>OU744793.1:4498146-5098146 GCA_916614155.1 Mesoligia furuncula | reverse complement strand
CGTCGTCGTTTCAGCCGATAGACGTCCACTGCTGGACATAGGCCTCCCCCAATTTTGGGGGGGTTTGCCATAATCGCCACGCTTGGCAGGCGGGTTGGCGATCGCAGTATGGTATGGTGGTGGAATAAATAGAGAACGCTGTTGCCCATTCTCCGGTAAGACCCTTAGTCGCCTTTTACGACACCCACGGGAAGTAAGGGGTGGTGCAATTCTTTAAGTCCGGCACCACACAGGCGTTTACGTACTCTGATAGAATACCTTAACAAATGTTCGCCGTGATTCTTTAAATTGACATAACTTTTTTATTTATGAACCGATTGACATGAAATAAACACTAAATGTTAAGTGAAGCTTACTACAATATATTAGTGAAAACCGCATCTAAATCGAATAAGCCGTTTCTGATATTAGCGTGCACAAACACAGCAGACAAACAGACAAAAAAAAATTAATTACAATTTCGGGTTCGGCATCGATATAATAACAACCCCTGCTACTTTTTTTTAATATATTTCCACAATTTTATTATATGTATAGAAGATAACCAAAATATCGAACACAATGACATGTGACATAATATACCAAGCCGCACTGGGCCCATTACATGCTCTGAGACTGGGCCCCCGTGGCCCACTCCCTCTCACAGAGAGGAGACCTGTGTCCCAGTAGTGGGAATGAGAAAGGCTGATTGGTTATGCTTGTATGCTTAAGATTGTACCTGTTTAAAGAAACAGATCGAAAAATGTCAATCATACTTGGTACTTTTTCAGTGCTAAAGTTTACGACTGTTTTTAAGCTACCTCATCATCATCATCTGCCTAGCCTTTTCCCAACTATGTTGGAGTCGGCTTCCAGTCTAACCGGATGCAGCTGAATACCAGTATTTTACATGGAGCGACTGCCTAAAACCCTGACGCCTGACTGCCTGCTGTTTTTAAGCTACCTATAAACACACAATTAGCACTTGTTGAGCCCTTGAAAGTATCTTGTACTTTATCTAGTTTCTAACTTAGTGAATACTATAGATTCGTTACTAAATCCTCTGCTTCACTCCTCAGCTCACGTGCAGAACATATAAATCCTAAAAAGGACTTAGTAATTAACGTTAAACACGGACGGACTAGGGTCACTAGGTCAGTGCATCATGGGGGGGTTCCGGAATTGGTCTTTTAAGAGGAACCGGGACCACCCCTAGGTGCTCGTCGGTCGAATCACGAAAGGGCTTATCTGAGTTTTACCAAATTTTTCAGGACAGCGATTTATAATAAAATGTACAATTATGTACCGTCGTAACATTTTTCCTAATTCTTATATGAGGTTTATAGAATACTCGTTTTGATTAATGGTTAATTCTGTTTATATGTTTAATTAACTTTTTTGTGTAAAACATTTGGCTGTGGAGATATTCGATTTTTTTTTTAAAAAGTTTCACTTACGCCCCTTTGTGTTGTACAATTAATATCATTAATTTCATTTACGCCCGGTATCTTGGATTTAAATAAAATAAAAAACGGTAAGTATCCTGGAGCTTTATCTTATTTTATAATATAAGAATCTAAAAAAATACTCGTACATAAAATAATCAAAAAAGGGTCGAAAAACTAATCAAAATAAGTAGTCATTCTTAAAGTTTTTTATTAGTAGTAATTCTTAATTCATTAAAGTTGTATTATTTATTACTAAAATAATCTTCAATCGTGGTACCCCACGAAAACTTAGCAGTTTTCGTAGTAAAAAACATGTTCTCGATTCCTTATTATCGGTGTATCTCCGCTGCACATTTTCATTAGGTCATTATACTTCTCTTTGGTCTGTGTGGTCCCGGACTTAAAGAATAGCACCACCCCTTACTTCCCGTGGGTGTCGTTAAAGGCGACTAAGGGTCGTACCGGAGAATGGGCAGCAGCGTTCTCTATGTATTCCACCATCATACCATACTGCGATCGCCAACCCGCCTGCCAAGCGTGGCGATTATGGCAAACCGTCCCAAAATTGGGGGAGGAGGCCTATGTCCAGCAGTGGACGTCTATCGGCTGAAACGACGACTTCTCTTTGGAAATTTTTATTAAAGAGTGGTTTAACTGTTCGACGTTTGTCCTCAACCAATGTACAAAGTGTTATCTTGTCACGTCAACAATTCTCGCGCCTATTCTATACGCCTATTCGTGATGTTTTAAATTAAAGGAATAGCAGATAGGGCTCTTCGCGACTGCTCCTAAGTCATTAAAGACTGAGATTTTGGTTACGCCTTTTCGTGACATAATAAAACTTGACATCTAGAATTCAATGGTGTAAATAGCTCAAAATCCGAAATTTTGTTGGTTGCGCCCCTTCGTGATTCGACCGACGTGCTGATGGTGATCACCGGGGTGGTTTTAGTGAGGTAAAAATCCCGCACTCCCCGACCTCGCTCCCCGGAGGTCGGGTGCCTTTTAAAGGTTTCCCTTCCCAAACAAAAAAAAAGGTCAGTGCATCATAGGGTAAGTCGGGCATTTGTTTAAGTTTTTAAGTTGGCACTTACTTAACTTCATTGTAATCCATAGAGGGCTTTCTTGATTATCTTGAAATAAAATAAAAAATCCTGATTTAAAAGTCATACAAAATTTGGAAAGGAACTAACTACAACGAGGAAAAAGCATCTTGACAAAAAAAAATATCCTGGATCTTTGCCAAACAAGTTATTTATGATGTTACTTTGGAATATATTACAATAAATAATCATAGGACGAAGTTTTAATTATGCAAGCAATCAGCATGCTATGAAACTTATCGAAGAAATATGTGTTTTCATTTTACTAAGTATTTGTGGGGCCCGTGGCTAAATAATAACAGCCGCACAGGTCGATCGATCAGGTTAAGCTACGCTTGCCGCGGTTGCTCTGTGGATGGGTGACCATCTTTACATACCGTGACCCCTCCGTGCCTCGGAAAGCACTTTAAGCCGTTGGTCCCGGCTGTCTTTCGTGGATCTTTGACAGTCGTTACGGGTAGTCAGAAGCCCGAGTCTGACAACCAGTCTTACCAAGGGGTATCGTATTACCCAGTAACTGGGTTGTGGAGGTCAGATAGGCAGTCGCTCCATGTAAAATACTGGTATTCAGCTGCATCCGGTTAGACTGGAAGCCGACCCCAACACAGTTGGGAAAAGGCTAGGCAGATGATGAAGTATTTGTGATGAAAGTATGGAACGCCTGGACTAATAATTGATGCAACCTGACGCATTGTCGCGTTACTTGTTTAGAATATAATGTAAGGCTCCTTGTTCCATCTGTCATCTTTAGTGCTAACATTATCCGTTGGATGTAATAAGATCGTCTAAAATAAATTAGTCATAAAAGGTTAATTGCCCTTGTTTTTATTATTTGCCTTCCAGATCTATCCTGTTATCTTGATCATCAAAGAATCTTGCAAAAAAAAAAAGATAACAACCGGAAAAATATAAATAAAAGAAAACTGATGGGTTTGCCTTGTGGCTAAAACGCCGAAAAAAACACGTTTGTTGTATGGGAGCACCCCCTAAAAAAAATTATATTATTTTGTTTTTAGTAGGTATTTGTTGTTATAGCGGCAACAGAAATACGTAATTTGTGAAAATTTCAACTGTCTAGCCATCGCGGTTCTTGAGATAAAGCCTGGTGACAGAAAGACGGACGGACGGACAGACAGCGAAGTCTTAGTAATAGGGTCCCGTTTTTACCCTTTGGGTACGGAACCCTAAAAAAGAGCAAGAGTAATGGACAACCAAGTACCTTAGGAAGGTAGGTTATTAGGTATTCTTGTTGTTTCTCAACACCAATTAGGTACTAAAGGCTCATGATTGTTTCTGCACCGGCTACCCTACTGATAGAATTAAACACTCGAATACTTGCCATGTACAGTCGCCAGTACATCAAACTACTACACTCTGTCAAATTTCTTTAATAGATTTTCAACTTTATCGCTAGAGCATAAAGTTCAAAGTTGACTGGCAAAAGGATCATGACCAACGATGTATGGAAATCCGTCTTAAGTTGAAACACAATAAATCTTTATTTATTATAGACCACGCTTTAAATACTATTAAATAAAAGTGTTAATTTTCACACAAATATCCGAGTTTTAAAGTAATTAAACAAATTCGGAGATAACCTAAAAATTATGTCTAAACTACTCGCAACTTATAAAATGACCACAGATTAAATATGAAAACGTCCTGTCGTAAGTTACATGAAACATGCTAAGTTGTTTAAAACAAACACCAACGAATTTCCGTAAGTATTACCATTTAAGTGGAGAGACTGATCTCAATCGCCACATAAACAGTAATGGCGGCTTCCGCAGACGCCGGCTTAGGAATGGCGATCTAAAATCGATTTTATAAGTCAAGTAAATTGATTTTTTCTTTATCGATCATGAACAATGAATTATAGATTTTTAAATCGATTTTAGAAACTTGAAAACGAGTTCCGATGTTTTTCCTGCGGATTGTAACTTTAAAGTTTTGATACGCAGTTTCTTTATTCTGTTTTTTGTAACCAAGAATATTATTTAATTTATTTTGTATTCGATTATTCATTACATTTGACTAATTATGCTGGCAACACCAAAACGAATAAGTGATTATCTATAGTAAAGCTGTCGATGTAGAATAATGGCGGGAACAGATCTATCAGAACTCAATTTATTGCTGAATCGATTCTTTCCTGCGATTCGGATAGATTTAAAAATTGATCTTGTTTAGGAATAATCGTCATCCCTACCGGTACGTCTGTCATCTGCCTTGACAGTTGCATCAAACACAAAAATAAATATTTTCACAACGGAACTATGAAATACTAGATTACTAATTATTTAGCTATCTAGGAGTTTAATATCATTTTTGTGATGTTTTTATGTAAAGGCTCATACTTACGTAACTCGTACAAATGAAGAGAACGAAACGTCCATCATGACTATACGGAAATGTGCCTAGCAATCGTTAATTTACTGTTTATCTTAAAATCATAATTCCGGATACGAAAACAAAATTCCTGAAGTGAAAAGCTTGTAAAAAATAAGCAAATAATTTGTATAATAATTTGGTTTTCATACGTGCAACTTTTCAAGACTGCTTTTGGTCAATCTCCTTTGACAGTTTCGGGTAGCTTGATGTGCTGACGACTGTTAAATAAATTAAAGAAATTTGACAGTAGTTTGATGTGCGTGCGTCTGTACTTATAGGTTTCCAAACCTGTGTTATTTCAGAAAATATTTTACTCTCTTTATTGTGGAGACCCAGGTGTTATGGAAATATGCATAAGTCCAGCAGTCGACTACGATAGGCAAAGTTACTTGATCAGTTTGGATATATGACAGGTTATGGAATTAAAAATTATTCGTTTCAAAATGCGGGTGCACATCTGCCTAAGTGCCTAACCCTTCAAGGTTACACAAGCATGATGTTTTGTGGGTCATCATCATTTCAGCTGAATGATGTCCATTCAGTGGCGTAACTATAGGATGGCATTGGGGCAAAATGCCACGGGGCCCCAACCAGAGGGCGGCTCCCCCGCGAGAGGGCCATGAGCACAGGAACCTAACATAAGGACAGAAGCAGTCAGGTGTTAAATTTTGTATGGGAAAATATGAAATGCACGCGGAAGAAGTCGCGGGAGAAGTGCTAATAAAAAAAAAATTGGTATAACGTTGGTTGAGCCTTCTTTACATTGAGGGAGGGCCCCATCCCTTGAATTTGCCACGGGCCCCAAACAGTATAGTTACGCCACTGTGTCCACTGCTGGACATAGACCTAGCATCGCCGCTTCGACAAGCACCCTAATCAGCACAATCAGCGAGGTTATTCCGTAATAGACTATCAGTAGCAATGGGTATTCATTTTGACAGTTTAACAACCTTCATTGCGTTATTTACGTTCCCTGCGTTCCGAGTTGGGAAATAATCGATGTGAGCGTGCTTAAACCCGTAGCGAATTAGCGTGAGCGCGATAACGATGTCCCTTGAATCGTCATAGATGACGTCATGACATGCGCCATCTTGCGATAACACCGACCATGCCCTAGAATAATATCACCGTGAGCGCTGTCAAAAATGATAGTGTGTGTGAGAATGTCTCAGTGTGTGTTTTGTTTTGATTTGCATCTTATCTTAAAATTAAAATAACGTGGCATTTTCGAAATTGTGCTTCTGGCTGACAGTCGCCACCTAACCAAAGGAGAAGAAGAAGAAAAATAATATCGTTTTTACATTCAGTAAGCACTATGAGCGCGTTCACGGGCGTTCCGAATTGTTGACAGCTCTTAGCTGTCATAATCGTAATATCTAAATCGGAACGCATGTGAGATGATGTGAGCGCTGTGAGCGATTATAGCTAATTCGGAAAGCGGCCGTTGTTGAGCTGACACATTTTTCGAACATAAGAAGCAATGGATTAGTAATATCCTTCGAAATGATTCAGATTGAGATTATTAGTGTGTTACAGCTTACGGAAGAAGTATATTGCTAATTCATCACACTTCACAGTTATATTATAAAGACGAAAGTTAGTGAGTGTGTTTGTATGTTTGTTACTTCTTCACGCAAAACGTACAGACGCCAGCACATCAAGCTACAACAATATGTTAAATTTCTTTAATAGATTTTCAACTTTATTGCTAAAGTGTAAGGTTCAAAGTTGATTGGGAAAATTTTACAGTTTCCGGTAGCTTGATGTACTGGCTGGCGTCTGTACGTAGACATAAAGCTTACTCTCACGAGAGTGTTACAATTGCTAAGCTCATAAAACTAGAATTGCTCGTTAAATAATTTTATAGACTGTTTCTATTATGAGTTTATGACCTTCGCCTTAAGGTATTTTAATTTGAGGATAGACTTGTTTTGCACACCAAGAATAATTACCGCCCAACAATTGGAGTAATATGTATTAAATTACATAGGACGTCTCATCGCAAAAAGCGATCTTTTATTAACTATGTTTCAGAGAGATATATCATATTTTTTTGTCTTTAACTTGTGTGACCCAAGTAACACAGTCTTGGAGGTTTAAAACAAATCTGTCTATTGACAGTCTATTCATGGTTAATCTTTAGATAGGGGCTTTCTAAAGATGGTTTCAATAAACAAAATGTATTCTGATAGAGTTTTTTTTTCTCAAGCTCGATTATTTTTAGAGCATTTGTTATATAGCACACTTATTTTAAGTACGTTTATAAGTATATTGAATGTTTTAAGATAAAATGCTCTACAAATAGTTAACAAAGCCTGAAGGTACCTAACTTGAAGTCATTTTATAGATAAGATGATATATTTTAAGACAAAACATTCTATTTTAGCTATTGGTACTCTTATCTTTGTTTAGATAAAATACTTTAATAGATATTTTTCAGTTTGTCTAAAAAAATGATAGTGAAAAGGTGTTTTTAGTGGTTTTTTTCCTAAAAATGGCTTAATAAAGTGCATTTGTATTAAATATTTGAATTGGATGATTTTATGCAATGGAGACAGTGAAAAAATTAAAAGGTCTGGTGGCTTTCGGCGAAAAATCGGCAAATATTTTAAAAGGAAGAAAAATAAAGAAGAGTTACAAAATAATTCAGATTCAGAATCGAAACTTCACAAAATTATGTTAGTGAGCAATCCGATTCTGATGAAAACCTACCAGACTTATGTTAACACTGCGTCTTTGGCAGCGCCGCCGGCGGGTACATACCTACCTACTACTACCTACTATTTATCACATCTATATTTATAGAGTAGGACTAGGATAGGAGTAGGGTAGACGTAGGGTAGGAGTAGGGTAGGAGTAGGGTAGGAGTAGGGTAGGAGTAGGGTAGGAGTAGGGTAGGAGTAGTGTAGGAGTAGTGTAGGAGTAGGTTAGGAGTAGGGTAGGGGTAGGACACCACGCGAACGAAGTAGAGCCGGGCAGCTAGAAATAATTTATATGGCACAACAACGTTTGCCGGGTCAGCTAGTTGTCTACATATAAATAAAACAGAAATATCTTTTACTTAAGGCCATCGCAGACCGGGACGGCATGGCAAGGGATTGAAATTTTTACTAATGGACATTCAAACGTATCGATATAGAAATACGACATAAATTGATATGCTTTGCGTAGGCCTTAACCCTCTTGAATTTATTTATTAAATTGCTCTGTACTGCATAAAATGGTCTTCCGTTCACAACACATCAAATTACCTGTTCACTGATGAACGTCTAGAAATACTGTGATAAGATAAAAAGGAATACAGAGATGACAGTTACTAGGTAATCTTAAACCACTCATAAATCTGTTTATTCTTTCCCTAGATAGTTTAGTATGTAGCAAGTAAAATTGTTCTTGTCATAGAGCTAGAGTCATACTACTGAAAATTCTCTAGAGTGTTTGTTCTATTAAATTCGTTTCTCTAGTAAACTTCATCTTGACGCCATTTTTATTGCCTATTTTTGCTTCAAATGATTTTCATTACATATTTTAATGCTTATTTTTATGTTTTTATCATTAAATTATGTCAAATTAAACATTTAATATGTTTTAAATTACTATATTTTAAATAAAATGAGTATTTTAAACATTAAAATGCAATTTTAAAAATTTGCTTATAATAAATAATATTCATAATTGGTAAAAAAAAATGTTAAATCTGACATTTACAGCGAGCGCTCTTATTTTAAGAGAGTTTTACATAATATTCGACGATAGAATTTCAATCGCATATAGATTTGCTTGTTTACCCATTAATAACTAGCTAAAACCCAAGTAATGTAAGAATTAAGAAATTTGTTACGCCATGATGCAATACATTAATAAGTTTAAATAACTCTTGTAAGTTTGGCGCCATTACGTGTCGTTGTCTACTACAAATCAAATGTAACTTAAAGTTGTTAGTCTTGAGTTAATTTTGGTTTAAAAACTTAACGAGTAAAGACTTCTTTAAAGATCTCAACTTTATCTATAAACTATCTACTAGTAAAATTTGTGGTCTATAAACAATTTAGTGAGACACTAGAAAAATCACTACAGACAATTTGAAAATTTACGACTCTTATCTCTATCTATTCATGTTTTCTTAACTCATTCTTATGAGAAGGGATAAGTTTGTGCCCACTTTTACTAAACTGTGTCTATAAGCGTTCTTGAATTTAACCTGAGAGATATTTTACTCTTAAGGCAACCAATAAAATTAAATTCTATTAGATATCTATTAGTCCGTTTTTAGACGCGATTGTGTTACTTGGGGACTTAAGTTCGTAAAAGATTTTAAGGTTTTTGCAAACACTTATTCACACGTCAATCATTTGAAAAAATAACTAGATGATGATATTTTGTGTTTTACGAACTCACCCAGCCAGCCTAGCCTTTTAGTCCAACCGGATGCAGCTGAATACCAGTATTTAACATATCAATATTAACTTATCTGACCTCCACAACCACTTACTGTGTTAATACTATACTCCTTGGTAAGACTGGTTGTCAGACTTTCGGGCTTCTGACTAGTGTAACGACTGTCAAAGATCCACGAATGACAGCTAGGACGTTGGGCTTAACGTGCTTTCCGAGGCGCGGAAGGATCACGGTATTTAAAGATGGTCACCCATCCACGGACCAACCGCGGCAAGCATAGCTTAACCTGATCGATCGACCTGTGCGGCTGTAATTATTTAGCCTTGTCAGGCCTTGTGTTTTATGAACTGTGTCCAAATAAACGTTGTTCTTTCTTTCTTTGTTTCTAGGTCGGCGTTTTCTGTCTGACTACTCCGAGAAGAAAGGTCGAAGAAATCTCCGAGGTCACAGTCTCTTTTAAAGTCCAGACATAATCTTGGTCTGACCATAATAAAATTATGAAGATTGATGTCTGAGATGCGTATTTCCCTTTCCGTGTCCAAATGGCGACACCGGTCTCGCGAAATCCACACGCTTTTGCATTAGTACGGAATTCTACTAAAGTGTTTTTCAAATAAACTTGCAATAAATGTCATTCAACCGCCCTGTACCACAAAGTCCAAATAACTTACGATAGTTTCATAATACCAAACACGGAGTAAGTCAAAAATAAGTAAATTTTGGGAATTAATTTAGTAGTTTTTTTCAATTTCTAGAATACACATTTAAACACGGAAATTATAATATGCTATTGTTTACGGACTTAAAAAAAAAGAAAACATGTCGAACTTTTTTTTTTCGAGATTACTGAGGTTTTTAATTTATATTTCAGTACAAGAATATGTTTTATCAGGATTGATTCAATTAAATTAACTTATATACATGAAAATAAGCAACTAACAAAAAAAAAACTAAATTTTAACATCCTTACTAGTAAATAAGATATTTTGAGTTATGCCTTCTTACTTGGCGTCGAGTTTGCAGTCAGGGGCACATCACCTGTCCGCCATTTTGTAATAATGTCCTTCCGTCATTCCGAATTTGGAATGCGCTTGGGATAGATTAGTCAACTTGTGTACTCTACTTGGAAAGTTTTCTCGCCTTTATTATTATTTTGTTATTGCTGTTGTTTTGTTACTTTGATTATTTGTAATGAGTGAAGAAGTGACAATGGATCAACCTAAACCAACCCAAACAAGATGGCGAAGAAAGCGAATCATTGAACCTCAAGCAGTAAATATTTATATAAAAATAATACTATTTATTCGTTTTATTTTAGTATTACAAAAATAAATTATAGATGTGCCCGACTAGCCGGGAAAATCGACAAAACATACCTATTCAATATTTATAGTCTGCCCATATAAAATAAATAAAAACGACTGATCATAATTTTGACCAAAAGGTTTGTAACCCATTCCTTGTTGCATGTACTGTCATGCGACAAGGTCGCCTCTTACCACGATACACTTGTTTTGATCGTGTTACCGACACTGCCCATACATTTTTTTCGTATCGTTTGGAAATATTGGGATACATTAGTAGAAGGAGGTGAACAAACTTTATCGCAAGTTTATTTGAAATGAACTTTAGCCCGTGTTCAATAGGGCACGCCGCAATAGCGGCGATAAGAGCCCTCTTTGAGGAGTGGCTAGAGAGGCGCCACGGCGCCCTCACCTACCGCCTGACGCAGGTCCTCACCGGACACGGAAGTTTCGGGAGGTTCCTGCACATTATCAGGCGGGAGGAAACGCCCGGGTGTCACCATTGCCAGGATCGCCCAGAGGACACGGTGGAGCACACGGTGGAGGTCTGCCCCGCTTGGGCGGAGCACCGCCGTGTCCTCGTAGAGGCGATCGGCAGCGACGGCGACCTCTCGCGTCCGGCCCTGGTGCAAGCCATGGTCCAGGGCGAGAGGTAGTGGGAGGCAGTCACCTCCTTCTGCGAAGCAGTCATGCTAGCGAAGGAGGTGGCGGGACGGCTCAGGGAGAGAGCCTCCCGTCCCAGCCGCCGCGGGAGACGCTCCGGGCGTCGGGAGCCGCGTGACGACTCCCGGCCACCGTAGGCGCGGGCCTGCGGGCGGAGAGTAATGGGTAGCTCACCGTCCGAACAGGACCAGGCCCGTGCCGGACGGCGCGTACGTGTTCCACGCGCGCCTCAAAGAGATGTCAGCATCGAGGAGGGGCCCCTTAGGGCCGAAGCCTGCCGGGTCAGCGGGGTTGTCCGAAAGGGTTACCGCTGGCCCGGAACATAAAGGGCTAAGGAAGGAACACGGGTGGGTTTTAGTCAGTAAGAGTCTGACACTCCCTTCCGCTCCACCCAGAGCGGGAGGAGTCATTTGATGATTTTCCATCCGCAAAAAAAAAAAAAAAACCCGTGTTCAATTCGCGTCAACTGAGTGTCTGTACAATTAGTTTTCCCATTCATAATAATTTAAATAATTTCATACCTTACAAGGTCACCCCTTCATCCCTTCATCCCTTTTAAATAGTCAGTACAGAACCAATGTTTGAACACTGGCGGTGGGGCCTATTGGTCATAAATAATTCTATCGAACGTGGCCGTCTGTTAATATTTAACTGCGGTTTTTAACACCCTCCCGACTAGGGTTGACAGGCAGATTTCATCTAAAATATACTTAATTAAATATTTAAAATACTGTGAATTGGAGATGTGATGGCATGAAAAATAGTGTGCAGCACATTTGTTCACAAACATTTTGTGCAGAACTCCAACAGTGCACGTACTGAGCTGCAGATCCGATAGTCTCTGTTTCCACCGGCAAAGCTGTGCGTAAGTTTTATACGCGCACAGTGTAGCACACTTGTGCGCGAAAATGATGAAACAAGGCAAATAAATGTTTTTACTCCGATAGCTGAAGCAAGACTGAGTTCGCGAACAACAAGCGTGTACGCGTCGACGCGAGTCCACTGCTTGCATATGTGCGCGCACAAAAGTATGCAGATGTGCGCGAACATTTAATGTTCGCGCACAATTTATTATTGTTTGCTTGAGTGAGTCGACCAGAATAAACATTACACTGTGCCGCACAGTGCCGCACACTGGTGGAATCGCGTCTTTATGTTGTTGTCCTATGTTGAAGATTCAGTATTTCTGCTACTATTTTGGCAGAGGTGTCAAATGTCAATCAAAATAAACAAGTTCCAAATAAAAAAACAAACATCAAACTCCCCGGGGGCCTAAAAAGGTCACTTTGGCAGAATCATAAAAGGATAACATTATGAATCATAATATAGCGAAGACAGTCCGTGTTTTTAGGGTTCCGTAGCCAAATGGCAAAAACGGAACCCTTATAGATTCGTCACGTCTGTCTGTCTGTCCGTCTGTCTGTCTGTCTGTCCGTCCGTATGTCACAGCCACTTTTCTCCGAAACTATAAGAACTATACTGTTGAAACTTGGTAAGTAGATGTATTATGTGAACCGCATTAAGATTTTCATACAAAAATCCAAAAAAAAACAATAAATTTTAGGGTTCCCCATACTTAGAACCGAAACTCAAAATTTTTTTTTTCATCAAACTCATACGTGTGGGGTATCTATGGAGTATGGGTAGGTCTTCAAAAATGATATTGAGGTTTCTAATATCATTTTTTTCTAAACTGAAAAGTTTGCGCGAGAGACACTTCCAAAGTGGTAAAATGTGTGCCCCCCCCCCTGTAACTTCTAAAATAAGAGAATGATAAAACTAAAAAAAATATATGATGTACATTACCATGTAAACTACCACCGAAAATTGGTTTGAACGAGATCTAGTAAGTAGTTTTTTTTTAATACGTCATAAATCGTAAACCACAATTTACCATTCATTCAATCAACTCAAAAATAAAAAAAAACATTTAATTTCATAAACATAAACTTTATGCATAAACCCGGATGTTACGGAACCCTCGGTGCGCGAGTCCGACTCGCTCTTGCCCTGTCTTGTCTTGTCTTTTTAGGGTTCCGTAGCCAAATGGCAAAAACGGAACCCTTATAGATTCGTCATGTCTGTCTGTCTGTCTGTCTGTCTGTCTGTCTGTCTGTCTGTCTGTCCGTCTGTCTGTCTGTCCGTCCGTATGTCACAGCCACTTATCTCCGAAACTATAAGAACTATACTGTTGAAACTTGGTGAGTAGATGTATTCTGTGAACCGCATTAAGATTTTCACACAAAAATAGAAAAAAAAACAATAAATTTTGGGGTTCCCCATACTTAGAACTGAAACTAAAAATTTTTTTTTTCGTCAAACCCATACGTGTGGGGTATCTATGGATAGGTCTTCAAAAATGATATTGAGGTTTCTAACATCATTTTTTTCTAAACTGAATAGTTTGCGCGAGAGACCCTTCCAAAGTGGTAAAATGTGTGTCCCCCCCCCCGTAACTTCTAAAATAAGAGAACGATAAAACTAAAAAAAATATATGATGTACAATACCATGTAAACTTCCACCGAAAATTGGTTTGAACGAGATCTAGTAAGTAGTTTTTTTTTAATACGTCATAAATCGTAAACCGCAATTTACATTTTATTCAATCAACTCAAATATATAAATAATAAAAAAACATTTAATTTCATAAACATAAACCTTATTCATAAACCCGGATGTTACGGAACCCTCGGTGCGCGAGTCCGACTCGCTCTTGCCCGGTTTTTTCTTTTTTCGCTGCACTGCAACGTAGGTATAGTCAAAGAGATTGGGGAGGGATTTGGATTGGATTGATTGGTAGTTTAGCACAGACAAAAAAAATTACTGAAAAATCCTTTACCAATGGGATTTGATACGATTAACTTAACAGTTAACTGTCCATTATGATTCATAATTTTATCCTTTTATGATTCTGCCAAAGTGGTCTTTTTAGGTCCCCTGTTTGTTTGAGAAGGTATATCTAGTTAGCAGCGAGGTATTTATTATTGCGGAACATATTATCATTCAGTAGCCACGGATATCGATACCTAAGTATATATATCGGATATCTATGTTAGTAGCAATGTCTTTAATTTTGACAGTTCAACAACATTCATTGCGTTGTTGAGCAAAAAAATTTCGCAAACTGCCATAAATAATATTATAAATTCGAAAGTAACTCTGTCTGTCTGTATGTCACCTTTTCACGCCTATACCACTGAACGGATTTCGATTAAATTTGGCAGAGAGATAGGTTGCATTCCGGGGAAGGACATAGGATAGTTTTTATCCCGATATTCCTACGGGATCGACACTTATACGGGTGAAACCGCGGGGCGCTGCTAGTATAAAATAATGGATTAAATATTAGCAATATCCTTCAAAATCATTCTAGATTGGGTTTGAAAGTGTGTTATGCAATTAAGATGCTGGAATCCAATTGGAACCTATGTAGGTAATGTCCACTCAGGGGGCCTAAAAGTCCACTTTGGCAGAATCATAAAAGGATAACATAATGGAGAGTTAACTGTTAAGTTAATCGTATCAAATCCCATTGGTGAAGAAGTTTTTGTCGGTGCTAAAATACTAATCAATCCAATCCAAACTCAATCCCAATCTCTTTGATTATACCCACGTAGTGCAGCGAAAAAAAGAAAATCCTTTTATGATTCTCCAAAGTGGCCTTTTTAGGCCCCCAGGAAGCAACAATTTGGGTTTATTCAAACCGGAATAAACATTTTCCTAAAACTTCACCCAGCAGCCCTGTATTCCCCCCCTACACTAAACGGATTGCGGTGGTAGGCACTGTGCCTGCCGACTTTCCGGATTATCGAACATAATCTAATTTTACGATTTCCACACTAAAGTTTTCAGTTTCAGAATAAATAGGAGCTGTTTTGAAAGGCAGCTTGGATTGAAAGCACTTTTTAACCGATTTCAAAAAATTTTTTTTTTTAAATACAACCGAATTGAGAATTTCCTCCTTTTTTTGAAGTCGGTTAAAAATAGGAGGAGGTGTCAATTGGGTTGAATATTTTTTTTTTAATTTTTCTTACCTCAAAACTTCGATAAACATATTATTTAATATATTTTCAGATTGATCCCATAGAAATTTCATCGAAATCGGTTTCATAGTATGTTTGCGAACCCAACGATACCGAATTCCGAAATTAAAGTTATTTTACACTTTGCAGTGTCTTTTTTGGAAGTCGGTTGTTATTTTTTGTAAAAAAGTTATAAAATACTGGTGTGAATAAATAATGGCTAGACTTTGCGAGAGGGTTGTACAAATGTCAAAATAAGGACTTAGGTAATTGCGTAAAAAGTGGTACTCCTGTGAGCTGACTGACCCTTCCTAATTGAATTATTCTGGATGCCAATTAGGTACCTAATATAATAATAGTCCTCTAGACCGAATTTCGGCCACGGCGACCCATCTCAGCGGAGACTAGCCTTCGACGCAGAAGATAATATAGTGCACAAGTGTATGCGCAGACTGGGGTGCACTCTTCCTTCACTCTCATAGTTCGATGTGACGGCAATCCGACACGACCGGAGAAACATCAGGTGCAGGACCACTTTCCGAGGCACGGGGGTGTCACACAGCCAACTTCCAAACTCCGGGCTGTTACTATGAAATTCCTAATGGAAAAACCCAATAACACTGCCCGACCTGGGAATCGAACCCAGGACTCCACGCTCGCTCCCAGTCACACTTCCGACCACGAAACCAACAGGGCAGTTAATATGGTGTTTATCATAGTTTCATAATTTTATTTATGGTCTGAAATCTAACAAGGCCACAAATGGGCAACGCGGTTCCCCTCCACGATTTGTTTTACCTATATTCGATACAGCGTAGTTATATACGCCTGGACAGGAAAGGCCTGCGCCTGGTACGAGGACCATCACAGGACACTGCTCGCTAAACAAACCATATCGCTACCTTCTCGCCTTTGCCTTTTTTTGGCTGCCTTCTCTTCGCTCTCGCTATCTTATCTGTTATTAGGCATAACGGACAGTCCCTTGTGCAGGGCTTGCATGGAGGCTGAGGAAACCGTTGCGCATGTGCTCTTGAGTGCACAGGCAACCAGATTAGGTCAGAAACCCTCAGAACACCTAGATCTTACACAGATGTTCTCAACAGGCCAGGAGACCTAATTAACTTCTGAAGGGAGGTGGGGTGGTTGGAATAACCACCGATGGCCTCCATGGCCCACGCACAATGGTCCATTTGAAGGACTAAGTACGGAAACCAAACCCATACATAACATAGGATATAGATCTCGTCAGAAATGCGTGCTCTTATGTAATGGTGTGCTACGTGGTGGTAGTTGTTCAGTTTGATAGTCAAACTGAACCACTTTCTCCATGGACCAACATCGTAATCGCGAAAAAATAGACAGCTGTCATACTTCAATACCTACCGGCTCGTCCCTAATGTATGGTCAGCTGATTATCTTCTACATAAACAAATAAAGGCCTACGCAGACCGGGACGGCATGGCAAGGGATTTAAATTTTTACTAATGGACATTCAAACGTATCGATATAGAAATACGACATAAATTGCTATGCTTTAAAATGATGCCGTGGCATCGAAAGGGATTTCATTGCACGGCATTGAAAGACGCCACGGGCTCCCGCGGCGGGATGCCGTGGCGTCCTGCGGTAGGCAACGGCATGCCAAGGACTCCGGCGCTCGTTGTGACATACCGCGGGGTGAGGCGGCAGGGTTAGAGAAGCGGCGAAGTCGCTGGAATGCCACGGTATCTAAGCGGCTAGTGTGCGCTGACTGACGGCAAAATCTCTTGCCATGCCGTCCCGGTCTGCGTAGGCCTATAAATTGAAGTGTCTGTTTGTAATGTCAAAATAACAGCTTTTTACCAATGCATATGAAAGTATATATGGTACATAAAACAAAAGAACATTTTTTTTTTAAATTTTGTCTGTCTGTCTCTTTGTTCCGGCTAATTTCTGAAACGGCTGGACCGATTTTGATAACATTTGGTATGGGGATATTTTGAACCCTGGAGAAGGACATAGGCTTTCTATCGAAATACTACTCGGGCCAAACCGCGGACGGAAGTTAGTTTTTAGGGTTCCGTAGTTCCTACAAGGAACCCTTATAGTTTCGTCATGTCCGTCTGTCTGTCTGTCTGTCTGTCCGAGGTTTTGCTAAGAGACCGTTAGTACTAGAAAGCTGTAATTTTGTAGGAGTGCGTATATCAATTACGCCGACAAAGTGGTAAAATAACATTTTTGAAAATATTTTTTTTAGGGTAGCTCCCCTACATGTGAAGTGGGGATGAATATTTTTTTAGTCGTCTACTCCATCGTGTGGGGTATCGTTGAATAGGTATTCTAAAATGACTTCGGGGTTGCCAAAATTATTTTTCGATTTAATGCTCCATTTACGAATTATTAAACTTTAAAGTGCAAATTTTTGTTCCAGTAGGGCGTCCCCCCCTCCCTAAAACCTAAACTGCTGGCTTGAAAAATCTGGAAAAATTCAGGATGATAGTGCATTTCATGAACTTTAAAGGAAAACTGTAGCGGTTAAGATAACTTTATTAGTTTAGCAGTAATAGTCGTTGAACTTGGGTGTCGGATAATTTTGTACCAAATACAAAATCCTTAGCATTAATCCTTTAAAGTGACTAAGATAAAGTAGTTGCTTGTTTATAGCGGGTTAAGACTTGCATTGAAAAACAAAACATTTTTTTTTTATATTCAGAATAAACAACAACAAAATCGTACTACATTGCAATAACGGGCTACTACGGAACCCTACACTGTGCGTGGCCCGACACGCACTTATTATTTAAATATGACCACACTTTTGCGATACACGTTGTGTACGTAATTCTTGTATGGTACAAACTGGCAGCACATCAAGCTACTACAATCTGTCAAATTTCTTTAATAGATTTTAAACTTTATCCCTACAGCATAAGGTTCAAAGTTGATTGGGAAAATTTTACAGTTTCGGGTAGCTTGATGTGGTGGCGTCTGAACATTAACAATACAGGTACTATATGGTTTACAGTACCTATTTCTTACTTACCTACAGTAATATAAAGTAAATAGTCATAAGTAGGTAGATACTACGAGTTGCAACTGTAGTACCTACTTACACTTCTTAATCTGCATTCGCGATTTATTTGCCAAAAATGTAAACAAATATGAGTTTATGGAAAAATAACTTTAATTCCTACACAATAAAGTTCAGTTTACGCTACAACTTCAAACATTTTTATAACTTTTTCAATAGTGCTAGTCACTCTGAAATCATCTTAATTACCATTAAAATAAAGTTGATGTTTGTTTAACTTGAAATAACGTCAATTTCAAATATTAGTTCGAATAGACTATAAGTAGTATAGTTCAGTATGTATACAAGCCTACCGTTCCTGATCGATGAAAGTCGTGAGTTCGAGTCGTGAGTGGAATAGTTGCGGTGAACCCCTTTCTAATGTTATCTTCCATTTAGAACGGTAGATTAATTGGTAAGGTTAGTATTCAGTGTTATCTACCCTTCTGGTATATTTTAGTCAACTTTTTGTACACTAAGCTACTACAACCTGTCAAATTTCTTTAATAGATTTTCAACTTTATCGCGAAATCATAAGGTTCAAAGTTTATTGGGAAAATTTGACAGTTTCGGGTAGCTTAATGTGCTGGCGTCTGTACTATAGCAGTGTTCATAATCTCTGATAATTTACATTCCATCGCCATTTAGAGCTGATTTTTCAATCGACAGATAATTTTTATTCGTGGAATAAAATTGACGTCTGACAGTTTTTGTACGAAAGAACTGTCAAAAATTCAAAATTATTCCTCCGATAAAATTATCTGGCGTTGAAAAAATCAGCCCCTAATCAGTTATTTACTTAGTTTAATTTTAACCTAGGAATAATTTTTAATTTTTGACAGTACTTCTATACAAAATCTGTCAGACGTCAATTTAATTCCACGAATAAAAGTTATCTGTCGTTTGAAAAATCAGCCCTTAGTGAAATGTATTTTAAGTTGATTTTTGAGCCATTGTACAAAAAGGTTTTTGGTTGTAAATTGCAATGGAATTTGAACTTTGTTAAGTATGACATTCAGTTTTTTGTTCTTGTTCCACAACTTGAAAATTGTCTCAATTTCTTAATTCTTAATAGGCCCAAGCGGCCTATGTGTAGCACCGTAGTACGATCATTTTTTTTTCTGATCAGCATACCTACACATCAATAAAATTTAAAATTGTAGAGCTTGAAAGCAAAAAAATAGTTTAACTTTAAAAACAGTTTTGCAGTAATGTTTTTCCACAAACTAACCTAATGTGAAGTTATTAACTTTTAAGGCCTGATTTATCAAATGTCAGGTAATTTTTATCTGGAGAATAAATATTGCGGTTTGACAGGTTCTGTATGGAAATTATAACAAACTGTCATATTTATTCTTCAGATACCTACAAGCTATCTGACTATTGATAAATCAGCGCAAAATCAACTAGAGAAGCTACTTGGCATCTATTCTCATTAAACATTCCAAAGAATAAGTTTAGTTTGATCACATGGCTTGGGAAACATTTAGGTACTGACTCAAACTCAATACATAAATAATGAAAACTTCCAACCATCACGTCAATGTGTCTGAAACTTCCCGTGACATCACTTGTGATCACAGATGTGGTCGTGATAGTTAGCGTAACTTGAAATTAATACAAGTTATCAACTAAACCAGTATAAGTGAATTGTGACATCTGTGGTAAACGGCGTTTCCGCCTTATGTCAACTTATGATGATCGAGAAACATGGAAATGGTGGCTATCAGAGTAAAGAAGAATTTATGGAGATAACATTAAAATTGTTGGTTGGGACAGAGGGAGGAACGCTTTTCTCCCTCTGTCCACGCGTTCCCGAGATAAAGGGTCTTGACAAACAGACAGACAAGAAAGTGATCGTATAAGGGTTCCGTTTTTTCCTTTTGAGTTACAGAACCCTAAAAAATAAGAAGCCTCCAAAAAAGGACCTTTTTTTTCGGGTGGGAATACATCAAATGACCCCCCTGCTCTGGGTGGAGCGGAAGGGAGTGTCAGACTCTTACTGACTAAAACCCACCCATGTTCCTTCCTTGGCCCTTTATGTTCCGGGCCAGCGGTAACCCTTTCGGACAATCCCGCTGTCCCGGCAGGCTTCGGCCCTAAGGGGCCCCTCAATTTCAAATAAGGACCTCATCTGAGGTCAGCGTTTCCTGTCTGACTAACCAACACAGAGGTCACAATCTCTTTTAAAGTCCAGACATAACCTTGGTCAGATACTTGATCCAAGAGGTTGTTAGGGATATAATATTTCGGGCCCTTTATTTTAAATTGCAGCTTGAAAACAAACATCCATCTGTACCCAGATTACAAAGAAAAATTAATTAAATCAACTTAATATTCGCGGTATACGAACTGTTCACAACAAAATTAAATATGGCGGAGCCATTACGCGCCAAAAAGTAATTTAGACTTTGAATAATTAAGACTTAATGGTCGGCCAAATATTTCATGGTAAGTACATCATTTTCTTGTTGGTATTTTTGAATTAATTCTGGGTTATATTCGGTGAGTACCTGAAATCTTATTACTTATAAAGGTGCTAATGAGTGAAAATTATTTTGCCATATTTACGTCACACCTAATCTAGGCAATTTTTTACTGTCTTTTGCTTAGGAAAATAATTTTATCCCATCGGAGAAACTGTTTACGTTACCCCAGCAGAAAAGTAGCGCCTAGAGTAATACAACTGACTGTACTTAGTGCAATTAAGCGATACTAACATAGTTATTAAGTTTTATTTACTAACACAATTGTTACTAGATTATTATGTAGGTATACTTAGGTTAAGGTATGTATCTATGGGTCTTTGTTACCTGAAAATAAATGGTTTATTATTATTATAAGAGTGGAACGTATAATTAGTGAGTAATCTGCTGTTTAATGTGCGCCAAATAAAAAAAAAAAAAATGCGTTTTGTCGTTTTGGAAAAAAAAACGGAAAAAACGATTCCTGCTGGAGTAACGTTTTTCTAGCAGGAAAATTCTAAACGAATGATCGGAGAGAGAAATATTGTGAATGGGCAGAGTTTATATTTGTGCAAAAATGTACGTTGAAAATATAATTCGTGCGTCTTCAGGTTTTCGAGATGTTGCATTTACTGCTGGAGTGACGTTTTGCAGAATCGTGTACAAATCATAGATACAATAAAGAAGTTTATTTATATTTCTATGATACAAATCGATCGCTGACATGCAAACAAAAAACATAATAAGACCAAACCCCGAAAAGTGTCACGTTTCCGAGGTATTAAAGTTCAAAGTTGATGATCAACTTTCACACCATATACGACTACACCACTCACACATACACACACGATAGTTGATGATAAACTTTGATCTGGAATATATAGGTCGATGTCTCGTCGTTTCAGCCGATAGACGTCCACTGCTGGACATAGGCCTCCCCCAATTTTGGGGGGATTTGCCATAATCGCCACGCTTGGCAGGCGGGTTGGCGATCGCAGTATGGTATGATGGTGGAATAAATAGAGAATGCTGCTGCCCATTCTCCGGTAAGACCCTTAGTCGCCTTTTACGACACCCACGGGAAGTAAGGGGTGGTGCAATTCTTTAAGTCCGGCACCACACAGACAAGTAGTAGTAGGTCGATGTCTATCGATCTAAAATCTTCAAGCCCCTTTATCTAACGCGCCCTTTAATACCTAGAGGTACTGAGATTATATCCAGGTAGCCATTAACATTCAATTTATCAAAGGCTATCAGTTGTCTTTGTCGGGTGCAGTTGAAGCCAGTTCTTAGTAACAGCTGAGCCACAAAGTCTAGAATATTAGTTACAAAGTTAATAAAGTGAGTTTCCTCGTATTCATTACTAACGGAGAGGATGAAGCCTCCGTGAAAGGTAACCTTTAGGCTTCCTGGAATAACCTCGCACAGAGTAATTAGTATACGCTTTCAAGGGTTTTTGATGAACTGAGGGTACGTACAGTCAACAAAAGAGATAAGTATGCAGGATCGTCGGATATAGTTGAAGTTTAGTAGGAAACCGATGGATATTCTCGAATTATTTTTTTTCGAACAAACAGCTCATTTATCAAATTAAATTTCAGTCGACAACATCCACCGGTTTCTTACTAAACTTCAACTATATCCGACGATCCTGCAAACTTATCTCTTTTGTTGACTGTACCTATGTATACGTTGAATGTTGTGAGGTAGGTACACTGTTTGTTACATAACATCTCTATCATCATCATCATCGGCCTGTAGCAATCCACTGCTGCACCTGGCCTCCCCAATTCCACACCATCGAGCTTGATTCTTGTCAACTCCCATCCAGCTGCAACCAGCTTACCTGCGAAGATCGTCGCTCCACAAAGCCTGAGGGCGTCCTACCTTAGGTTTGCCGATTCGCGGTGTCCACTGTACAACTCGTCTACGCTAACGGTCATGGGTTCTACGCATAGATATAAGAAAGAAGGAGATATGTAGTTGAAAATGTATCAGAACATTTTTATGGTTCTACGGCTAATATGGCCCATCCATTGGCATTTCAGCTTGCTTATTCAAATCAAATCATATTATTTATTTTTGCAGAAAACATTGTTACAATGGTGTTATTAAAACATGTTTCAAGTTTCAACATCCCTCAGAGAGACTCCAAGCTTAACTCGTTCCATAGCTCGCTGAGGGGAATTAACTTTATGGACCAGACGTACCGTGAGAGCCCACGTTTCGGTTCCGTAAGTCATAACAGGCAGGACGCATTGATTGAAGACTATAAAAGTCTTTAGGATCTACCGGCCCATCGTGCTGCTCGACGAGGTCGGGCACCTGGTGAGGACGGGGCCGGATCTTGCGGACAGCCAGTTCGGTTTCCGCAAGGGGCGCTTGACGGTGGACGCCATCATGCGCGTAAGAGCCCTCACGACGGGGGACGCGGTGTCCCGGGGTGGGGTCGTCGTGGCGGTGTCACTCGACATCGCCAACGCGTTCAACACCCTGCCCTGCATTGTGGAGGCACTCCGGTATCACCGGGTGGCGCCTTACCTCCGTCGAATAGTCGAGGCGTATGTGACGGACAGAGCCGTCAGCTACCCCGGTCGCGATGGGGAGTGGAACCGGCGAGAGATGTCGTGCGTTGTAGGACCGCTCCTGTGGGAGCGGTCCTACTGTCGCAACCCAGCGCAGGGCACGCTGCGATAGCGGCGATAAGACCCCTCTTTGAGGAGTGGCTAGAGAGGCGCCACGGCACCCTCACCTACCGCCTGACGCAGGTCCTCACCGGACACGGAAGTTTCGGGAGGTTCCTGCACATCATCAGGCGGGAGGAAACGCCCGGGTGTCACCATTGCCAGGATCGCCCATACGGTGGAGGTCTGCCCCGCATGGGCAGAGCACCGCCGTGTCCTCGTAGAGACGATCGGCAGCGGCGGCGACCTCTCGCGTCCGGCCCTAGTGCAAGCCATGATCCGGGGCGAGAGGGAGTGGGAGGCAGTCACCTCCTTCTGCGAAGCAGTCATGCTAGCGAAGGAGGTGGCGGGACGGCTCAGGGAGAGAGCCTCGCGGGCCTGCGGGCGGAGAGTAATGGGTAGCTCACCGTCCGATCAGGACCAGGCCCATGCCGGACAGCGCGTACGTGTTCCACGCGCGCCTCAAAGAGATGTCAGCATCGAGGAGGGGCCCCTTAGGGCCGAAGCCTGCCGGGTCAGCGGGATTGTCCGAAAGGGTTACGCTGGCCCGGAACATAAAGGCCTAAGGAAGGAACACGGGTGGGTTTTAGTCAGTAAGAGTCTGACACTCCCTTCCGCTCCTCCCAGAGCGGGAGGAGTTATTTGATGATTTCCCATCCGCAAAAAAAAAAAAAAAGTCTTTAGGCTCCGCAAAATACGAGATGAAAAGACTTAAAGAAGCTTCCTAAACCCTGCCCAGCCCACCTCAGCTGAATTCTTCTGTACACATCTCATTTTTATTTTATGATGATGCATTTGAAACTGTTACAAATTTATATTTGTTGCCTCTGATGGCAACCTATGCAGGTGGTTTGGTGTTGGAGTTAAAGGAAACAACAAACTATCTCAAACACTTTATAATTAAAAAGGAAAGTTTAAAGTTGAAACATTAGTACTTAATTATATAACTAATTTTCGTTATTAAATATATGAGTCTCCTCCTCTTCTGCCTCGCCTTTTCCCAACTATGTTGGGGTCGGCTTCCAGTCTAACCGGATTCAGCTGAATACCAGTATTTTACATGGAGCGACTGCCTATCTGACCTCCACAACCCAGTTACTGGGTAATACGATACCCCTTGGTAAGACTAGTTGTCAGACTTTCGGGCTTCTGACTACCCGTAACGACTGTCAAAGATCCACAAATGACAGCCGGGACCAACGGCTTAACGTGCTTTCCGAGGCACGGAGGGGTCACGGAATGTAAAGATGGTCACCCATCCACAGACCAACCGCGGCAAGCGTAGCTTAACCTGATCGATCGACCTGTGCGGCTGTTATTATTTAGCCACGGGTTATTAAATATATGAGTATATTAGATAATTTTCTAAAGGAGATGTCTGGTGCAGCAATGGGCGATTGTCTAGGTAGTCAAACAAAATGTTCAGTAACAATTGTTATATTATTATAATCGTTGTATTTTATAGTTTATCAATTAATAAGTTTCAGGAGTCAGGATCTTGCGAAAACTGGTGAAAATAAGGTTTATATGCTGGGGATTTTTCTTAGTTTTTTTTTAGTATAACGCCATCTGTGAGCGAATACAGCTACTAATTGGTGGTATGACTTTGTGAGGTTAATGAAACATTTAATATTTTGTTGGTTTGAGATCATAGTCTGCAGTTTTTTTTGGATATTTCTATATTTGTATAACAAAAATGTAAAGCTCCTATTGTTTAAGCTATTAAAAACTTACATTTTTTTTTCATTTCATCACAAAGCAATCATAATCTATATTGTACACATAGATGCACATAAGTAATATGATATTGGTATCATCTCTGATTCCGTATTTTAGTTTCTATCTTCATGCAACACCCATAATATTATTTATATTAGCTACTTGTAGGTACTGAATCGGGATTATAATAAATAAAACTATGTATGTATTTATTGCCAAACAAATTCTTATATTGTAGATAACTACATACATAAATAAAATGATAAAAAAAAACGTCTTCTAGAGACACCAAAACATTGTTGTTGTTAAATATACAGCGGCTTGAAGTGTTACCTACTGGCTCGCTTGTTATTTGGTAGGCTTACAGCTAATGTTGTACGAGCACCTCGTTGTGCTACTGGTGATAATGGGGGTGGTAATGGTAGCGGCGGCGGTGTTGGTGGGACGCCCCGTGGTAGTGGTGGTGTTGGTGGAAGATACTGTGGTGGCGGCGGTGTTGGCGATTTATGTTCCACAGATGGAACAACATCCTCTTGTAAGTCCCTTGATGAGTCATGAATCAGGTGTCGATTTGCTCGAACCTAACAGGTTTGACATGCATAAACTGTTGCTATATCCTGAAAATATTATTACATTTTATTACATGGCATGACATAACTGGCGAAATGTGGGGTGTACTACTGGTTCACTTTCCCCAAATCCTTCGGGGATCGCTGGCGTGATGTTATGTTTTATATGACGAAACACTCATTTTTCTTGACAGTCGTTACCAGTGCTCGTCTTTCCAGTTTTGACGGATCTATCCAATTCATTTACCCATTTTCTTTCTAAGACCTTTCCTACTTATTATAAACATAAATAATTTACCTTGAATTTACCTGATAATTATTATCATTGGAAATAAGGCGTACTAAAGGGTTGTTCACTGCAACAGTATAGAAACGTCAGCTTCTTGGATTTCTGAGTCCGACTGAGGTACACGGCAGAACATTGTATGACCTAGTAATCTCTCATTGTCAGCAGCTTCGGTATTTAATAAATTATAACCATCGTGACAAGCGCATCCATCTAATGGGAGCTGGAACAATAACAAATGCCATTATATTTTTCAAATTATAACACAACTAACTGCACAATGTACTCAATAACTGCCTTTACTGCAGGGTTTACGCGACTGCCGTAGTATAGAGGCGTACCTGATTTGCTAACCATCGTGCCACTTGCAGGCGTAACGCGAGCCCTGTCACACGATATGTCTGCGAATCCTCATCATAATATCCAAATCGAAAGGAAAAGCAGAATCCTATAAGAATAGCAATAGTAATCGTGTCTAGAATCAATGTCAGTCCGTGTAGAATATATCAATAATACAAAATAATCGCACAGTAAGCATACACGCAACTTGGAACCGCAATGCAAGGAAAGCAAGCAAAAAATACACAGACGACTTTTAAAACACTGAAAATATAACTGGTAATATTATGTCAATCTGTGTCAATCTCATGTCAAACAAGTAATAAATACTTACCTTCATGTTAGGAAGTGGGTACTATAAAAAAACATACATGATGTGTAAACAAACATATTTTAGTAATATTGTCGTATTTTATACGCAAATACGTTAATATAATCCTTTGATCTAAAATAAGCGGCATAGTTATTGTTCACACTCTTTAAAGGTAATTACGGGATAAAATGGAACGTCAAAAACATTTTTAGTACCTACTTCCCGTTAAAAATAGCAAAGCGGAAGCTACGATTGAGTACTGTTTTTTTGAGAATTATGTTACGCAAGTAATACTGAAATAATAAATCCATAGTAATTTAGATCTAAATTTTTAAATCTTACTGTAAAAATTTAAATCATGAACATTTATCAATACCAGAATTACCAGAGGGCAGAAACTGGACATCTCATTTAACACTAATAATGCCAGCCAGCTAAAATTTCAGCAGAAAGAGCTATGGGCGTGGGGGGAGTTGGTGAAACTTCTCAGCGTATCGATGGCAAAAAGTTCAAACATCTTTGGCCCAAAATTCAGCTGCATAAGACGGTGACAGGCAAGCGGCGCAGGATGGAAGGTCCCTTGGACCCATGTGCCTTGGAGTCGTTGGTTCTCTTTCATTCTCCTCTGTCAGCCGTCACTTTATTATTCAATCTATTTTTGTTTCAAACAACCTCGATCGGAAAAATATCTTTCGATTTTTTTTTACCGTCAAGTCTTAATTCTTTATAAAAATAACAAAATGAAATCCTAACTTAACTAAAACTATAGGTACCTACACAAACTAAAATATAGCGTCGAAAAATTCATCCGCATCGCTGTTGACTGGTAATGTACTCAAGACACTGGCGGCATTACCACGTTGTATGGCAATGCTTAGCCTCTGGCCAAGGTAAAACCCAGCCCTTGGCTCACGGGAAGTGTCAACCAGCCGTTTCGAAATTTCCCTAAAAAGATCATGAGCACTCGGACCCCACGGCCCGAGGGTTTTAACCTCAAACGGCTCGAAAATATAATTTCCGATAAGGTTCGATTTTGTTATATTACACATGACGTGTTCAAAATAACTTAATCCAGCGTGTTAAGACATGGTAAGTTCTACTTGATTATAAAATGAACGTAGTATATAATATATAATACTTTCTTATAACTTTGTGTACCCGAAGGTCATATTGTATATGCATGTAGCGCTGTTGCATTTTACATGTAACTAAAGTTAATATTTTCCGAGGTAGAAGTTTTCCAACAACATTTTCTTGGGTTCCAAGGCTGCAAGTGAGATGTTATGAAGAGAAGTCTTTTATTTTCTTAGAAAACCACTTCTAGGAATGGGATATAATATATATACAGGGTGTCCGGTAATTAATGGAGAACCTCTTAGGGGGTCATTATACTTATTATTATAAACAACTTTTACTACGGGCCCAAACATGAAATCGCGAAAAAAAATCAGCTGCTGTTCCCTACATTTATGTTCGCATAACTCGTCAAAATATAGGAAACTGCTGATTCTTTTTTCGCTATTTCAGGTTTGGTCCAATAGTAATAGTTGTTCATAGTGATAAGTGCAATGATCCATGAAGAGGTTATCCATTAATTACCGGACACCCTGAATATACACGCTACCGCATTAGGAACTTCCTGTAATGGTAGCAGTGTTCGTGATAAATAAATAAATATAAGCTGATATGAAATAAATAATCTGTTTTAGTTGTTATACAGGATAAGTTTTTACCCAGTGCGCAAATTTTGACATAATAAACTTGAATATATTTTAATAAACACGTATTTTTTGTTTTGATATGTTTCAATAGTAAAAAATTAAGTTAACGCTTACGAGACTTGTTTACTCAGAAATTTATTTTATGGACGTCGCTTGCCAGTCCGTCGACCGGTCGCCCGATTCACGCCGCGCGTCGACCGGTCGCCTGACGCGCCAGCTGCTATCGAAGTACCTACTCACGCGCGCTCGCTCAATGCGACGGCGGATTATTGACCCCAGTTTAGCGCTACAATTTTTTAGGTTTAGACTGTGTAAAGTTATTTGTAAACGTAATTTTTCGTAAATTCCAATTTATCCTTCATACTTTGGGCTTAGGACCATCAAAATGCAGAAAATAAATCATAATAAGTAAGAAAGTATTACGTTTTAGTCCATTCAAAATAAAACATTTAGGTATGATAGGTACGACATGATACAATTTGCGTCAATGTCTAATCAAAGAGAACCTGAGACACTAAGATTGTTTATAATTTCTTCTTACCTCTGTTCGAAGTGACCTCCTTCTTTTTCAAGGCATAAACGTGCACGTTTAAATAAGTAAGCATTTAGTTTGTTTAGGACACTAACACCACTTTTTACTTCATTGAAAGCGTTAATTTTTTTTTTTTTCAAGTCATCTAGGAAGACGACCCACTGACCCACTTGTTTCATACACCTTGGTTTGCTGCTAAAATTGTCCTCTCATTAGGGACCGTGGGATTGAGGATCCTTTGGGCTCGCATACGAGGTACGCTCTCCCTTTCGTATCTTCTTCGTGCTGCTCGTAAATTTTCATTGCTTAACAAATACACTCGCACCCTTTGAGTATTAAACCAACCGGAGACGCCACGAGTACTAATATCTATGCAAATAAGTCTGTCACTTTCATCGCGGGGGACGAGGGAACGCAATAATACACTAATGCAATTCGATCGCGTTGTTACGCACGCACACAAAACAAAAAACAAACACAAGCATAAACTATACGCACACATGTATATAACCGCTATGACCGGCGGTCTCGTACCTTTGGCAGCGGGGATCGCCTGACAATGGCGCCTCCGGTTGGTTTAATACTCAAAGCTCGCACCATTTCATAATACTCGCGGTGAGTAAAATGAGACATTGTCACTACGCTAGTCTAGTACGCGGCACGCGCGCACGGACGGCGAAGGGACATCCGACCTCCGCAGCTCCGCTTCCGCAAGTGACGTACTGCATGTGCATGCGTTTTGTTTATCAAACGCCGGCGCCGCGCCGCATGCCCCCGCACCCCCGTCTCGTGCGCTGGGCGAGATCCAGCGGCCGGCGGCCTTCGCGTTTTCATTCATGCTCATTCATAGTATTACTATTAAATTATATCCATGTCTTGCTTATTTCAAATTGGGACAAAGTGGAAACATGAAAAAAAAAAAGTCATAAACTAAAAATGGAAATGTGTTCTATTGCTTACACTGAGCCACCAAAAAAAATTTGCGCACTGGTTAAAAACTTTTCCTGTATATGTATAGTTCCAAGGATCCGAACAGAAAAAGAGTTAAATTTATACCAAGTTCCAACATAAACTCTGACTAGATTATGTAATTGCAAGCCTTTATTATTTTAGGGAAAAAAAAGTAAGTAGCAGAGCTGAAATTTCCAGGTTAAGTAAGCGCAGAAAAAACTTAAGTAACCACACACGTTTTTGAAAGTAACCAATGTTATTCTACTTTATACAATTTAAAATTTTCTCATTCACTAAAGACTACGCACGGGCCGAGGGGTCCGTAGCTAAATAATAACAGCCGCACAGGTCGATCGATCAGGTTAAGCTGCGCTTGCCGCGGTTGGTCTGTGGATGGGTGACCATCTTTACATACCGTTATCCCTCCGTGCCTCGAAAAGCACGTTAGGCACGTAAAGCCGTTGGTCCCGGCTGTCATGCGTGGATCTTTGACAGTCGTTACGGGTAGTCAGAAGCCTAAAAGTCTGGGGTATCGTATTACCCAGTAACTCGGTTGTGGACGTCAGATAGGCAGTCGCTCCATGTAAAATACTGGTATAGTTAAATACCAGTATTTTACATGGAGCGCCTGCATGCGGTTAGACTGGAAGCCGACCCAACATAGTAGGGAAAAGGCTAGGCAGATGACTGAAGACTACGCACAGCCTAACTTCGCACACTCTAAACCGCTGGGTCTAGCATGAAAGCACAAGGTCCAACACCCCAATTAAAATATTAAATTATTAGGTGAAACACCCCAATTAAATTATTATGTTATAATTATAATATACATATGTCGCAGCCAACAGGTTAAATTATCCGTTTAGTTAACCGCCTGCCTGGGCTTTGGAAGTAGTGCTCGCCTCGCTTCGCTCTCTTTGCTCGCACGCGGTTGATAACTGTTCTAACCTAACCGAAATAGGAATTTAATGAAACGGTTTATTGACATTTTTTTGGCATTTTTTATCCTCCGGCTTACCTCTGTCATAAATTCACCCTTCACCACTTAAACGGTCTGAATGATATTCAATATTAAGTGTAGGTTGGAACTGTAGCCAATCACGCGAGAGCCGAATTGGTTGCAGATGCCCGACGAATTGGTCGCCGATGCCCGACCAAATTTTGAAAAGGAAAAAGCGTGTATTAAATACCTACAGAATGATATGATTAAATTTAAATGATGAATTTACTATAGAGTGATTGTGTTCTGAATTTTTGAAGGGAAACCGGTGGGAATCGGCTTGTATGGAACCTTCGCCACGGGCCGTTAGTTGAACGGCCGCCGTTTAGTTAAAAGGCTAGGTAGGCGGTTAACTAAACGGCTAATTAAACTGAATGACTTGTAAAAAAAATTGTTTATTTATTAAATTAGTTATTCTGATTGTGGGAGAAAATTGTGGTTACATTACAAATCTACGCACGCACAAAGTCAAACACGTCTATGGGTCTAGCGTAGAAGGTACTTTATCCATTTTGCTTTGTTTTCTTAGAGTGTGAATTATGTAGTTTTAATAGTTCTTGGGATAAAAATTACCTGTATTAAAACCGGGCAAGAGCGAGTCGGACTCGCGCACCGAGGGTTGCGTGCCATCAATTATGTTTTTAAATTTTCAACGGCGAGGAGAGAATTTTAACACTGAGCACTGCGGTGTAGAATATTGCAGTTTTATGTCAGCCCCATCTCTTGACCGATAGTGGAACTAGTGTAACTTTAGTTGATGATTTCTGAAAAAGTGTGCTATTTAGAGGCATCGTTTTATTTTTCCTGTAATCTTTCCATAAACTTCAATCACATTAATTATTGAATTATTTCAGTTTTTTTGTCTTTGCAAACTTTGGAGATAAGGGAGGGAACGGTATTTTTATTACATTTTTCATCAATAGTCGAAAACTATGCGGCCTAAAAAAAAGAAAAAATGTGAGAATATGAAAACTACGCTCCTTCATATGATACCCCACATGCCCTAGTAGCTACTTCGAATTTTTCAGACCCCCTTTCAGTCCCTGTAGCAAAAAATATAAGTACATAATTATATTTTTATCTATTTCTTATTTGCAAAATAGTTGGGCAAACGTCATCTAAAACTATTTCAAATTTCAAGTTGATAGCATTAGTAGTTCTTAAGATATCCAGTTGTGACAGACAGACAGACTTAGTCTCACAATAAGAGTTCAGTTTTACCATTTTGGTAAGGAACCCTAAAAATGAAAGAAAGCGCTCAAGTAAACGATTCTGAACAAACTACTTTCGTAATGTGCATTAATTTAGTTACACATTATTTAACGCGGGAGAGAACTAAGAAAGGATTTTGGAAATTTATCTCCTGAAGGGATTAAGTTGTTGAGATGAAAATTTATTATGGAGTTTATCAGTTTTGCCGATATGGAATCCCATTGGGAACTCATGTTGTTTGTCTATAAACCCCTAAAATAAATTAGAAACCTACCAATGACTAACCGACAGCTTTAAGGTAACAACCACGGGATATAACTTATTAAGTTCAAGTAAGGTGGGTATAACGCCTCCTAATCCCGTAAAAGCCGTTAATTCAAATTAGTTCACAATAACTTAGCCGCGGTTTGGACTAATTTGTAACTCTGGAACGAAATATCTTGTTTATAATGGAAATTACTTCCTTGTTTAATAGTTTATGTTTCATACAAGGTGATCCTGGGAAGGCGTGCCTCGGAAACCACGTTAAGCCGTTGGTCCCGGCTGATTCGTGGATCTTTGACAGCCGTTACGGCGCGGCCAACTAGTTTCACGGGGACTATAGCGTAACATGAACACCTTGTCATCATCACCTTCCTAGCCTTGTCCCAACTATGTTGGGGTCGGCTTCCAGTCTAACCGGATGCAGCTGAATACCAGTATATTACATGGAGTGACTGCCTATCTGACACCCACGACCCAGTACTGGGTAATACGATACCCCTTGGTAAGTCTGGTTGTCAGACTTTATTTATTTATTTATTTAAACTTTTCGCACAAAAAGGTACAAAGGCGGACTTAATGCCTTAGGCATTCTCTACCAGTCAACCAAGGGTGGTGAAGAGATTGGATGGCAGGTGCTTTGGTTGAGAGGAACAAACATAAAATTTAAAAAAAAAACTATTAAAACTAGGTACACAAATACATAAATAGATTATATACACATACATACTATTTACTATAATATATACTTATAATATATACTTATAATATATATATATATACATACAAATTCAAGGGAGAGAGGTATTGAGATGACTCTACTCTATTTGTTTAGAAAATAACTCTGCAATTTCCGCTTAAATGCATACCGACTGGTGGCCGTCCTGATATCAAGAGGAAGTGCATTCCAAAGAAGAATGGACTGAATATGAAAGGAAGAATGAACAAAGTCAGAAGTATGAGAAGGACAGAGTAGGAGAAGATTGTTAGAAGAACGCAGTTTCTTAGCGTGAGAAGAACATAGATATTGGAAGTGAGACACGAGATAAGAAGGAGGAGTGGGAGAGTTGAGAAGGGAGAAAAGCGTGGTCAAAGCGCGCAAACTTCTTCTTTGACGAATGGACATCCATTTATTAAATAGAGCATAAAGTGTTATGTTACTGCTTGTATGTTCACAACACACTTCTGGCTTTCTGTCGACTATTGTTTTCCTTTTTTTTTGTTATCTTTTAGCTGTAAGTCTTCCATGATGTAATAAATAAATAAATAAATAAATAAATTTGAGCTCAGACCTATAGCTCGATACATGGTCATATTTCCTGAGGTTGAATATGAACCGGATACCATTGTTGAGTAATCTGTCGAGCTTATCCAGCAAAACCGCGTTCAAGTCAAAGTAGCACACGTCAGCATAGTCGATTATAGGGAAAATCAAAGTCTGCACAAGCATGGTTTTCGTCTTAACGGGCAAAAAGTTCCTCAGACGACACAGGGATCGCAGAGTACCGTTGACCCTTTGACCAACACTAGAGACCTGGCGTTGCCAGCTAAGTGTAGAGTCAAGATGCAAACCGAGATCTTTCACAGTAGGGGTAATGGGTATGACGGTACCATTGAAAATAAGAGGAGGAAGAGAGCTAAGCGTCACCCTACCCATCATGCGGGAGCTTCCAATTACAATGGCTTGACACTTCGAGGGGTTTACTGACACCCCGAAACTATCAGACCACTTTTTGATAGCATCTAAGTCTCGGTTTACATCTGCTATAGCGTCCGACAAACCTTCTACCCGCTCAGCTGTATATAATTGTAGATCATCAGCATATAGATCATACGAACATCGAAGACAGTAAGTTATAAAATTAATGAAGATGGAGAATAATAATGGAGAAAGAATACCGCCTTGTGGAACACCAGCATCCAGGTCACGCCAACTCGACGAACTCTGATCAACGCGAACCGACTGCTGACGTCCCCGAAGATATGAAGAAAACCATTTCAGAGCCTCGGACGAAACCATAAGGTGAGAGAGGATAGAAAGGAGAATATCGTGGCTGACAGCATTAAAGGCATTGGAGAAATCAATTAAAACCAAAACGGTAACTTTGGTATCCTCCATCGCCTCTCTAATGTCACCAGTCACTTTAAGGAGAGCGGACGCTGTACTGACTAGCTAGACTTTCGGGCTTCTACGACTGTCAAAGATCCATAAATGACAGCCAGGACCAACGGCTTAGGGACTACTCACACTTATTCAGCTCCGTTCAGCTTATGTCCATAGAAAACAACGATTTTGTATTAGATGCGTACGCATGCGTTCAGCCGCGGAAAACTGAACGGACTCCATACAAAATCGTTGTTTTTTATGGGCAAAAGCTGAACAGAGCTGAATAAGTGTGAGTAGTCCCTTAACATGCTTTCCGAGGCACGGAAAGCACGTTAATAAAATTAACCATCATACAAATTTATACGTTTATTAAATCAACATTTAAGCACAAAAACAAGTTCTATAATAGAAGGGATCAATTTCCAATATAGTCACAGGGTATTCAACCTCGGGGAAATAAATCGGGTACTTAGGGCAATCACAGCCACATTTGGACATACATTGGCATACTGGCGAAGGGGTGTCGCAAACATTGCAGATGTTGGCTGGATCTCTGTAGCATTTGCAGGGGACCCCGCAGTTGCAGGGGTTGCATATGTCGCACATGTCGCACATGTTGGTGCATGGTGTGGTTGGCAGCATATAAGGATCTCGGAAGCAGCAGTAGGCTGTTGCGTTCTGAAAAATTAAGCAATGTGATTAGATTATCCATAGATATAGATAGACCTAGATAACGCAAGTATTACGATCTGTATGAAAACTAAGCTGCCATTTTTAACGAACTACTATGACGTCACAAGCACTATTTTGTGATGGGAAAATCAAATCGATTCAAAGACGCCGGCCGCGTGCGGCACCCATCTCACCCCACCCCCGGAGCGCCAGCGCTCACGCTCACCCAGCCAGCAGTACAAAGGACTGAACGCAAAAGTGGCGGCTTACGATTTTTGTAAGTAAGCTGGTGCGATTTTTGGCACGCGAAATAGTTGCTCTTGCGTTAGCTAGGTGTATCTATCTGTGTGATTATCAGACAGAACTGTAATGCAACCCTCTTGTACATACAGGACGTGCCGCATCAGATACACAGACACCCACGGCCCCCTGGCCTATGCAAAGGGAACAAAACAAAGATGCTTTGTGACAGAAATAGGTAGATGTCTCTATAGTTATACTCATTTCTGATTTACCCAATGAAAAAAAGCCTTGAAAAACTTACACACAACAACGATAATTTGAACAATTTACATAATATTTATGAATTATATTTATTTAGTGAAGAATGCAGTTTCAAAAAGCAAAATACAACTTACCTGACACAAATACAGCACAAACACAAAAATGACAAGATTCCGCATGATTGTTTATTTATTTTGATGTTGCGCACACAGACAGACAAATAATTTGAATAATTCCCACGGTGTGTTCTATATACACTGTAAATAATTCTCACGCGCTGATTTATATAAGTAAAGCAATGTCAGGTGCGTGTCTAGAGCGTGGGTTCCGTACGTCGTTTCATTATATTTTTTTCCAATTTGTACTTACTTCCTGTAATAGAAATTGCTCCAGTATAAGCTGCTTACATTTTTTTGTAAGCTGAAAAAGAAAACGATGTTAAGAAATCGTCTGCTTTTACATCTGAACTCAAATGTCGTCGTTTTATTAACATTTATCTTTTGTTGTGTTGTCTTTTGTCTTTTTACTTATGTGTGTGTAATGCAAAGTTATAATAGAGTTGAATAGACATTTATTTTGCAAATATGGGTAAGTTATACATAATAGATGATAAAATACATTAAAGCTTAGCCATATTTCACCGTTTTCACCATTCGGCAAACAACAAAGTATTATTAACATTCACGGTAAAATCAATACATTAAGTAAGTTAATATAAAATCTAATATCTGTTTTGCCTCAGCTGAAGAAACAAATAATAAACTCCATTATCATATTCATGTCTTTTTGTCTCGATTGACACTTTGACAGATGTGTCGAGAATGATGAACGTGGAGCTTACTGGGATTTAACCCCGGGTTAACTAACCTTTTTGACCTACTATAATATATCCAGACGAACACCTCTAACTGAATAATTCACACTTCATGAAGATGAATTTATTATGAACGACTACAACGAAAGTGAGTATCCCTTTTTATTTAGTTTAGTACTATAATGATTCCTCGTCCTATACTGGATCGGACCACTAAAAGATTTTTGTTTAGAATTAAACTCGTATTTATTTAAATAACGTGTATATACAATTCAAAGTCCTGACTGACTGATATATCAACGCACAGCCACATAAACCGCTGGTCCTAGAGACATGAAATTTGAAGTGTGTGTTCTTTGTAGAGAGACCCACTAAGAAAGGGTTTTTCGAAATTCCACCCCTTAGAGGGTGAATGAGGGGCTAAATTTCACGCGGACGAAGTCGCGGGCAGAAGCTAGTCGTTTTATATAATGACATCGCTTGTCAGCTAAACCGACACCTAATACTTTTTTCTGCCTTTTAAATTTGCATTGGCGTTTATCTCCGAATATTATGCCTCAAAAGGTAGATGTCATAATCTGTACCTACTTCTTCAAGGCTCACGAATTAGGCTGAGGTGGCTCAAAACTACACACAAACAAAAAAAACAACACAGAAACAAAAAAATTGCAACATTTAGGTACGCTTACTACGCAAGTTTCCACAATAATAAAACATTCACAGCTATGTAACTGAACCAGAAATACAAAAAAAAGTTTACAAGGACAAACTGCATAAAACGCAGGCAAAGCCGCGGACAAAAGAAACCTTACGATGCATTCGGCTTTTTCTATTCGAAACGGGTCTCTAAAACTTATCAATATTAGGAAAGAAAGTTGTGTAAAAGCAAATAACCGAGTACCTACCTACCTACCTATTTGTTTTTACGCAACTTTCTTTCTTAATACCGTCAGTTGGTCAAGCGATAGCACTGTTTATTAAAAAGTCACGTTTTTTAATTATACCTATATATTTCAAAATAACATGTTTTTCTAATTGATAACAATTTCTTCATACTTTTAACCTTGAACTTGTTTAGTCACGTGATTCTACATAAATAAACCACCAGAACTTCGTATATAAAACAAAAAAACATTTTTACAAAAACAGAAAGTTTTTTTTTGTAAGTCGGTTGTTTTTTTGGATTTTTTCACTTTTTAGTTCTGGTACCTAGCTACCTACCCTACACAAATCGTATACTAAATACTTATGTATTAAATACGTATTAATGAAGCTAACTCAAAAACTGCCCAAGCAAAGTTAGCATAATTGATATGGGACCAATTCGGAAATATTGATATGGGACCAATTCGGAAAAATTGATTTGGGACCAATTCGGAAAAATTGATATGGGACCAATTCGGAAAAACAGTCTGTCGATGAAAAAAAAAACGCGAAGATATCGCTGAACATACATAAAACAACAGACGAATTGAGTACCTCCTCCTTTTTATAGTCGGTTAAAAATGATTTAGAAAAGTGCACATGACAACACACATGAATATCATCAAAAACGTTTTGCGATAAACCATTCTACACCGTCGGGTGTAATCTAATTTTTTTTCTGGTCATGTTAAATATTTCCAATTTCACACATGAATGAAAACTCTCCTCATCTTTAACAAAAGCAAGACACGATAAAACACACTTGCAACTTACTATAAATCAGGCTCGGAAAATATATAGCGTTGTCACCCGCAGAGCTATAAAACTTCGCGGTGACATATCATTACCTTGAAAATGGACGGGATTTTATTTTCTTTAAAGGCATCTCCTTTCTTTTAAACGTTTTCCAGAACATTGCATGGTTTACTTGCGTTCTGCTTGAGCTGTTTTTGCTCTCGTTAGCAAGCTGAGTTACTTATGAGGTTTTCATCTTTTTACACGTCACAGCCAACAGACACATTGGCGTCAATTCCCTTGTTCACAAAATAAACAAAATTTAAGTTCAATGCATAAATATTAGTTTAGTCCTGTCAAAGTAGGATATTCCATAGCAAGTTTAGACGTGATTAAAAACATGGCTACTAAAAATACGTCAATTTACGTTAAGCGCTGTCTAATTTGACCAAAGAAAAAAGGATAACATAATGGACAGTTAACTGTTAAGTTAATCGTATCAAATCCCATTGGTGAAGCTGAAAGTTATTTATTTCTGTCTGTGCTAAAATACCAATCAATCCAATCCAAATCCAAATCCAATCCCAATCTCTTTTAATGGAACCTACATTGATAGTGCAGCAAAAAAAAGAAAAACACGGACTGTCTTCGCCATATTATAATTCATAATGTTATCCTTTTATGATTCTCCAAAATGGCCTTTTTAGACCCCCTGATCTATCTATGCGTTACGTTCGTGAACGGGCGCCGCCGCCGTCAGTTGTTTCAGCAGCAGGCCTCGGCTTATTTTTAATTATTTTATTTTTGGATTGTTGTTTTCTTACTCTTTGCTGTACTCTGGACGCTTTTAACGCGTACGTCTTTTTTACATCGTTCTCACATATAAGTAATTATAAATTCAACATTAATGATGTAACTAATATTTTTGTAAAAATATAATTTAAAAGAGTGTCCACGGAGTTTCTTGCCCGTTCTTCTCCATAGGTTCGCCTACGCCTACGCCTACCTACGCTTTGGAATGGGCAACTAGCTTCATATTTTCTGACTGACCGACTTCTTGACAATTCAAAAGTGCCTGTTAATGGTTTAATTTAAATAAATGGTTTGAGTTTGAAAGCGTTACGTGTGATCTGACTGTCTTTCAGTCTTCAGTAATATCCAGCAGAATGTTATGCATTCTCGTCATTGAAACGCGGTTATATTATACAATACCTGTATACCATTCCCCGCGAAAGGGGAAAGAGTCACGAAGAATGGGTGTAATTATCCTTTCATAATGATAAAAGCTTTAATAGGGTCATACAATATGACCCCAACTGCGAGGATTTTAAGCGAATGAAAAGCTTTATTTACCAAAGGTTTACCCAAAATTCCTTTCAAAAGCAAGCTTAAATTGATACACACAACAGTAGTAAAAGAGGGTTCTTGTATGTCTCGCTTGCACTAAGCTCTGAAACCACTGAAACGTTTTCATGGTGTAGCGAAGGGTCAATTTTTGTAAGAGGTAAGCCGGAATCTTTAATATGATTATATTATTTGTCTTTAGAATACAGTCTAGTAGTCTGTGCCATTTTTCAAAGGGAAGTCGGTAGGAACCGAGTTGTATGGAACCTTCGCCACTGGTGTTTAGTGCATTCAGTATGTTCACCTTTTTCAGGAGCAAAAGTTAGATACACTTTTAAAGTGAGAGTTGAAGAGCCGTTCAAGAGAAAAAGAAACTTCCTCTATTTTCTGTGGATGTCATGAAAATGAACCCATTAAATGAAAAAGGCAGCAGTATTGACAGGTTTACATATAGCATGTTTGCTTGATAGCACCTTAATAAGATTATTGGTACCGACGTCTGGCCAGTGGCGGCCAAGTGGTAACTGACGCGACTTACTACTTGTAGGGCGTGAGTTCAAACCCAAATAGGCACTTTACCTACTTTGTGTAAATTATTTCATCACCGCTGCTCTCAAAACGGTGAAGGAAAACATCGTGAGGTAACCGGCATGTCCTAGAGCCAAAATATCGAAGACATGTGACATCCACCAAACCCGCACTGGGCCCGTGGTGGATTATGGCCCACTCCCTCTCACAGAGCCTGGGTCCCAGCAACATTATAGGTTGAATGTGCATGTTATGCATTGGCAGATTTACATTATAGCACTTTTACTTGATAGCACCTTACTAAGATTATTGGTACCTACGTCTGGGTGAAGCCAATTCAATTTTTTTGCAGCAGGAACCTACTTCTGTAACAAAGGAATAATACCCGCCTCTTACGAGCTGTCCCACTGCAGGGTAAATAGAAGTATTATAATAGAAGTAAGTTATTTTTATCCTGCCTACACCATTTGTAATATGAATGCTCAATCTTGGTTAATTTTATTTATTTTTTCTTCTAATTTTATAATTTGTATTTATCATTCATAATTCATTTTCTCTATTTTTATCGTGTTTACACCTTGTTATATGTGCATGCTGTGGTCTTCTGTTATTGAAGGAGCACACGAAAAGAACCTTTTTTGTTATTGTAAATTTCTATTGTTTATGTGTATCCTTTGTTGAAGATCCTCAATAAATAAATAAGTGACATGTTTAATTAAATTTTAGGTAGAAATAAACTACCACCTGAACTCGAATTTACCTTACCTTACCTTTGTTCCTCAAACAGATAACTAAATTATTCCATATCTGCGAATCCCGAATACTTTTGCAAAACCATTCAAAACTTTCTGAATAAGAATTGATTTATCGGTGTTAGAAAGAAGTTCCTCAAACTTGCTTGCAGATCCATAAATTTGGACGTTTTCAAACCGTCGTAAGTTTGAAACTATCCAATTAATGTAAGGGTTTTCGAGATATCGGCTAAGCAAGTTATTCCGTTCTGATCCCCTGAAAAGCCCCTCCACCCCCCCCCACCTCGATCCCCTGCTTGTGCGTCGGTTGGTCGACTCTTCACGTGACCAGAGGGCTGGCCTATTTCTTGGCCGAAGAATCAGCATTGTCACCATACAACGTGGCAATGCAGCCAGTCTTTTGGGTCTATCAAGACCCTTCATTTCGGGAACGTAGATCTGATTCTGCGGTCACTCCCTTGAAGCTGTGAAAAAATCAAACTTCTAAGTTAACATGAACAAAAAATACGGCCGTTTATGCTGCAAAAAACGTATATTTCGACAAGTACTCTCAAGGGAATCAAAATGTATAGGGTACTTCCCGTTGACCTAGAATCATGAAATTTGGCAAGAAGCAAGGTCATGTAGCACAAGTAAAGGAATAAATCCGAAAATCGTAAATTAGTAATTATATTAAAAAAAATGCCGTGATAAACTATTGTACGGAACCCTCGGTGCGCGAGTCCGACTCGCACTTGACTGGTTTTTTTTTCATATACAATTATACATGTACAAATTATTATTGAAACTCTGTTAGCATAAGTTATGTAAATATTATGTTGATTCATAAAAATATTTCAATAATGTAGGTAGGTAAGTATGTAGAATTGGGTCAGAAACTCAGGACGCTAGTTTACAGCTTCAAACATTCTTGAAACATTAAAACTATTTTGTGTGGCATAATTACGAAACCAAGTGTGAATGTAGAACAAAGTTACTTGATGTTGTATGTGAAATGTTGAAACTACGAGGGTAGGAAACCAACAACAATGCTTGAAACTGTTGTAGTTATGAAGGAGTGTATAACGAGGGTAACTGCTTAATAAAGTAGAGTTTTGCAACAATTAATCTGTCATTTCTCAATTTTACGGTAAAGACACTTTTAACAGTCGTTATGGGTAGTCAGAAGCCCGAAGGTCTGACAACCAGTCTTACCAAGGCGTATCGTATTACCCAGTAACTGGGTTGTGGAGGTCAGATAGGCAGTCGCTCCATGTAAAATACCGGTATTCAGCTGCATCCGGTTAGGCTGGAAGCCGACCCCAACATAGTTGGGAAAAGGCTAGGCAGATGATGACACTTTCTCAGTCTTGAAGCGAGGCAGCTCGTCATTTTGTTCAGTCTGAAACCATTATGAAATGAAATGATTTTTATTTCTGTACCGTCAAACGGGGTGAATAGCAGGGGTGAATCGGGACGAAACTTTAAAAGCGATTTTAACATTGAAATAATATAGTTTGTTGCCAAAAAGGAGTCTAATGTGTTTAATGTAGTATAATTAACGATTAAGTGTCCTTTTCGGCAACAAACAGTATTATTTCAACGCTAAAATCCATTTTAAAGTTTTGTCCCACCAAACGGGGTGAATAGGGATGCAGGGGTGAATCTGGTGATTAGCGCTGTAACTGGATACTGTTTCAGCTCAAGTATATTTTTATTGAATCTGACAGTTTCCCAAATATAATAAATATTCTCTCTTGTTATTCTTTTCACTCGCGATACCGACAGCATACCTAATCCATTACTACGTTTGATTGACATTAGGTATATAAATCTGGATTTACTGACGTCGAAGTAATTTTATTTGGGTACTGTATGCCATTACCCCACTTACACATATCTGGCTGTGTCCTTATTAAGGAAGGGAGGACGGTAGCTGAATATTTAACCGAGCTTTTGTATATGGGCCGTGAAGCGCAGCCACCTACATCTAATAAAGAAGATTTGGAAGCAAAGCCGCACTTGTGAGGTTCTTACTTGCAGAAATTATTTTTGGCGAGAATGTTAAAATATGAAAGCAGGCTAAGTGGGAAAAAAACAGTGCCACTCCAGGAGTGCCGACAAAAGTGAAAACTTGAAAAAGCATAGTAGGTAATTTTATAAATATTTGCTTGAAGGTCATTCTTTCCAAAGAAAATGTACCGCGCGTTGATATCTTTATAATGGCCAAAACTTAAAACAGGTGTCGGTTACGGTAACAGTGTCGCGAGTTCAATGGATTTTTCCCATCTCAAAAAATGCCCAACGCGCCTAAAGAAGTTTTCACTTAAAAAAACTTTAAGTTGACTTTAAGTTAGTTTAAGTTTAACTTTAAGTTTTGTTATCGTTTGCGTCATTCCGGAGGGGCTCGTGGCTAAGTAACAGCTGCACGCGTAGCATGAGCACCAGTTTGTCGACGGAAGAGCAGACAAAGATGACGTTCCGTGTAGACAGTACGACGGCAGCAAAGTAGAAAGAGTCAACTGCACTTTTTACGAAATTCACTCTTTTACTTAATTCGACTCAGAATTCTTTGTTTTGTCATAAGATTTTTTTTTTTTATTCTTAATTTTTCCTGATCAGTCACATTATAAGGAGGGGTCCGTGGCCAAATAATAACAGCCGCACAAGTTGATCGATCAGGTTAAGCTACGCTTGCCGCGGTTAGTCCGTGGATGGGTGACCATCTTTACATACCGAGACCCCTCCGTGCCTCGGAAAGCACGTTAAGCCATTGGAATTTTGGGAATTTTGTTTTTTTTTTCGTGGGATTTTGTAAATAACCGTAAATACTTTGTGACCGTCGAGTAGAAAGTTTTCTACTGTCTTTAGCGATTACAAAATCTATTCACTACCTTAGACAACTGACAGTTGTCAGTGTGATTTTGACATTTGGGATAGAAAACTTTCTTCTGAAATAGTCTACATATAAAAGGACCTAGACAAAGATCGTTGGAAACGTAAGACAAAATGACAGATTGTAGAAAGATTTCTAGGCGGTATGTCAAAAATGAAGAAAAGAGATGCCACTTTGTATAGAAAGCAATGTGTCTACTCTTCGTAGAGATAGAAGTGTTCATGCTACGCGTGCTGCACGGGTCGATCGACCAGGCTTGCTTAGGTCTGTCCGTTGATGGATCTTTATAACAGGACCCCCTCCTTGCCTCGGAAAGTTAAGCCTTTATTAGCGTTTACGCCGTATGGCATTTCATAAAAACTTTCAAGCCCTTGTTTTTCGAAATGAATGAACCGATTTTAATGAAACTTCGTCAGCATAAGCAGGCTACAATGGTCTAATAACCCTCCTTTTGGGCTTCGCCGCAGTCGGGTAAAAAGATACTTAAGAACATTTTCGAAAAATAGTGAAACAGCCAAATTAAGTAGACCGATTTTAAATTTTCCGTAGAATCAGAAAATTCCAGTTATCATTTTTTAAATAGGTAAGACATTTCGCAAATGTTCTTAAGTAACTTTTTAGACCTTTGTATCCTGCTTAAGCGTAAGAAGTTTCATTAAAATCGGTTCATTAATTTCGAAAAACAAGGGCTTGAAAGTTTGTATGAAATGCCGTTCAGCGTAAATGCTCTTAAGTTTAGCTATCATTCGTAAATCATTGATAGTTGTTACGGGTCGTCAGAAGCCCGAAAGTCTGACAACCAGTCTAACCGTCTCGTGTTACCCGGTAACTGTGTTGTAGAGGTCAGATAGACAGTTGCTCCATGTAAAATACTGTGTTCAGCTGCATCCGGTTAGACTGGAAGCCGACCCCAACATAATTTAGTTGGGAAAAATCTAGGCAGATGACGATGAGCAGCATCATACAGCCTCCAAAACGTTCGTCGTTTCAGCCGATAGACGTCCACTGCTGGACATAGGCCTACCCCAATTTTGGGGGGGGTTTGCCATAATCGCCACGCTTGGCAGGCGGGTTGGCGATCGCAGTATGGTATGATGGTGGAATAAATAGAGAACGCTGCTGCCCATTCTCCGGAAAGACCCTTAGTCGCCTTTTACGATACCCACGGGAAGTAAGGGGTGGTGCAATTCTTTAAGTCCGGCACCACACAGACAAAACGTTATTACATGGAATTTTAAGATAAAGTTAGTAATAAACTTTCAGTGAGGTACCTATAAGTATTATTAAAACAACCAAAACAAAATAATTTACTTGGAAATAAATATTGGGAACTTGATGAGTGTGTTACATACGTGTTACTTGTTCTCGCCTCGGAGTTTGTGTTTTCCGATAATTATAATCCAACAGTTTTCAGTGGAGCAAGCTTAGCTACAATATTAATTGAATTGTTCAAGTGGGTGTGGGTGGCTAAATTCGAAACTATGAGGAATAGCGAAAAATAAAACTGCGTCATTGGATTTTTGGAAAATCAATATTTCAATGCAGGGATCGAACCCGTTGATTAAGATAAAAAAAACACACATACTGTATTATTACACCATTCGATAGTGTCCCTAATAAGGATCAAATTCTGGGAAGTAATGAGTACTTTTCGCTATTCCTCATAATTTCGGATTTGGCCATCCACGCCCACTCTTGAAATTCATCCTGTATAAGACCTTTATATTAATTTTCTAAGAAAGCTTGCTTCATTTGGTAGCCGATGAAATTATTTTAGTCCCACGCAAATCTACGCAGGATAAAAGAACCTACATAAATAAATAATACCTATGTACTGTGAGCTCTTTACGAGCTCTCAGTACCGGGATGGATAAATTAAACGAAGGTTTGTCATATAACTTTGATAATTATTCGTAGAAAACCGTTTTATGTTTTAATACATTTTTATAGGGCTTTTATTTACCAGTACCTATTACAGCTGTGTTTGTTTTGCAAGGTAACCGACATAGCCCGAAGAATTGCCAAACTTAAGTGGCAGTGGGCAGGGCAGATTGCTCGCAGAACAGATGGCCGATGGGGCCGAAAGGTTCTGGGGTGGCGAAAGCGTAACGGAAGACGTAGCGTTGGAAGGCCTCCCATCAAGGTGACGACCTTGTGAAGGCCGCAGGCACTCGTTGGATGCGAGAAGCACAGAACCGGTCAAAGTGGAGTTGCTTGGGGGGGCCTACGTCCAGCAGTGGACGCTTTCGGCTGAAATGATGATGATGATGACTGCTGTGCTTTCCGTTGCCTCATTCTCATTGTCATTTTGAAGAGTTATACGAACTTGAATGTAGGGAACAGCTGATATTTTTTTCACTATTTCAGGTTTGGTCCCATAGTAAAAGTTGTTCATAATAATGAGTACCAATAACCCTATATATAGATGAGTTGGGCTTAGAAGGGAGTCACGCCAATCGCAGCATCAGCGGCGATTTTTAGGTCCTGAGAAGTGCAGGTGTATGGGCATTTTGGACACTCCAACATATTATGGGGCATGGTTTGGTCGGGAGCACCGAATTCGTACTTAGTGTCGGTTGTATCAATAATCCCCCATTTCGCTAGATTGTGCTTACAGCGGCCTTCTTGGGTCCGCAGTCGATTGATTGCTTTCTAAAAGCCACTGCAGGTTTTAAAGTCAAACTCCATACATATTCTTACTCATTTTTATGGTAAGGCAGAAAATCATGAAACGTTTATTTTCTCTTGACTGTACTTATCTGTCAAAAAGCCTAGATAAAGTGGATAAGACAGAGATTAAAACAGAAGACGAACTAGCAGGGGATCGAGGAGGGTGGAGGGGGGTTCAGACCGGAATAAATCGAAATTTTAGTACCAGTGTCCTTTCTAATAGGATACAAATGACCAGTCCCGTGCATCTGATGCTCAAACACCTCTTGAAACTTCAATAAGTTAACAGGTCGAAGTAGATCCAATAGCGGCAGGATCTTCACATCGAGCTCAACGCACTCACTTCAATTAGAGCTGAACTTAGCTCATTTGAAGTTGAGCACAACTCCGTGAGCGTCTAATTTTACTCACTAAGAGACTTGGAGATCGATCCGACGCGATCTCTTAATTAGGAAACTTTCGTTCCTTTGAGATAGACATAGGGTTATGGAAGGGAATAATTATAAATTAATGAAAAGAAAGAAGCTATGATATTTTTAATTATTGAGAAAGGTAATTTTGGGAAAACTCTGAAACTTTTCGTCCTGCAATACCTCTTTTGAAGTGGAAGATTGTTACGAAAAATTGCTGTATTTTTTTACTAGCAAGTCTCGCGTCACCGTATCATCGTTTATCATCGTGTGGTACTGGTGACCAACCCCTTTATTCATAAGCGTTACTTAAAGTTAAGTAGTGATAAACGAAGCGACTTTTTGACGTTTAAACGTCACTTAACTTTAATCATCTATAATATAAAAAATGAATCGCTGAATGTGTTGCTAAGCGCAAATCTCGAGAACAGCTGAACCGATTTCGCTAATTCTTTTTTTAGAATATTCCTTGACGTACGAGGATGGTTCTTACGCAGAGAAAACTTTAATAAATCTATGGAAGTAGGGTAGAAGTAGGGTAGGAGTAGGGTAGGAGTAGTGTAGGAGTAGGTTACGAGTAGGGGGTATGAGTAGGGTAGAAATAGGTCAGAATTAGGGTAGGAGTAGAGTAGGGTAGGAGTAGTGTAGGAGTAGGGAAGGAGCAGGGTAGGAGTAGGGTAGGAGTAGGGTAGGAGTAGGGTAGGAGTAGTGTAGGAGTAGGGTAGGAGTGGGGTAGGAGTAGGGTAGGAGTAGGATAGGAGTAGTGTAGGAGTAGGGTAGGGTAAGGGGTAGGACGCCATGCAAACGAAGTAGAGCCGGGCAGCAAGAAATAATTTATATGGCAAAACAACGTCTGCCGGGTCAGCTAGTAGTTTATAAATAAACCCCTGAGTCTCTGGGATTTCAAGGACTATTTCCCAGTCCTGTTTGAGTGTTTAGCTCCTGCTCATCTGATCCTTAAAGGTCAGCAGGATTTCTGCAGCCCCATCACTGAAAACTAAAAAACTCATCTGCTCTCTGAATTTGGAACGGACAGTAATACTTATTAAAAACTAGCAGCGCCCCGCGGTTTCACCCGCATAAGTGTCGATCCCGTCCGATACTGGTATTCAGCTGCATCCGGTTAGACTGGAAGCCGACCCCAACATAGTTGGGAAAAGGCTAGGCAGATGATGAAGTGTCGATCCCGTGAGAATATCGGGATAAAAACTATGTCCATCCCCGGGACTCAAACTATCTCTATACCAAATTTCATCTAAATCTGTTCAGCGGTTTAAGCGTGAAAAGGTAACATACAGACAGACAAACAGAGTTACTTTCGAATTTATAATATTAGTATGGATTCTCTTACTCTAACCAGTTCAACCACAATTAAAACAAGACCCTCTAAAGTCCAATAATTCTCGATTGCAATTTAAAGTTATTTTATAACCAAATAACAGTAGTCATTGCGGTATTCGGGTCGGGTACCGATACCAATTAGAATTACTGTCAGCGGTACCTATATCCGTTGGTCGATATCGTCTATGGTCTCCCGGGAAATCTGATTTTGAAGGACAAAATTCAACTTTATTTTATTAGAATCTAGAGTATTCCGTTGGTGATATAAATTCTTATATTTAGTTACGGTACGTATTTAAATAACGGTAAAAACTTTTCTGTATTATATGCTAACACTAGAAATATAAAAAAAAAAAAATCATAAAATGATTATTTATTTTGGCTCTCATTTCTAGAAAGTATGTACTTAGCAAAGTATGTTTTGGTAATACAATTAAAACCACTTTTCTTCTTTATTTTCTTAACGTCATATTTTTGTTTTCATTTGTGGTGTATGAAGATTCATTAGTTTAAAAACTTAAGAAATATGAGGCACTTACCTAATTGTTATTTAGGACAAAATTACTCACTGTAACTAATCCTTGCTCAAAGACATTTAAAGTATTTACAATAGACGGGACATTGCGAACAAAACAGTGTCCCGGTACTTGTGACCTAGGCGTAACAAGTCTCTCAGTCTAGTATTGTACGCCTGCGCGTCAAGTCGCATTGACGCATTCGTGTCCAACAAAAGAAAAATATTTTGTATGGAAATATGCCGAGTTGCGCATTACGTTACTGCAAGTCTCGTTATGGTAAAACAACTGGACCTAAATTCAGTTTATTTTCGTATGTATTATCTATATTTACTCAGTAATTAGAATTAAATAATTTTCATAAAAAGATCTAGAAAATTTGTTTATTTTGTATTAAACGCCATCTATTGCTGAGTAGCTTTACTATAGTTAGGTAAAATGACAGCTTCAGTGTTACCACTTTTTAATAAAATTAATATAGTGGTGTGACAAAATAATCGATTCATTCAAGTAACATTCAGTTTAAAATCGATCCATGTTTAATTGATTTTATAAAAGAGGGTAATAATTATTAGAAGAATTAAAAACTAATTAAAAGTCGGACTGCCTTTCAGAGATGTGATGTTGTATATCGATTTTGTTATCGATAATATTTATTTAAATGTGTGAGGGAGGTTATCTTAGGGAAACTACCTTTTAGAGATAGAGTATTTATTTGTGATATAGGCACAAAATTAGTTTACACTTTAATTTTTTTTAAAACATTGGGAACGAAGACCCTTAATAATTATTCTTTCGCGTTACAATGGCGGCACGAGGGAGGCACGTGGCGACTTGCGCGGTAGGATGATAAATATGCGTCTACGCAGTATGCGTTTGGGCAGCGGACTGGGCACTGGCGCGAGGGGCGCGCGTTCCGTTTTCCGTTTCGTTCAATTTTTGCCTAATTTGTTTAGTTTTCGATATTTATCTAACTGATTTGATTTATATTAGATTTTTCAGGCACCATCGATCCGATTTTTAATCGATGAATTGAAAATCGTATCTGGCAACACTGGCCACACTGGCCATCTACCGGGCGATAGCTGAACCTAATTGAATAAATTGCCGCTCTAATTATGCCATATCTTACCAGATGGCGGCACTGAGACATGGGATCACAGTTTTTCTAAGACATTTCTTTGCATGGCCCCTCTATTGTACCTATCTTAAATCTCTTTGTCCTTGCTCATTTTATTCTTGAAGAAGACAGTTTTCTATGAAAAGTTTTCTATGTATAGTGTATAAACGGTGAATTTTCTAATTGGGCATAGATGGCCAAATCCGAAACTATGAGGAATAGCGAAAAGTACTCAAAGGAGTCGCAGGCTCGATTTTGATGACAACTAAAACTGCATCATTGGATTTTTGAAAAATCAATATTTCTAGCCAGGAATCGAACAAGTTGATTTTGAAAAAAAAAAACACACACTGTATTAGTAAATCTTTCGATAGTGTCGCTGATAGGTAGGCATCGAATTCTGGGAAGTAATGACATACGGGAAACTAAAGAAAAGAGCTAATTTTTAACAAAATCCTTTTTTAATACAGTTGCTCAAAAAGTGGCGTATTGCAGGGACGTATAGCGTTCGGGATGTGGGCTATTACATACTCGTGCTTTTTTTTTTACCTTTCCCGAACTCGTGCGTTCTCTTTCCCAACTGTCAAAATAATGTCTATTAAAAAGAAAAACCAAACATGAAGTTTTTACTAAAAAAATTCATAGAAGTTTTTATGATTCATGCAAATACGTATATTTCTAAAAAGAAGCTACGGTACTAATTTGTTTCAATATCATATTTAATGATTTGATTGAATGAGTTAGGTTAGGTTTCATTTCATTTCATCTCATCTCATTAAATTTCATTTTCATTTCATATCAATAAAAAAATTCTACTGAAGACTTGGCTGTATGGGCATAGTTCCCTTTGCCTACCAGAATGGGTGAAGAAAAAAAACTCTGCTTATATTCTACGGTTGGCGCCATTTTTCAGAAATTTTCTTTGCGAGTTTAGTTGTTTGTTGCACAAAATGAGTAATTTCGACCCTAGTTTTTTTGAATTAACACCACCGGAACTCAGTATAATTGCACAAAATGCGTCGGAGAACATTTTACCGGAAAAGTCAAAAACTCGCTACATATCTACATACGACGAATTTATTGCGTGGAGAGAAGAGAAAAAGCAAATAGTTTTTCAGAAAATGTTATGTTCGCATACTTCTCCGAACTCTCAGCAAAATTAAAACCTTCTACGTTATGGTCGAGGTTTTCGATGATAAAAAGTATGCTGAAAATAAGGAACAACGTGGATATAAGTGAATACCCAAAATTAAATGCTTTCTTAAAACGACAATCAGACGGTTTTACAAGTAAAAAGTCGAAAATATTAACATCGAATAAAGTGGAAAGGTTTTTGAACGAAGCTCCCGATGATCGTTATTTAGCCACAAAGGTAATTTATTAATAAGTACTTATATTTTTCTTTAGTATTCAGCGGAGCTATTCTGAAAAAATCTCACCGTGAAAACTTAGGTGAAGTGAGCGTGGAGTGAGCTGTCAATAGTGTCAATTCCTAGCAAAAACAAACTCACTTCACCTAAGTTTTCACGGTGAGATTTTTACAGAATCGACCGGCAGTTTACGAAATCGAAAAATACAGTCAATACATTATTTAAACATATTAATCAAATCCCTTTTTTGCCTTTTTGGAAGGTTGCTCTGATTTTTGGCGTTGTTGGAGCTTGCTGCAGAGAGGAGTTAGCCAATATTACTTTAAAAGATATTGCTTATAGATTATTGATATAAGCCCATGGAGAAATGATACTAATCAAGATTCTGAACACAAAAAATAAGATACCGAGAAGCTTTGTTGTTGAAGGAGATTTTCTTAGCATAGTGCAAAAATATATGAATCAGCGGTCCCAAAAAGGAAAAACCGACCGTTTTTTTCAAAATTACCAAACAGGGAAGTGTACAGCTCAAGCAATCGGGATAAATAAATTTGGTAATATGCCAAAAGAAATAGCTACGTTTCTTGGTCTGCCGGATGCTGAGTATTATACTGGGCACAGCTTCAGGAGGACCTCTGCTACATTATTGGCAGATTCAGGAGCCAATTTGACGTCCTTAAAGCGACTAGGAGGTTGGAAATCAGACAAAGTTGCAGAAAGCTATATTGGTGATTCATTAAACAACAAACTAGAAACTGGGAAAAAAATCACACAATCCATTAATTTAAGGTCCAGTCCGTCTCCTTCACATGTTGCAGAGAACGTTCGTCCATCTACCTTCGTTGATAATGATAATTCATCAGATCCAACTCCATCAACTAGCAAACGCCATTGTACGACAAATATACATGAACAATCATACGAAATTAATAATAGTCAACCTATAATCTCAAACAGTAAATATGCAACCTAAAACTTCCCCAGTTAGTATAAAAAACTGTACCAATTTCAATGTATATGTGAATTATAACTTTTATAAGAAAAAAATGTTAAGTTAGTTGAGTTTATTGTATTTTTATTATTTTATTAAATTGCTTAATTTTTTCGCAACTGTATTAAAAATATTCGTTCAGTACACGTGCGGAACCGTCATTGCAACTTGTTCCGACTGTCAACCCTCGCCTTCGGACTCGGCGAACTCTTTGCAATGACAGCCTTTCCGCACTTGTAATGAAATATACTTTTTTAACCCCCGACGCAAAAACGACGGGGTGTTATAAGTTTGACGTGTCTGTGTGTGTGTGTGTCTGTCTGTGGCATCGTAGCTCCCGAACGGATGAACCGATTTTGATTTTATTTTTTTTGTTTGAAATGTGAATTAGTCGGGAGGGTTCTTAGCTACGTTTGATGAAAATCGGTCCAAGATGGCCGCCGCCACAAAATGGCGGATTACATATTTTTTCACAACTCCCTCTATATGGATATCAAATGAAAGGGCTTAAATAGTAGAATACTATACACTATGATACATTTCAAATCTAAGATGGCCGCCACCACAAAGTGGCGAATTACTTTTTTTTTCACAACTCCCTCAATATGGGTATCAAATGAAAGGGCTTGACTAGTAGAATACTATCACTATTACAACTTTTAAATCCAAGATGGCCGCCACCACAAAATGGCGAATTAATTTTTTTTTTTTCACAACTCCTTCAATATAGGTATATTTGATACCTATTGCAAGGGCTTATGAAATGAAAACTAAGAAGTTAAAAATTATTTATTTGTCTGATCAATGCCCTAGATTGATGAGGAAAGTGGAGTGATGTCTGGTACCTACGACCACTGAGTTTAACCATTTTTATTACGAATGGAATTATCCTCCTTAACAAACGTATTTCTACATCAGATAGTGTCGCAGTCCCACTTTATAAACTAGATCTGAAATACCTAAGATATCTAATAGCTATGAACTAGTTGTACGAAAGTTGAATAACTAAAGGAAGAACTAGAAAAAGGATATTATACAACAAAAATATCTGTTTAGTCTTAAAAATTATTCTTCAGCTATAAATTAATAATTATTTTTTGACGGATAAAAAACCTGATTACCAATTACAAATTACGTGAATCTTAAAACGCAAGAAAATAAAAGAAATGAAATACAAAAATTAAGGAGTCCCTACAAAAAGCATGAAATAAAGAATTAAATTTAAAATTTAAAAAACCCCCGACACAAAACAATAATTTAATTAAATGTAATTGGAAAATGATAAAATAATTTAAAAACCCCCGACTTAAAGAATTATGTAGCGAAACAAAAACAGATAAATTCATATGGATGTCTGCCGCCATATGAATCTATCTGTTTTAGTCGCGTTACATAAATTCTTTAAGTCGGGGGTTTTTAAATGATTTTATCATTTTCCAATTAAATTAAATTTAATTATTATTTTGTGTCGGGGGTTTTTAAATTTTTTATTTTTTTGTTTTTCTTATGTTACCTACATATTAAACCTTAACTGATTAATTGTTCAAAATTATGACCATTGTTTTCAATACATATCTGGATTCGATGTCTCAAGGATTGTACTGCATTCAAAATTTGAATGTAGATCATAATGTTGTGAAGGTGATTGCGCTGTGTATTGAGCATCATTTCGAACAAGGTATCTACAGGTAATGTCAGTATGAATACTTTCAAATAAGAAGCAGTTTATTAAAATCCATTATTTTCCTTAAGTTTGCCGTATGTCATTACTTCCCAGAATTTGATCCTTATTAGGGACAGTATCGAGTGGTGTAATAATACATATGTGTTTTTTTAAATCAAAATCAACGGGTTCGATTTCTGGCTAGAAATATTGATTTTTCAAAATCCAATGAAGCAGTTTTAGTTTTTATTAAAATCGAGCCCGCGGCTCCTTTGAGTACTTTTCGCTAATCCTCATAGTTTCGGATTTGGCCATCCACGCCCACTTGGAAAATTCACTCTGTATATATAAATTTCAAAGTCCTGACTGACCGATATATCAACGTAGGTATGCCTAAACCGCAGGTCCTAGAGAGATGAAATTTTGAGGGTAGCTTTGTGAAGAGTAGGTATCCATTACGAAAAGGTTTTTCCAAATTCCACCCCAACAGGGTGAATGGGGGAAAGTGAAATTTCACGCGGACGAAGTCGCGGACAGAAGCTAGTTAGTAAAATACATAATAGGCATTATGAAATAAAAGATCTAGGCAAAATAAACAAAAGACTTCTAAGAATGATTTGTTCCAAGTTTCCATGAACAGGTAACTACAGGTAAGCCCTTTGTAATCGCACGTTTTTCTTACCGTGAAAAACTGCGGTTGATTCGCTGCGTTTAGGCACGGTCGTCAGTGTTGTATGAATCACTATGAAAGGTTGTTGATAGACACGTTTTTTTTACGGCGCGGTTTATACGCTGTACCGAAAAGAAACCATGCCATGTACAGACAACAGCACATCAAGCTACTACAATCTGTCAAATTTGTTTAATAGATTTTCAACTTTATCGCTAAAGTCTAAGGTTCAAAGTTGATTGGCAAAATTTCGGGACAGTTTCAGGTAACTTGATGTGCTGGCGTCTGTACGTACAAAGGGCCTTACAGTTTATGAACTCATCAGCAATCCTTTTGTTGTAAACTTACAAAAATAATGTTTGTCTTAAGTACATAATTAAAACTATCGTTGCCATCTAAGATCTTTCAGATCTAATAAATACAGTACCTCATCATCTGCCTAGCCTTTTCCCAACTATGTTGGGGTCGGCTTCCAGTCTAACCGGATGCTGCTGAATACCAGTATTTTACATGGAGCGACTGCCTATCTGACCTCCACAACCCAGTTACTGGGTAATACGATACCCTTTGGCAAGACTGGTTGTCAGAGTTTCGGGCTTCTGACTACCCGTAACGACTGTCAAAGATCCACGAATGACAGTCGGGACCAACGGCTTAACGTGCTTTCCGAGGCACGGAAGGGTCACGGTATTTAAAGATGGTCACCCATCCACAGACCAACCGCGGCAAGCGTAGCTTAACCTGATCGATCGACCTGTGTGACTGTTATTATTAAGCCACGGGCCCCTCAATAAATACAGTACCTACATGGTATCAATCTTAAATTCTATACTGAAAGAATCTGCAGAAAGTCCTGTTGCAATCAACGCTTTTAAAACGAGACGAAGAATTGGCGCGAGAATTCGAGATATTCTGCTAAGGCAATTGTTAAGGGCACCTGGGGGGCACCTGGGGTACCAAAGTGCTCGGAGTAGGGGTACCAATCACCCCACCGGCCATGATTAGGTAGGTAGTCACGCTTTGTGCTCGCAAAATGTTGATTCAATTTTGTACAAATTGTATAGTTAGATTAGAAGAATCTTTCTTTTTTGTTGATGAATGAATTCATTTGTTTCTTCTTTGTAAGGATCGTTTTGAACAATGATGTACCTATTTATTTGTCGTGAGATGGTAGACCAATTCTTTAATGAATGAATTGAAGCCAGGTAAGCTTCAATTCATTCATCAATCATTTCATTCCCTACCTCATTGTTACGTTTCCTCCATCTTTCATTACTTACAAAATCAATTTTGTTTGTAGAATATAGGTACATACAATTGTTAAAGTGTGTTGTGGAGGTCAGATAGGCAGTCGCTCCACATAAAATACTGGTAGTCAGCTGCATCCGGTTAGACCGTAAGCCAATCCATATGGGCTATATGTATAGTTGGGAAAAGGATAGGCAGATGATTACCTCCCAGGGATGTGCCTTAAAGGCGCTGCACGGAGGGTTCCGGAATTGGTCTTTTAAGAGGAACCGGGACGGCCCTTTGTGCTGATGGTGATCACCGGGGTGATTTTAGTGAGGTAAAAATCCCACACTCCCCGGCCTATCCCCGGACGTCGGATGCCTTTTGAACAAAGACTATATATCATTCTCTTTGCTTTTGAAGACTTCCCCCGAAAACAAAAAAATAGGCAGAAATACCTAAGTACATAACTTTTAACAATAAAAATAAGAACTAAAAAGTTACTCAAACTCAAAGCATTTGTTTCAATTAAACCAATTACAGGCACTTTTGAATTGTCAAGGGGTCGGTCAGTCAGAAAGATGAAGCTAGTTGCCCATTCGAAAGCGTAGGTAGGTACCTATGGAGAAGAACGGACAAGAAACTCCATGGACACTCTTTTAACAAAGGCTTAGTATCCGATACTTATGTTTTATTAAAAGTAGGTCAATACGCTTCTAATATTCTCTAAGGAGAGAGACTTAAGTTTTCAAGATGAAAATAATGTCAAAGGAACCTACGTCCTACACAGGCTTTTGAATGGACTTTAAAATGTTAGCAAATGAACTATCTTTTACAAAGTTCCTTTTATGTCTAGGAAGAATCGAATGGATTACTTAGGTACAAATCGAAGAAGCCTGGCAGATCTTTCGATAAAGACTTAGAATTCAGTTTTATCAGGCCTTTATATCAGACTAATATTATAAAGGCGAAAGTTTGTGAGTGTGTGTGTGTTTATATGTTTGTTACTTCTTCACGCTCAAACGGCTAGACCAATTTTGATAAAATTATGTATGGTGGTAGCTGACACCCTGGATTAACATATAGGCTACTTTTTATCCCAATATTCCCACGGGATCGACATTTACGCGGGAGAAGCCGCGGGGCGCAGCTAGTATCTGCCCGCGATTTCGTTCGCGTGAAAGTCGTAAGATACACAACATACTAAAATAATAGCCACATTTTTATAAAACCTCCTCAGCCTCCGACTCACCACGTCACATCGCATCGCCCACAAGCGCTATCATCATCATTTCAGCCGAAAGACGTCCACTGCTGGACATAGGCCTCCCTCAAGCACCTCCACTTCGACCGGCTCTATGTTTCTCGCATCCAACGGGTTCCTGCGGCCTTTACAAGGTCGTCGGACCACCTTCCAACAGGAGGGAGGGGAGGCCTTCCAACGCTACGTCTTCCGGTACGCGGTCGCCACTCCAGAACCTTTCGGCCCCATCGGCCATCTGTTCTGCGAGCAATGTGCCCTGCCCACCGCCACTTAAGTTTGGCAATTCTTCGGGCTATGTCGGTTACCTTGGTTCTTCTGCGGATCTCCTCATTCCTGATCCACAATTAGCGCGTTCAAACATACAAACTCTTCAGATTTATTAGATTGGCGACGAGACAAGGACCTAGGGAACAACTATTGTAGTTCAGACAAATATCTGCTCCTTGCGGGAATCGAATTCGTGACACGTAGCGCAATAACCCGGTTGCTAGGCCAGTGCTTCTGTCTTAAAGCCAATTAACACCTAAAGTAATAAAATATTAGCCTAGGAGTCCAATGACTTCTTTATAAAAGTTTTAAGAAAATACGGGTAAAGCGAAAACTTTTTCCACATAAAATATTGACTTAAGGGGCTTACATGACCTAAAGCGCGGTCACTGTCGGACTGCATAGAAAAAAAGAAAGAGAAGCGCGATGATACAACGCAAAATATGAAGTAATTATTTCATTACAAAAAATCTATTGTTTGGACTAAAAAATTAAAACAGTAGAGTTTTAGTATGTTGCTTGTAGAATAATCTGACAAGAAATCAGAATGATTGTATGTCTATATTAGTATGGTTTTTATTGTAAAAAAAATAGAGGAATCTTCATGTTTTTTTTCTATCGTATCAAATTAATTGTATTATGTTCTCAACACACTACCTAGCATATATCCTGAAGAATATCATACTTATATTTTTATTCTGATTTTGTTTATTGTAGTCGATCGACTTTTATTGTGTCTAAAACTTGCGTTTTTTGCGTTTAGGTCCTGTAAGCCCCTTAAGCCACAGAATAACTAATAGTACTTTAAGCTTACATAAATATCCCTTTGTTTCTTTTCTTCGAAGCTTACTGGGGTTTGTGTTCAAGTTTGTTCATATTTCACGTCTTTACAAAAGGTTTGGCATCTCTGATAAAATGACACTGAATGTGAAACTCGGTTGAAATAATTGATTCATCAATACTACTATATTAATTCGAAAGTAACTCTGTCTGTCTGTATGTTACCTTTTCACGCCTAAACCACTGAACGGATTTGAATCAAATTTGGCAGAGAGATAGATTGCATCTCCCGGGTAAGGACGTAGGATAGTTTTTATCCCGATATTCCCACGGCAAGGATGATGATGATGATGTTGCGTGGGCGATTATTAACTCTCGGTATTGATCCGATCATTGAGAATCTAACAGAGCGCATCCCAGTGCGTCAAGAAAACAGACTATTGGATTTTCGACACTCGCGAAATTCAGTGTGAGAAAAAAATTGGCCCTTGCCCTTTTTTTCCCATTTAGACAAGTTATACGAACGTAAATATAGGGAACGGCTGATTTTTTTTTCGCGATTTCAGGTTTGATCCCATAGTAAAAGTTGTTTATAATGATGAGTACAAAGACCTCTTAAGAGGTTGTTAATGTTTTACCAATAACCCGGTATACTTAAGGGCGGCAATCTGACACGACCGTCGACCGGAGAGATATCAGGCGCAGGACCAATGGCTTAACGCTTTACGAGGCACAGGTGTATTACACCGCCAACTTCCAAACTACGGGCTGTTACCGAGAAATTTCTAATGGAAAAACTCCATAACACTTGAAAATGAGAAAATACTGAGTGCACCTGTGTCTGCGCACACACTTGTTCACTATAATATCTAACGCGTAGATGGCTGGTCGCCGCTGAGATTGGCTGCCCGTGATCGAAATTCCGAATATTCGCGATCAGTCACACCTTGTCGTCCACACTGTTGACAATCGGGAAAAAAAGTTTCATTCATTCAGTGTTGACGAACGGGAATAACACTCCACTTCTACTTGTAACTTGTATAAGTTACAAGTATATATACAATAAAACCTATACAATAAAACCTATTTACTCCTTGTAAAGCAGTCTACACACCAACCCGCCGACCCGCCGACACAGCCCGACTTGATGTCGGCGGCTTTAGTTCAAAAGAATCATGTCGGCGACTTGTGCCCGCGTGTGTCGGCGGGTCATCATGTCGGCGGGTCGGGTGGGTTTGGTATGTAGACTTCTTTATACTTACATAACGTTCCTTTCCATTGCATTAACCTCCGTTTCAGCTGGTTACAGGGTTTTAACAATTGAAAATAAAACGAAATAAAAATTGTTTATTGATATATTTATTTTCAATTCAATATCAGTGTTTGACTATTATTAGGAATGCGGTGTACACAGTTATTATATTAAAATATATTTCCAAAGCTATCGTCCATTTTACAGCGGAAAGTGATATGTAGGGTGTATGCAGGCTGGTCGATTATTGAAAATACTTCATTATCGCTTGGCAATTTGGCATGGGATCATAAATCGTTAATTGATATAAACATGTAAAAAAGTCCTTTTGCTGTGATATCGGACTCTCTGAAATAGTACAGTCAGCAACGTAAGTCGATTAACACTTCAGTTTTTTTAATCTCAGTTATTGAGCAAAATATTTGTTCAAAATTGCATTGAAATTCTGCTGCAATTTTGAAGAAATATTTTGCTCAATAACTGAGATTAAAAAAACTGAAGTGTCAATCGACTTTTGTTGCTGACCGTACCTAGTAGATAGTAATTGTAGTCAAAAGTTTTATAAACTTACTTAGCGGCCAATAAAAAAAGAATTATCCAATTTGGTGCAGTCATTCGGAAGTTATGCGCGTTCCTACAGACATTTCGGCGACCTTGTTTTATACTATGTATGTATGAAGATTACGTTCAAAAGTAAAATCACTTTTAACACATTGAAGGACACTGAACGAGACACAATAAAAATTTTATTGTTATGACCTCGAGGCGTTAAGTGTCCCAAAGGAAGCAAAGTGTTAAATATTTTCATAGCGTGAAAACACGTTTGATAAATCCTTTTGTTAAAACCAAATAATTTTCGGGACTAAAGCCTAGTCACCAAATAAAATACCTAAACGAAATCCCGAATTATCTTTGACACAAATATAAATTATATATTCCAACAAAGATTAAAATTTTCAAAATTTTGTTCTGATCAACTAAAAACACGTTGTGTAATTACGTGAAAGCAACAAAAACTCGTGTTTGGATGAACGAAAGGGTAAATGGGCACGTGTCCACGTATCTACTAATTACCAGAACTAAATAAGCACGTGCCAAAGAGGCGCAAGTCTGTACTTAGTACTAACAATTAGTGTAACGTTGCCCGAAAGAGTTTACTAAACTTTTGCTTTTTATTTTTGGGAGTAAAACAGAGTATAATTTTATGTTTATACTTATTAGCTTTAAGTCTGGTCAGCTGAGATCACGTTTCGTTTAAATATTAATCTTTAATTTGCTTAATATCATAAACCTCTTTGATAAGATTTATTAGTTTTTGAGATTGGCAATTAAAATATTTAAGCTGCAATACTTTGTAAAATATTTATTACCACCACAGTACTTTTATTATTGATTTTAAGGTCGTGAATAAAGACAAGGTTTAGTTTTGAAATATATTCAAAACTAACATTATCGAAATAAAATTGTCATTGGGATGTAAGGAATGGTTTTCGTTTGATATTAAAAACAATAAATCACTGTGAGACGTATGAAAAGATAAGCGACCAGCCTGCAAACGGAAAAATATTAACTATTTAATACAAAGAGAAACATTATTTTAATAATTGGCACCGAGACAATAAATATCTAAATTATTATAAATCTCCAGAATAATAATTATTATTCTGGTTTTATTATTTATTACCTTACGTAACAATGAATTGGCGAAAACAATTTGACGAGAATCACAAAATCACAGGAAATTTTCAATTCCAATCAAGCGATTTTTTATACAAATTTTTATTTATTTAAAATGAAATACTCAAAATCAGTCGTGCGCGCGAAAATATATTTTCATCTCAGTTTTCTATTGTTTATAGAATATTACTATTAATATTTGTTTATTGAAAAACTATTTGTACTATTATAAAATGAATATTTTTAATGAGAGAATGAATAAGTACTTGCTTATTTTTTTTACGTCAAAACCCTTGAGGGTAAGCGAATGGAATGAAAACATTATGTCTATTATTTAAATATAACATTAAACATTGATTTTACACTGTCCATTTATAAGCTCAAAATTGTAAATATGAGTATTATGAAGTATCTATTTTGGTAATATATTTTCTAGGCCAACAATTAATATAAAATCGACATCGAGAATATACAAGAGAGTACATAGTATCCATAAAAATGTATTCATTCAGTATAAGAATCACTACTAAATACGTTAATCTCTTTTTTTAAGTTTAAATATTAGTGTTAAACACTCAGATCATAAACAATAGAAAACTGGAAAACAAACAACTAACTTACCCTAATTTAATGTTGCACAATATCTATATAACATAAAAGAAATATTTATTTACAATAGTCTGAGTATCAAGAATATTTCAATAGATTTGCCTCCGTCGTAAAGCTGGTTACAACCCTTATGTTAAAAGGTACTTGGATCCTACCATTAATTGTGAACTACTTAATCTGTGATGTAAAGTAAATCCCCGTTTACTTGAGAAGCGATTCACGCAGAATTCAACACTTAATTAAAAGGAACTTTCAGTTTAGGCGTAACTTTGCGCGTGTTCTAAAGGTATGTTTGACAACTTGTTTCCCTTCTCCACCCAGTTCTTTAGCCTCCCTCGTAACTCCTCCAAGCTCTTGGACTTGGCTTTGTTTATCCTTTTGTACTTTACGTCCTTAGGTTTGGTTACGTTCCGGTGGTTGGACATCACTCTGTTGTAGGTGACCACGTGGGTAGACTTCGGCTCTGGCTCCTCATCACTCTCGCCATTCGACGTGCCCTCATCATCTGATTCGTTCGCCGGAGTCATCCTCTTTGGCACATAAGTATACGACCACACCTCTTTACCGCTTTTCGGTTTTAAATCCTTATCATTGTCTATGCTCTTGACCTCAGCGGTAAGGACTACGCTCCTCATTCGAAAGTTATCCCGCCTTTGAGCGAGGAGGCTTGTTTCCTTGTACTTCTCTTCATCGGTTTTGTTGGCGTCGTTCAGTTCTTTCTCTGTGCTGTTCTGCGCACTGAGACCTTTTGTGGAGTCTCCATCCACCTCTTCTTCAACGCTGTACACAGTTTCCAGAATCTCTGGTCTTCGGAGGAAACCATTCGACCGCCGCACGACGTTGTATTTTAGGTTGGGATCTATGGCATCCGATATTGACCGGACAATGGTGACGCTGTCGGGGTTCGTCGATCTGAATCTTGGCACATTGGGGGTGTTACTGCTGTCGAAGTCGACGTCTTCCATGATGACAGCAGAATCTGAATCATTGAGTGAATCGAAGTCTCCAGTAATATGGGAATCTTGGAGCATGTCCCTGAAATCTGGGATATTCTGAGATTCAATACCATTATCGAGTAGCTTGGCTTGGAGTGATTCTATAACTTTTTGTTGTTTCATAATGATTGTTTCTCGTACCGCGAGCATGCTGCTGATTTCTTTTTGTTTACGAACGAGACGCGACTCGAAGAGAAGAAGTTGGCTGGAGAGGGATTTGAGCTGTTCCGCCTTCTCCTTCTGCAGGCGAGTGACTAGTTCCTCTTGAGTTCGGTGCGCACGGCGCCATGTTAGGAGCTGGTGAGCCTGAGCACGATACTTCATTCGAAGATCTCTGTAACACCAGAAAACAAAAACATATTAGACACAGATTTAAAGGTCTTGTGGCTAAAATCATAATAAACAAAAAGTAAAAAATACATCTTTCGATTCGGGAGACTATTAAACCATCTTAAACATCGTATCATCATCTGCCTAGCCTTTTCCCAAATATGTGGGGGTCGGCTTCCAGTCTAACCGGATGCAGCTGAATACCAGTATTTTACATGGAGCGACTACCTATCTGACCTCCACAACCCAGTTACAGGGTAATACGATACCCCTTGGTAAGACTGGTTGTCAGACTTTCGGGCTTGTGACTACCCATAACTACTGTCAAAGATCCACGAATGACAGCCAGGACCAACGGCTTAACGTGCTTTCCGAGGCACGGAGGGGCCTCGGTATGTAAAGATGGTCACCCATCCACAGACCAACCGCGGCAAGCGTAGCTTAACCTGATCGATCGACCTGTGCGGCTGTTATTATTTAGCCACGAGCCCCTTAACTTCATAATCTTGAACATCGTATCTCACGCTAATGTTTATAAATAAGCTGTAAATTCCTGCCATTGCACTATCCCAAATAGAACCACTTTATCGATATTGTATCTCCGCTACGTTCTATTTGTGTCGTGTGTTTTCTAGGAATTGGATCGTATTGATAAATAATATTGTTTCTGACTTATTTTCGCAGAAACCTTTTTCAAGCCACTAAAGTCAAGGTCTCGTATATGAGTTGGTAAAATCAATCTAATTGGGCCCTTCCTCTGTATTCTCTTGCGAAGGTATACAATGTAAAATACAATACAATAATAATGGTGACCTATGAGAGGTTGCTAGTATCTAACATAGGTTAGATAAATAGTTACCATCATTCATAACTCCCTACATTGTCATCCTGACGAGATTGGACGGCGGAATTAATTAGATATCACTCCGTCATCTAAGGCTCATTCTAGATAAAGAATCACAGTCAAATCATTGATCGCGATTAAAAAGTAGATTTGAATCGAGTTAGGAATTAAATCGGACTTCAAGATCTCTATTGGGATTTAGAGAAGACTACACAAAAACCCCTTAACAATAATGACTGTATGTTACCTGATGCTCCTCCTGGCTTCCTCCAAGGTGTGCGCCTCCAGAGGGTCGGTGAGGGATGCCGCAAGCGATACGTCAGGCTCCGTTGGGCTATTCAGAGCCGACTCACTCCGGCTGTGGACAAAGAAAACCATCAATTAGTCGACTAAGTGGTGATTAGTTTGTGAGGAATGCTTGAGAAGGACGGCCCAAATGGTTGAGACATTTTCTCTTCTCGTATCGTACGACATGTAGGAGAATAGTATAACCTATAATTCGTCGGATATGTCTTTATTTAGTACCTACCTAGCACGAAATGTTCTGCCATAAGGAATAGTATCGATTCCCGAACGTAATAAATATAAGATTTATCTGTACTGTTCCACAAAATAGGAAAACTGTAAAACTACTATAGCTGTTGTAAACTTGTAAAGCTCCTATTTCTACGAGAATACTTGATGTTTGTTACGAAATATCACGAATGGGGGATCTAAAAAGGCCACTGGCAGAATCATAAAAGGATAACATTATGAGTCATAATATGGCGAAAACAGTCCGTGTTTTTCTTTTTTTCGCTGCGCTACTTAGGTATAATCAAAGAGATTAGGATTGGATATGGATTGGATAGATTGGTACTTTAGCACAGACAAAAAAAATAACTGAAAAATCATTCACCAACTGTCCATTATGATTCATAATGTTATCCTTTTATGATTCTGCCAAAGTGGCCTTTTTAGGCCCCCTGTTGTACTTATATAAATTATATTTATGCAAAATATAAATTGGATTTTTGCAAAAATCCTGATAATAGCTTGCATGATTCCGACAATTTATTTATTTATTTATCCTCCCATTGGAACGCCATACAGCAGTTAAACCAACGGAATAAAAAATCACTTCATGAGCTGCAAAGACTACAATATAATGCGGTGATGAGCTGCTTTCAGCCCATCCTGTGCGCGGTGGACATCAAACGGGCGGCGATGGATCACGCATGCTTACGCATCGTCAAGACACTTCCCCATAGCTCCATCTATATTGCGCACATTCTTTGCGATTTTTTGAGACAATGAATTTTTAGAGTAGGTAAATAAAAATATTAAAATTGTAAAAACGGATTTTTTATGTGACAATGTTTCTTAGTTCCCAATAATCCGGTCTTTTGCAAGAATTCTAAAGCTCTGATTTTTACGATTATGTTGCGACAGATACATGAGATAGAGGAACTTTCTTGCAAGTCGATAATTTGTAAGAAATATGTACTTCGAGAGAGGCCTAAGAAACGCTGGCGTGACAATTTTGATTCGTTCCTAACCGATTGGGCGGAGAAGGCACCGCACGCGCATTAAGAAAAATATTTATTTGTTTATTTATCCATTTATTTCAGGCTTCAAGGCCTACATAAACACATACAATATTAATATAACTTGAAAATACTATGAATACATACAACATTAAGGCTCCTTCAAACAGGCGCGAGACGCGATTAAATCGCGCGCGACACAAAGGCACCGCAAATCGCGCAACGAATGGTGCCTTTGTGTCGCGCGCAATTATATCGCGTATCGCGCCTGTTTGTATGAGCCTTTTTAATTACACTAAAAACTAACGCTAAAAACTAAAGCATACGAAGTGTCTGCGTAGTGTTTCGCTCACAGATATAGATATACCTAGATAACGCAATTGCAAAAAAAAAATGGCACGCTTGGTTTTCATACAGTTCGTGATACTTATCACGAACTGTATGAAAACCAAGCGTGCCATTTTTTGACTACCTACTATGACGTCACAAGCTCGTGCTCTCGCTCACACTTACCCAGCCAGCAGTACAAAGGACTGAGCGCGAAAGGGGCGGCTTGCGATTTGTAATCATAAGTTGGTGCAATTTTTGGCACGCGAAGTAGTTACTCTTGCGTTATCTAGGTATATATCTATATCTGTGGTTCCGCTGACTGGTGTCATGTAGCCAGCCACGAAACTGGCGGTACACAGCACCCTTCGGCCAGATCTCTTCCTCGAGATGTTGTGTCGGAACACGCACTACGAACGACTTGAAGTTCGTGTTGTGACGCGACTCCAACTTCTCGACCCCAAAGTTCAAAAATGGAGAGACCTTTGCCCAGCAGTGGGACAATATAGATTGACCGAAAAAAAAACTGATTCTGAGCAGAATCTACCCGCAAAATAGAACGAGAAATAATTATCGCGAAATAACTTTCTGTAAACCTAATTTGGAGGTGTTTGCTTCACTGATCGATCACAGCAAATTAATTTTGATCTATACATATATTAGCAAACTAGAGGCTCCTGCAAACAGGCGCGACACAAAGGCATCGCTCGCGATTCGCGTCGCATGTCGCGCCTGTTTGAAGGAGCCTTAATCCATCTGAGGCTTCCAATCCGGAGGTTATAAAAACAAATAACCTACTCTCGAACAGGATTACCATTTTCATTCGGTTCGTACCTTTGTCAATATAGGGTACCTAGTACACACATTAAAAGTTGGAGAAAAACGTTAACTTTGCACTTACCATTCATTAGTCAGCCATTTTGTTAGGCTCATGTTTGCTTAACGCGATTTCGAACAAAAGGGGATTGGGATGAAATAAAATAGCTTTTAGAGCAATTAGAAGAACTATGTTAATTTAGAAAGTAGTTTGGAAGTAGCGAAGTATTTGTAGGTAGAGGTACGTAATTCAGTTGAGCAGTTATTTCGAGTCTAATGAACGATAAAAGAATAAAACAATGGCTCCAAATTGCGTTATGGATATCGGAAACCGTTAATGAGTCAATCAAGACATTTGACGTAGATCTCTGTAGTCTATGAGTGCGAGTACCTATCGCAGACAGACGAGTTTCGACAACCCACACTTGCGGAGATTTTTGAAATTATATGAAAAATGTCATTAACAGACATTTTTCATATAATTTCAAAAAACTTCGCAGACTTAGGCGTTGCTTCAACTGGCAAGCGTTAACGGAAACATAAATTAATAGTTTAAAAACACTATAAAAACACGCGTGCAAACACGACTATGATACGATATTCTATCATGGAATGCCAGTGCCTATCTTCCGGCTTCATCGTCAGATCTTGAAACCTAATCATGGTCAAAGTTCATTACAAGACTTTTCTAAGAAATCCAAAACAGCTTTGATACGATTTTCCATCATGAAGTTCCAGTTCATATCTTCCGGCTCCATCATCAGATCAGTTCGACAGTACCATATTATTGTATTGTCATCAGAACTACATACAGCTGCCAATTTTTATTACGCTACGACCCTTGGAAGATGGTTAAATTAGTTACCTTAGATTCCATTACATAGTTATTATTACAGACATGTCGACCTAATAAAAGCGTGTTAATTATAAAACGTTGGCAGGTGCGGCAATTAAAATTGCTAATATGCGCATCACCTAAGAAGCAATCTAACTATTCAACTGCAAATGGGCACTGACAATCAGGCAACATTTACCACGCAACAACTAGGTGACTTCGGTTTTCAAGTACTACTAAGCCAAAAACATGGTTCTGAACCGAAAATATATTGAAACAAATGTGGGCCATCCATTATTCACATACACACCTAAAATAGCTGTTAATGACTACTACAGTGGGTTACTACATAGGAACATTAACAGCTATTCCGTGTATAATACATACTGTACCTACACACATAATCTACATAACATGGAGTGCCATAACATATTTACATACGCAATTACAAACGTACCGTGATACAAACACAATCCGAGCGCCGCCGCTTCGTTTAATTAACTTCACACAAAATGACTGCGGTCTGTGCAAAGTATCATTTTACAGTTGTTTATTACAGTCATCATAAATTCAGCTTTAAAGCTCGTTTACACGAGGCGAGGTTCCCGTCCGTCGAGAGGCGAGAATGTCCGAGCGAGTCTCGTAGGTGAGAATTGCACTCATGTGTTCACACTAGGGCATGCAAAACCGGTTTTCCGGTTTTGCGCAAAACCGGAAATCGGCCAAAATTTAACGAGTTTTGAAAACCGGTTTTGAGAGCCAAAACCGGAGCTCAGCTCCGGTTTTCCCATTATTGAGTAACAATTAACATTTTGATTTTTATCAACATTTTTTTCGAACACTCAAAAAATAATTAATTTTGAGGCATCATATGTGTGGCTGGCTGTGTTTAATATTTGAAGATGCTGATTGTGTTTTCTATGTTTAAAATATATTATTTTTGATAGCAGACTTAATAGGTACCAAAGATACCAAAAACTGCTCTGCTGAAACACTGCTCTTGAAACTTGAGCATTACGGACTAGGTAAACTTGCTCTTAGCTTAATAGAATCATATTTAAATGATAGATTTCAGCAAGTTCAAATTAACGGTGTGAATTCATCGGGCTTAAAAGTCAAAATGGGAGTACCGCAGGGCTCAATATTGGGGCCATTCCTATTTTTAGTATATATAAATGATTTACCTCATTTACTGAAAAACCAACCACAAATGGTGTTATTTGCTGATGACACATCACTGATTTTTAAAGTAAGCAGACGTGCACAAGAGCTTGACGACGTAAATAACGCTATGCATGTGGTCCATAATTGGTTTACTGTGAATAATTTGGTATTAAATGAGAAAAAAACTAAATGCATTAGATTCGCTTTACCGAATGTTAGAAGTAATGAATGTCATGTTGTATTGAATAGGGAGACACTTGAATTCGTCGAAAATACGGTTTTTCTGGGGATCGCGCTTGACTCAAAGCTACAGTGGGGTCCGCACTTAACATCACTTGCAGGGTGGCTAAGTTCAGCCGCTTACGCTGTTTGGAAAATTCGCCAATTAACAGACGTGGATACCGCGAGACTGGTCTATTTTAGTTACTTTCATAGCATCATGTCTTACGGTATTTTGTTGTGGGGACGGGCTGCAGATATTGATTCTATCTTCATTCTGCAAAAGAGGGCTGTCAGAGCCATCTATAAGCTCAGCAGACGCGATTCTCTACGAGAACTGTTTAAAGAAATTAACATCATGACGGTTCCTTGTCAATATATATATGAAAACATTATGTACGTTCGAAAAAATCTACATCTTTTTAGTAAGATAAGTGATAGGCATAATTTTAACACTAGAAATAGGGACAAATTAGATCAACCGCGTTTCAGATTGTCTAAAGTAAAAACTTCTTTTATGGGTTACTGTGTAAAATGTTATAATAAAATACCATTCGATATTCTTCAATTAAATGAGAAGAAATTTAAAACATGCATTAAACGCACACTATGTAGACAAGCATATTACAAGTTGGATGATTATATCGTAGATAAAAATGCTTGGCTTAATGCTGGTCCTGCTCCACAGGCACTTGGGCTCACTAGTTAAAATTTCAATATTTGAAAGAGGTACTTCCCTTTTTCTTTTTCAATATTTCTGACATTACGAACATAACTTTTTTAATTTATTCAATCCAGTTTTAATTGTTGAATACTGCAATATTTGATACCTCTTCCTGTTTGGTAGTAAATTATATTAACATCTTAAATAAATTGCAAACTATAGTTTTGTATAATTTAGAAGCATTTTTTTTTAAATTTTGTAAATGTAAGAACCATGTTTCCGTTTATTATGATTTTTTTTTTCTGTTATTGACTAGAAAGAGCATGGCAGTTGAGAACGTGTCATGCTCACTTAAATGTCTCACCGATGGTGGCGCGTGTGTTGGATTATTCGGTTCCCTACAAAATGGTTGAGCTGGATGGTGCTGATCCACGCGTCATGTTCGTGAACGGGTGCCGTCGGTTGAGACTGGTCATCTCTTAACTGCCAAGGCTTATTTTTAATCTTATATTTTGAATTGTTTCTTCATTTGTCTTTTTCTTTTTACATTGTTCTCACATATAGAAGCAACAAGAATAATGTACCCAGGATTTTGTAATAACTTGATTTAAAAGAGTGTCCATGGAGTTTCTTGCCCGTTCTTCTCCATAGAGATCTACGTTTTGGAATGGGCAACTAGCTTCAACTTTCTGACTAACTGACAGACTATTTAATTTTGAAAATTCAAAAGTGCCTGTACAAGGTTTAATTGAAATAAATGCTTTGAGTTTGAGTTTGAGTTACTTGTTGTTGATTTGATCTCAGTTAATTAATCTTTATACTATTATAAGTTCATTGTTATCTGTACAATTATTATGGTTTGGATTAAAAAGAAATGTATCATACAATTTGTTTTATTTGTAGACTTAGTGGGTATTTAAAAAAAATGGTGTTTTTTTTAAATTATACTACATTCGATTTTTTTTTGCTAAAACCGGACCTAGCTCCGGTTTTCGGTTTTGGTCGCAAAAAAACGATTTTCAAAACCGGTTTTGATGACTTTCCGGTTTTGCATGCCCTAGTTCACACTCGAGGGAGAACCGAAAACTTTTTTTATTTAAAATGGGTTTGCTCTTGACTCTGGTCTAGGTCAGAGGTGACAGAGACAAAGTCGAAGATGGAGTGAGCTTACCCAGAAGAAGCCTGTTCACTCTTACTTTGAAGAGATTCGGGTTGTATGCGCTCGGAAACACACACGCAGGTAAAGAGTTCCACTCTTTTGCTGTGCGCATTATAAAAGACATTTGAAAACGCTTAGTGCGAATTGGTGGAATAGCAACTAGGCAGGGATGGTAACTTGCAGAAACTCGAATACAGTTTCGTCATACTAAAGTTGAGTAATGTTTAGCGACTGTTTAACCATACATTATTGACGTTTTAATGTCTCTTAACTTTAAGCAACGTTTATAAGTAAATGGGTTTTACCGGCGATTTTTTCAACAATGAATAGAAAACTCGAAATACATATTTTGTTGACTCATCATCAACATCAAACTCAGCCGCTGACGCAGACGTGTCCAATTTTGAATCGTCAAAAATACGAGCAACGTACTGTTTTCACGAGTAATGTTTTCAATAATCTCCTATTCGAGGTGATCTATGAGAGGTGGTGTCGTGAGGTGTCTATGAGAGTGAGGGAAGAGGGTGCACCTGTGTCTGCGCACACACTTGTGCACTATAACATCTCCCGCGCCGAAGGCTGGTCTCCGCTGAAATTCGGTCTGGATATTCTTTGCCGACTTAAAAAAAAGGAGGTTATCAATTCGACACATATGTATGTAATAATATTGGAACTGCATTAAATTCACATATGACAATCTATTAGGACTTCCAAATACATTCAAAATTTTATAGATGTATGTATGTTTGTCCACGCATTTCTCCGCAACTATTAATCGGATCGTGACCGTTTTATTGGCTTACATTTACTTCAACTTAGGGAACAGTGCAAGTTTCATCAAAATCGATTTAGTAATTTTCAAGATATGGACTATAATGCGTGTAGGTAAGTGTGACGGCCTGGCTTATTGATACGAGTTACGGGTGTAGTGTCAAAGGGAAAACATTTCAAAACCTTGGCCAAATTCTAGTGCAATATTTACAACAAAACTATTACTTACCTACTTATTACAAACAAATATTCCAGTTTTTACTTAAAAATAAAAATTACCTAAAAAAGTACCTAATTTAAAAAATTAAACCGACTTCAAAAAGAAATTAACTCAAAATTATGAAATAACTTTAATTTCAGTAGTCAGTAAAAAACTAAAACTAAAATACAGATCCCAAGACACCGACTTCCGAAATTAAAGTTATTTCATAATTTTGAGTTCATTTCTTTTTGAAGTCGGTTTAATTTTTTTAAATTACTTTTTATTTTATTCGAGGTGGGAAATTCTCGTCATGTACACGAGCCTTTACGCTCATGAAACTTATTTATTCAATACTGAAAATGGCTGTAGTAAATATTTACAGAGTAAAGTAGGTCGTGCAATCGTGCCTGTTGCAGGCTGACAGCGACCACAGTTCCGATTGACAAACACAAACCTGAAAAATTCCTTTGAAATCGTACCCCGAGTGAAAATAAATATGTTTCGTTTACAATGAAAAGCTTCGGGGAAATATCGAGGTTTCATTGAAAGGATTTACATTTTAATTCCTCGTATGGACAGTAATAATTGGAAAACTGTGATTATTTTAATAGCTTTCAGTTCGGCGGCGGATTTATTTTCAGTATTGCTTTTTATGATTGTGAATGTGTTTAAAGGTTACAATGTGGGTGGCAACCCTAACTAGTTTTATAAATGCGAAAGTAAGTTTGTTTGTTACCTTTTCACGCCTAAACCACTGAACCGATCATACATTGTCAGGTGTACAGAAACGGACATAGGGTACTTTTCATACCGAAAAGAAGTGCTGTTCCCGAGGAAAACAACAATAACGTTATTATGATAATAGATGGCGCCACGTGTCTTTCGAACGGGATCGACACTTATGCGGATGAAACCACGGGGCGCTGCTAGTGTATAAATAAATTGCACCCGTCTCAGAAAAATTTATCAAGCATCAGTTAAACTGCTGTTAAATCTCATTACATAATTGTGAACATTAGATTTATTTTTAATAGCCTGAGAAGGCTATTAAATTATTTTGTGAGTAGGTCTAAAATGTCTGTGTGGTGCCGGACTTAAAGAATAGCACCACCCCATACTTCCCGTGGGTGTCGTAAAAGGCGACTAAGGGGCGTACCGGAGAATGGGTAGCAGCGTTCTCTATGCATTCCACCACCATACTATACTGCGATCGCCAACCCGCCTGCCAAGCGTGGCGATTATGGCAACCCCCCCCCCAACTTGGGGGAGGCCTATGTCCAGCAGTGGACGTCTTTCGGCTGAAATGATGATGATGAGGTCTAAAATGTAGACTCTAAATCGTAGCAGGTGGTGTTCTGTAGTTTCTGACTACCCCATGGCAAAATACCGTGAGTTTATGTATGTAGGTCTGAAAAGTACCCCTAGGTCTTTGAAAAATCTCCACTACTAAAACTTTAAATGGTGGAGAAAGCCGAAAGGTCGAAAAGAAAAGCTATTAGGTACGGTTCTCGAAATTCTTACCGGGCCGGTAGGTACTTGTCACGAAAAACAACACTGATTTTTATAAGTATTTTCTTAACAAAAGTGATTTCTCTTTTCATTTCCAATTCTAAATAAATCTCCTGTGTCAATACACAGTAAATCACGAACATTTTTCAGTGTTCGTGCTTATTCGGGCATGAAACCAAATCTTAAGGGCAAATCGAGTTAGTGAAATTGCGGAACAGGAATAAGAAAAGTCCTTCCTTTCTTGTTTCCTATATTTATTAGGGGTCCGTTTTAGGTGAGACTCAGTCTGTCTGTCTGTCACAGCTGAATATCTCAAGAACTACTAATGCTAGCAACTTGAAATTTGGAAAAGTTTTAGATGACATTTACCCTATTATTTTGCAAATAAGAAAGAAATAAAAATATATGTAAGTATATTTTTTGCAACAGGGTCTGAAAATTTCGAAGTGGGGCTACTAGGGCATGTGGGATATCATATGAAAGTGTGCAGTTTGCACATTCTCAAACAATTTTTCTTTTTTTTTAGGCCGCATAGTTTTCGTCTTTTGATAAAAAATGTAAAAAAATACCGTCCCCCCTGTTCACGCATGATGTTGTCAACCTGCGTGTTGCTATGACACAAGCTTTAGGCGCTTTTTCTTTGGGGTACCTACTTACACACCGACAATCAAAATTATCACATCATCTTCGGACGGCCAATGAGAGGTCCTCAAAGAGGTCATCAAAGAAACACCAATAGCAGCAGTCTACGAAGACTTCCAAGTGCTCTTTCGCGGAACGTTTAAAACCGCTCGGTATTCCTTCAATACTAACACATTAAACTCGACCTTGCTCTGTATACCTTCATTTCTAAAACTTTAAATTCTAACGAATCATTATTGTAAAAACCACTAACTCAAGAGCAATAAAATCATTTTCTATTTTGGAGGCACCAAGAAGTTTTACTCTGAACCACAACCACACCTTGAAGAGGAACACGCATAACGCATGAACATATTTTGGTCCTTCGAGCCGGATGTTTATCTCCGAAGTTTGCAAAGAGAAAAATCTGAAAATATTCTATGTGATAGAAGTGTATGTACAGATTACAGGAAAAATAAAACGAAGTCTCTAAATGGCACACTTTTTCAGAAATCACCAACAAAAGTTACATATCGGTCAAGAGATGGCGCTGACATAAAACTGCAATATTCTACACCGCAGTGCACAGTGTTAAAATTCTCTGACGAATATAGGCCTCGCCGATGAACGGAATCCTCGGTGCGAGAGTCCGACTCGCTCTTGCCCGGTTTTTAGGGTTCCGTAGCCAAATGGCAAAAACGGAACCCTTATAGATTCGTCATGTCTGTCTGTCTGTCCGTCCGTATGTCACAGGCACTTTTCTCCGAAACTATAAGAACTATACTGTTGAAACTTGGTAAGTAGATGTATTCTGTGAACCGCATTAAGATTTTCACACAAAAATAAAAAAAAACAATAAATTTTAGGGTTCCCCATACTTAGAACCGAAACTCAAAATTTTGGGTATCTATGGGTAGGTCTTCAAAAATTATATTGAGGTTTTTAATATCCATTTTTTCTAAACTGAATAGTTTGCGCGAGAGACACTTCCAAAGTGGTAAAATGTGTCCCCCCCCCCTGTAACTTCTAAAATAAGAGAACGATAAAACTAAAAAAAATATATGATGTACCACCATGATGTTTACCATGTAAACTACCACCGAAAATTGGTTTGAACGAAATCTAGTAAGTAGTTTTTTTTAATACGTCATAAATCGTAAACCGCAATTTACCATTCATTCAATCAACTCAAAAATAAAAAATAAAAACGTTTAATTTCATAAACATAAACCTTATGCATAAACCCGGATGTTACGGAACCCTCGGTGTGCGAGTCCGACTCGCTCTTGCCCGGTTTTTATACAAGAAGTTTTTGTGGAATGAGAAGCTATTTCTGCCGAGCCATTGATTTCGTGCGCGAGCTCATACTCGAGTTGCTAAAGTTATTGTAAGTTATTTATTGTGTATTAATACGATACACTAGACACATTTAATACAATCTATCTATTTCGATGTTATTATACAAATACTTTCCGCGTTTGTCAAATGTTTGGTTCAGTTTCTATTAACATTACAAATGCTTATACTGCCCCCGATGTTATAATTACAGTAAGTCGTCTGTATTGTGTGACTTACTCAAACTCAAAGCATTTATTTAAATTAAACAAATTATAAGCACTTTTGAATTGTCAAGGGGTCGGTCAGTCAGAAAGATGATGATGATGATGTTGTTGTTGACTGTAATTATAACATCGGGGGCAACAGAAGCCCAATTTTCATAATTAAAAACATTCAAAATCTGGTCACTGTTTCATCTCAGCGACAAAAAAATGTCAAAAACTGTATAAAATGTAGGAAAATTGGAGGTACTTTTGACAGATTGAGACGGAGATCAGACTGTAAACGTTCTATTGTCCCTCGTGATAAATATACTTTATATAATAATATTAATATGTCATCTATGGCCAATTCATATCGTGACCACGAATGTATAAACCATAATAGATCGTTAAAGAGAAGGTGAATTCCTAGTTTTTATTATAATTCGAACAAACAATTTAAGAGGGCTATCACAATTTTTTCTTGTATAGAGCGTTTGACTCGAGTTTTGATGTGTGATTATGATTTAACTAAAGCCACAATAGTAAAAAAAATACATGCCCAAGAAAGTTTGATTCCTTCTTTTGGGAGCGCATTCAATAAATATTCCAGTTTGTTCAAATAAATCAGTAAAAAACTTGTTTCTGCAAAGGCTGTTTCATAAAATTTTACTTTCGGGCATCTCGCGATGCCCTGTTACATTGAAGATATAATAGTTTAATAATTTATAAAAATATCTACGATACAACTGTATCTTCTACTATTGTATGCATACATCAATTTATGATGTTTCATACAGTAATACACCAAAAATAATTCCGTAAAACAGAGAGTTAATGATAATTTCTCGCCCGAAATTATATTTTTTATCTATGAATATATAAAAGAAATTCAAACAAAAAGTATTTAATAACTAAGGTTACTTTGTAACCTTGCTTGAAAAAAAAAAATAACTCTAATTTAAAGTAAATTAATATTTTAAAATAATTGTTGTATGCAATGCTATTTATCAATATAAATCTCGGGACGCGCGGTCTTAGCTTTAGTCCGCGCCGAGCGCTTCCAAAGAGAGGACGTATCGCTCGCTCGCTGTTGCCGTCACGTGGTCTCGCTCACCAATTCGCCAAGAATAAAGCGCGACCAACACATCTTAATACAAGTGTTTTTTTTTTTATTAGAGAAGGTCGGATTGTAATGCATAAGTATTTTCCTATGATATTCTAACGCGAATATGTATATCCTGTATTATAGAAAAAAAAAACATACGTAAATATAAGGTCCCATTAAAATAGATGGAGAAACTTTTAGAACACATTCAGACCACCAAAATAAGGAAGATGGTAAAAAATATACAAGAAAAACGCATAGATAATTATAAGAAAAATAATCAGCTAACGAAAATACACTAATGTGCCTGCAATTGATTATTTTAGGTCAAAATAAAATCACTTTAAACAGTGTTTTTTTTTTGCTTGGATATCTTTAGTTAGACGTACTGAGCGCTGTGTTAAAATGTCCATCTATTTTAATTAATAGTTGTTGTTGTCTTCGTTTTCTGACTTTTTTTTTTTAATCAGATAATTATTTTCAGACATTTAGTAGTTGCAGTGTGGACTGGTACTCAATATCAACTAAAAGTAATAAAAGTTTTCAAAGTTAATGATTTCTGGGGGGCTAAAAAGGCCACTTTGGCAGAATCATAAAAGGATAACATTATGAATCATAATATAGCGAAGGCAGTCCGTGTTTTTCTTTTTTCGCTGCACTACGTTAGGTATAATCAAAGGGATTGGGATTGGATTGATTGGTATTTTAACACTGACAAATAAAAATAACTGCATAAACCTTCACCAATGGGATTTGATACGATTAACTTAACAGCTAGCTGTCCACTATGATTCTTAATTTTATCCTTTTATGCTTCTGCCAAAGTGGCCTTTTTAGGCTCCCTGGAACCTCAAAATACCAGAACCAGAAAAAACTAGTTTTATTAGGAGTACGTGCTTCTTGAAATCATAGATTAGAGAAAAGCACGGTCTATGGCACTTCAGAGATTTTTTTTTTTTCCATACCTAAAGGGTGCCAACGGGACCCTATTACTAAGTGTCCGCTGACCGTCCGTCCGTCTGTCTGTCAGTGGCTCATGAGCCGTTATAGGCAGATAGTTGAAATTTTTCGAAATGTGTATTTTATATTGCGATGTGATTTTTTCAGCGCATATTATTGCGGTGGTACGAAACGCTTCGTGTGTGAGTCCGACTCGCACTCGGCCGGTATTATTTTTTTAACAACAGACACCTGTACTGCTGGGGAGTTTGTTGCGCCACTTCTTCTTCTCAGTGAAAGCGCTAGGAAATGGTGAAGGGCGGGCGTTTTTGGGGACTGTCTAATGTAATTTTGACGTTCGAAAAGTGCAGATTCTCAGCCTAATTTGAATAAAATTACTTTTGATTTGCCTTTTTTACTTTCTTTTGACTTTTTTTCCAAACTGTAGATACAACATCACATTGCACTTACATATTTCTATAAATAAGTACTTAAATGTCTACCTACCTGCTGAATAAATTACATATAAAGAAACTTCGTAAAAAATTAGGTACCTACCAACAAAAAGTATCAGTGCGATTCCTTTCTTAGAAACTGGCAACGCGCAAGTAATGCTTCTGGCATCGCAAGCGTCTATAGGTTGCGGTAACTACACACCATCAAGCGGGCTGCGTGCTAGTTTGCGAAAAAAAAATCAAGTATATGTTTATGACCCTATAGTAATTCTATAGATAAACTGCTGTTCTAGGTAACATTCATTGGTACAAATAATATTTCATGAACTATGTATAACAGTAATTTAATTTATTTCGAAAACAAAGTAGCAAATGCTCTTGTTGGTTTGTTCCTGGCATCGGACGCATAGCCGTTTGCATGTGTGCGTAGCATACCTCTTTAGATGCACACATGCGCATCCGCTGCCGCGCGCCGTCGAATTTACCTAAAACTGAGCACTTCGATTTTGTAATAGCGCTCTTAATTCAACAAACTGGCTTATTTTAAGCCCAAAGAATCAGCGTGGCTATCCAACTTGGTAATGCTGCCAGCCTTTTGGGCACTTATCCCATTCACGACGATGAGTTTTTTGATGCCCAATGAGCTCCTTCATTTTTCTTTTATTTTATTTTTATATACTTGTGTATATGTGTCGGAGAAATCATTAGTACGGGAGCTGACTTGACAACGAGGCGGAATCGCTGTGACGACAACGCTTCGACGGAGTCAGTCTTTTGACTATTCGGAACGCCAGCGCCATTTAGTGGCGCTTGACAGAGTCTAGCCTGAGTCCCTGGGGGTCGACGACAGCTCGACAGAATGATGTGGAGCTCTTGGACATTGGACATCGTACGGACAACATGTGCTCAGAAACTGTCCCGCGTTCCGTATCTGGTTGTGTCGTGTACCTACAGTGTGTGATTCGCTGGTGTGATTAATTTGTTCGTGAAATTATAATCTGATTTGAACTGCAAACGGTTTTTCTATTGCGCAATAACCAACACTTCCCAGTACGCCCACGGTAATTAAAATATGGCTGATAATAACGAGACCTAATCCTTCTCCGTCATATGTATATTTTAGTGTTACCTTGTATATCGTAAATAAAGGTCACAGCTCATTAAAGCCACCCGGCACCCACCCCGCACCGCCTCCTCGCACGGCGTCCACTCGTTGTCGACAGGTGGTCCACGGGTGGACGCCGCGTTATCACCAATAAACGTCGCGCGGTCAACCAGTGGACCTCGCGTCGCGTATAACATTACCGCGTTGGCAATGCGCAGTCAACGCAAGGCAAACATGCGAGCAGCGAGTTGTCACCGAGTGGTCCACCCGCCGTCCGCGCGTGGAGGGATTACGACCGAGGCGATCCGGTGACGCTACGGAGTTGATGTAGTGAGCGCATACCCATACAAGTCAATAGAAAGAATACTAGCCGCAGGAGGCGAGGCGGTGCGGAGTGGGTGCCGGGTGGCTCTAATGAGCTGTGACCTTTAGGCACCGATTTTACTTAAATAAATGTACAGTAATGTAACAAACAATAAGTAATAAGAACATTGAAAAATACTCGCATATTATATTCAACCTAAGTCTCTAAGTATATATAGTGTAAATTTTATTGTAAAAAATGTAGTGATGAAAATGAAATGAAATGAAAATTAAGTGAATACTTAGTGACATTTAATTACTCAAACACTGAAAAATTGCTAGAAGTAATGCAATAAGTTTATTAATGTTAAGTCAATTTTTATTTTAAAATATAATTATTATGTATCAATGCTAGCTCTGTGTTCAGTAACATAATAGTCCATTACAGCACTCAGCGTTGTTAAGTGATGGCCTGAAACACAGGTTTGAATAAACGTACATCAGGCAGGTCGCTATTGAAAGGCTTTTAACCAATATATATAAGTTATATATTTGCCTCATAACATTAATATGTAACTTTGTAATGATGTAACTTCTATGTAATTTCTACTTATGTGAACTTATGAATAAAATTATTCTATTCTATAAACAGAAACCTATATAGCACTAGTGAAAGACTAATCTACAGCACACATCTGTATGACCGACATACATCGCAGACGCATAACAACGAATGTGTACCTGCACGGTAGGCACTTATGTATTATGTATTTATTTCACACCTATTTCCATTACATCATGCTGCATAATCCATCATAATCCTTCCATGTTGTAGATGCCTACATGCTGTTACGTTGTTATGTATTTACTTATTTTTCAATTTCAGATTTAATCATTTTCGATATACCTGACTGCACAATTTCAGACTTTGATTTATTATATGTTACGGCTACCTGTATTATGAAATCGTTACGTTTCATTACTAATTAAACTAGGTTATAAGTTATAACGACCGAACAGGAGCGGTTCGGGAGCGGGCGGTAGGTCGTTATAACTTATAACCTAGTTTTAACCTAAAAGCTTTTAACTTAAAAGCTAGGCGGATTGATTACCACTGGTTCCTGAGGAACCAGTGGTAATCAATCCGCCTAGCTTTTTCCCAACTGCGTTAGGGTCGCTTCCAGTCTAACCGGATACAGCTAAATACCAGTATTTTATATAGATAGACTGCTTATCTGACCTACACAACCTGGTTACTGGGTAACATGATACACCTTGGTTGTCATTTTTTGGGCTTCTGACTAACCGACTGACCGACCTACGACTGACAGCCGGAACTTTCCGGAGCACAGACGGGTTTCGGTATGTAACGGGTGGTCGCCCATACACGAACCTTAGATCAATCCGTACGGCTGTTATGACATTATAAGAGATACCACCAACCCCACCAACTATCACACTAATATTATAAAGGCGATAGTTTGTGAGTGCGTTTGTATGTTTGTTACTTCTTCACGCACAAACGGCTCGACCAATTTTGATAAAATTTGGTATGGAGGTTGCTGACACCCTGGATTAACACAGAGGCTACTTTTATCCCGATATTCCCACGGGGTCGAGTCTTATGCGGGTGAAACCGCGGGGCGCAGCCCGATAATAAATGGCAGTTGCGGCCAGTTGGCCGCAGTCCTTTCACAGATATTAATATACCTCTAATTTTGCATCATTGCCCAAATCACAATGATCCTTATTGTCGTCACAATAAGGTTGCTGTTAGGTCGCTGCTGTCAGAGGTAAGAAAACTATAAACGGAATGTAACTGACTTGCAATGAAGGGTCATCTGCAATAGTGATAAATGTCCTTCGTTTATCGTTCTGAGATAATCGGGTTTTAAACGGTGAAAAAAAACACAGTGTTAGAGATAGGAACATAGTTTTTATTAATGATATAGGTGGCATGTATTATAGTAACAGTTCTTTGGAAAATAATCATTCTTAAGTAAATTTAAATAATTAAAAAAAAAAAACATTATTGCCGTGAACACCTGTGATGTTGAGTGCTCTAACCCAAATATTAAAAACTCAATTATCTTGAGACTGGAAGCGATATTGCTAAGTTTGTAAACGTGATCATAAACTGCATAAATATCAAGTAACCGAATGACGGTGTTAGTTTGAATTTTAACATTTTTAGACATTTGTCACTATTGCAGTGGACCCTTCATATGTTTTTTGCCACAATAGCTCATCTATTTTAATAAAACGACAACTAGCAGAAAAGTTAACATGAACCTAAACCTTCGCAGCTATTGTGAACCAAACGTGTTTGTGAAAACATTGTCTTAATGTTCTGAAAATTACTTTGAATGCGTGCTACCATAAACTGTCACAGACAATGTTGACATTGCACTAATATCCAGTCATTACCTTCGGTTAAAGTCAAAGTCAAATCGTTTATTTCAATTAGTTGGAGGGCACTTCTGAATGTCAAAATTTACTAGAAAATAAAAGGGATTAAAACAAAATAAAGGGATTAAAAAGGTTGTTTTATATGGAGGAGAATGGAAAAGAAACTCCGAAGTAACTCTTTAAAAAAACTTTTATAATATTTTAAACACTATAAGAACGTGGATCCAAGAAAGAAACAATGGCTGTTTAATTGTTTCTGTAACTACGGCACTGGGTCCAAACTATATCAGCAACAAAGATGTACTGTCGAAACGACAAATAGAACGTGGGGGTCGTGTCAAAAACTGCCTCTCACCCCCTAATTGCGAACTGGACTAATTGCGAACTGGACCAATTGCGAACTAGACTAATTGCGAACTGAACCAATTGCGAACTAGACTAATTGCGAACTGGACCAATTACGAACTAAACTAATTGCGAACTGGACCAATCACGAACTGGACCAATTGCGAACTGGACCAAATGCGAACTGGACCAATTGAGAATTGGACTAATTGGGAACTGGACCAATTGCGAACTAGACTAATTGCGAACTGGACCAATTACGAACCAAACTAATTGCTAACTTGACCAATTACGAACTGGCCCAATTGCGAACTGGACCAATTGAGAATTGGACAGTTGGACATTTTGCGAATTGGACATAATGCGTTCAAACGAAGAAAAATTTATTAGCTAATCATACGATGTACCTACAATAAAACTACTATATATCAAAAGGTACCTAAGCAGACGCTTAGGGACGTTGCTACGCAACCTTCTAATATAAAACTTCGTGTTTCACGACATCTAATAAAACAACGGCAAACTACACAAATGAGTTTACATTACGAAAGAAAAAAACAGTACCAATTCTAACTAGAAATTCACGTTGGAATATTATACAAAACTAGCTACTGCCCGCGACTTCGACCACGTGAAATTTCTAGTTCCCCCCGACTCACGCCCGTCGCATCGCATCGTGTGTTTACTCGGCTCCTAAGAGCCCTAGCGTGATGCTAAGTAGCCTATAGCCTTCATCGAGAATTGGGCTATCAAGAGCAAAAAGAATTTTTCAAATCCGACTGGTAGTTCCAGAGATTAGCGCGTTCAAACAAACTCTTCAGCTTTATTATCCATACTAATATTATAAATTCGAGAGTAACTCTGTCTGTCTGTATGTTACCTTTTCACGCCTAAACCACTGAACGGATTTCGATAAAATTTAGCAGAGGCATAGAGTGCATCCTAGGGAAGAACATAGGATAGTTTTTATTCCGATATTCCTACGGGAACGACACTTATGCGGGTGAAACCGCGGGGCACTGCTAGTTAGTAATAAAGATAATAATGCATTAATAATAGAGTAGATACGAATCCTACATTAGTAATGCTAGTTACACTTAGATATAATACATAATGTATGTTTGTTTGTATATGTAAATCCAGCCAAAGTGCGCTGCATAATTTAGTACAGCTTCAATACCGAATACTATCTAGTATCCACATATCTATGTGAATTCGTGATTTTATGTAGATTACGTAAATGTTGTTGTTTGTGGATCATTAGACTAATTACGTTAAATTGATACATTACACGTGAAACCCTGAATTGATTGATGGATTAGGTTTTGTTTTGGTACCAAACTACTTAGAGAGCAGTGGTAACGGACGAGTTAATTGTAGGTCCTAGGTTCGACCTCAGACAGGCGCTTTACATAACATACATAATCAGCCTATAATGTTCCCACTGCTGGGCACGGGCCTCCTCTCTGTGAGAGGGAGTGGGCCGTAATCCACCACGCGGGCCCAGTACGGGTTGGTAGATGTCACATGTCTTCGAATTTTTGTTTCTAGGACATGCCGGTTTCCTCACGATGTTTTCCTTCACCGTTTTGAGAGCAGTGGTGATGATTATAATTTACACAAAGTAAAGCGCCTGTCTGAGTTCGAACCTACGACCTACAACTCGTAAGTCACGGCCGTCACCACTTGGGCACCACTGACAGGCACTTTACTTTGTGTAAATTATTTCATCACCACTGCTCTCAAAACGGTGAAGGAAAACATCGTGAGGAAACCGGCATATCCTAGAACCAAAAATTCAACGGCGTGTGACATCTACCAACCCGCACTGGGTCCGTGTGGTGGATTACGGCTCATTCCCTCTCACAGACAGGAGGCCTTATTCTTTTTTTGTTTTTTTTTTTTCGGATGGGAAATCATCAAACGACTCCTCCCGCTCTGGGTGGAGCGGAAGGGAGTGTCCGACTCTTACTGACTAAAACCCACCCGTGTTCCTTCCTTAGCCCTTTATGTTCCGGGCCAGCGGTAACCCTTTCGGACAATCCCGCTGGCCCGGCAGGCCTCGGCCCTAAGGGAGGCCCCCTTATATATGTATGTTCGAGCCGTTTAGGGCTCACTTAGTATTTCGAGACATCGGCAAGCGGTTGGTCGACTCTTCATTTGGGACCAGAGAGCTGGCCTATTTTTTGGCCAAAGAATCAGCATTGGCATACAACGTGGCAAGGCTGCCAGCCTTTTTTTTTCTGATGGGAAGTCATCAAATGACTCCTCCCGCTCTGGGTGGAGCGGAAGGGAGTGTCAGACTCTTACTGACTAAAACCAACCCGTGTTCCTTCCTTAGCCCTTTATGTTCCGGGCCAGCGGTGACCCTTTCGGACAATCCCGCTGGCCCGGCAGGCCTCGGCCCTAAGGGGGCCCCTCCTCGATGCTGACATCTCTTTGAGGCGCGTGTGGAACACGTACGCGCCGTCCGGCACGGGCCTGGTCCTGATCGGACGGTGAGCTACACACGCACACAGGTGACAGGAGGGTGACAGGAGGCCTGTGTCCCATCAGTGGGAAAAGAATAATGTAATAGTCTTATTTGTGTTACAAATGCAAATCTACGTTCATAAAACATTGTTTCACCGTTGACAACACCCTAGGTTACCTGCAGAATAACTTACTATTATTTCGATACATCGCCGTATTCTAAGTAAACAGTCAATGGGCCCTCAGCTCGGTTGCGCGGGCCTGTCGACGAGCATTACGTGGAATATTTATAAGCAGCAATGTTACGGAGCCAGCGACAAGGTAAGTGGACGCGCATCGAGTGGGACAAGGGATGGGAGAAGACGATTCAACAAAATATTGACAATTAGTTCTGAGGAGTTCTTTTGTGCCTTGAATAAACTAACTTAATTGCAGATAAAACAGGAAAACATCACATCACACTTGAAGTCCCCAAAGGATGAGTGTGCATAAACGCCAGCGACCCGTGTCGACGGCTGTGGCATCTGTATGCGGTGGAGTTTCTTGCCCATTATTCTATGGAGAAGAATGGGCAAGAAACTCCACTGTTTTTAGGGTTCCGTTGCCAAATGGCAAAAAACGGAACCCTTATAGATTCGTCATGTCTGTCTGTCCGTCTGTCTGTCCGTCCGTATGTCACAGCCACTTTTCTCCGAAACTATAAGAACGATACTGTTGAAACTTGGTAAGTAGATGTATTCTGTGAACCGCATTAAGATTTTCACACAAAAATAGAAAAAAAAACAATAAATTTTGGGGTTCCCCATACTTAGAACTGAAACTAAAAAAATGTTTTTTCGTCAAACCCACACGTGTGGGGTAAGTATCTATGGATAGGTCTTCAAAAATGATATTGAGGTTTCTAATATCATTTTTTTCTAAACTGAATAGTTTGCGCGAGAGACACTTCCAAAGTGGTAAAATGTGTGTCCCCCCCCCCCCCTGTAACTTCTAAAATAAGAGAATGATAAAACTAAAAAAAATAGGTATATGATGTAAAATACCATGTAAACTTCCACCGAAAATTGGTTTGAACGAGATCTAGTACCTAAGTAGTTTTTTTTAATACGTCATAAATCGTAAACCGCAATTTACATTTTAATTAATCGACTCAAATATAAAAATAACAATAAAAACATTTAATTTCATAAACATAAACCTTATGCATAAACCCGGATGTTACGGAACCCTCGGTGCGCGAGTCCGACTCGCTCTTGCCCGGTTTTTTTCTTTTCGTATGGACGAAAACTACCTTTTGGAATGGGCGACTAGAATCAATTCTATTTTGTTGTAATTTTTGACGTTCAAAAGTGCCTTTTATGTGCCTATTTGAAATAAATGCTTTGACTTTGATTAATTTTATTGATAGAAATTGAGTGACCTTAGGAATAATCCCCCACAAATCGCTTTCGTTTATCCATTGCCCCTCCACATATGACTTATCCGTTACTCGGTGCCACGGGGCTATAATTTGACGCCAGCACTCGGTTCCTGGTCTAAGGTCTAGTGCCATTACTAAGTCTGAAGTCTGTCAGACGTAACCTGTGATTATATGCCAATAAAGGGTTAATTACGAAGTGATAACGTGGTACTGGAGACTTTGATTTAAGTGTAATTTTCTTTTCTTGTTTAGTTGCATATTAAAAGTTTAAATGGATACCTACAAGATATTGACTATTTATTTTTGACTCTATCGAAATTCGGAAAGTAGGTACCTACTTACTATAAAAACTGGCCAAGTGCGAGTCGGACTCGCACACATAGGATTCTGTACCACAAAGCAAAAACGCCGAAAAAAACACGTTTGTTGTATGGGAGCCCCCTTAAATATTTATTTTATTCTGTTTTTAGTATTTGTTGTTATAGCGGCAACAGAAATACTCATCTGTGAAAATTTCAGCTGTCTAGCTGTCACGGTTCATATGATACAGCCTGGTGACAAACAGACAGACAGACGGACGGGAGTCTTAGTAATAGGGTCCCGTTTTTACTCCTTGGGTACGAGACCCTAAAAAGTAGAATACTCGTTATCCCATATTCTATTAAACTTGTTGATTCTATTCTCGGTAGGTCGCAATAACGTTAGTAAATAATGTGAAAGTACCTGAATACATACATACTTTACATAAAGTATGATAATGTTACAAAGTATTCAACAACATTTTATTTAAGTAACTATTTACTGAGCGCCTGAAATAAACTTTTCGAATCTATACAAATATGAAAATTGAATTGTCTGTTTGTAACATTAAAACTTTTTACTAAATGCATATATTATGTAGAGAGTGAGCATGTGTACTTATAAAAAAAAATCGAATGTTTCATTTTTGTTTGTCTCTTTGTCTGTGTGCTAGTCTCCGAAATAGCTGGACCGATTTTGACAGGAGTTTTACTGGCAGATAGCTGATGTTATAAGGAGTAACTAGGCATAATTTAGAAAAAGTAGTAGGGTTCCGCGCAGAAAAATTAAAACTCTTGAAATCCAATATGTTTTCCGACAAGCACGCGAACGATGTCGCGGGCACAGCTACAACGCGGTCACATTAACTCGACGCTTGGCCTTGATGACGTCATTTTGGTTTTTTGGTAATATACCTAATAAAAAATATAATTAAAACTACAACAGAAAACTAGCCAAATTATCGACGCACGTATAGGTGCGAGACAAAGACAGGCCTAACACTTGCTGGGCGAGCTAAGGAATGCGGGCCTCGCATTCCAGAGATGCGTCGAGTTAATGTGACCGCGTTGTAGTTACCAATATATTTTGGCCGATAATTGGCACCTTTTCACTCGTTGTTACCTTTTATTAGGGTTCACATACTCAATTTGAATGTGTAAATGTATAGATAAAACACGAATTTATCGGTTAACAATATCGGAATCCAATATCCTAATCGGTACCAAAAACCGGCAAGGAAAACCTGTTCAGGTGGAGATTCATAGACGACTCCGCCTTGGAGTGTAAATGTGGTGCTGTCCCACAAACGATGGGACACTTAATATCGTGTCCTGCGTGTCCTGTCAGCTGCACGTTACAGGACCTGATGGACGGTGATGAAGGCGCCAAACAAGTAGCCGAATTCTGGGCCGAGTACATTTAGATTGCTATCGACACGCTAAGAAGAAGATCGGTACCTACCTCAGACTGTACCTACTTTGTAGTCCTCCTTATCGATGTCGATAACAGTGACCCTTTGAAATTATTATTTCCTAGTGTGTGACCTAATATGACTCGCCGCTGAGACCGAATTTAGTTTTAAATATCATCATCTGCCTACCTTTTCCCAACTATGTTGGGGTCGGCTTCCAGTCTAACCGGATGCAGCTGAATACCAGTATTTTACATGGAGCGACTGCCTATCTGACCTCCACAACCCAGTTCTGGGTAATACGATACCCCTGGTAAGACTGGTTATCAGACTTTCGGGCTTCTGACTGTCAAAGATCCACGAATGACACCGGGACCACGGGATTAACGTGCTTTCCGAGGCACGGAGGCATCGGTATGTAAAGATTGTCACCCATCTATAGACCAATCGCGTCAAGCGTAGCTGAACCTGATCGATCGACCTGTGTGGCTGTTATTATTTATTTAAACATCTACCCGGTCAAAACAAATGAAACAGAATTGGTCGGCAGAGCTTATTTGGAGTTTATCGGTTAGTGTTTCGTCTGTGATGACTAGATAGGTACCTATGACTAGAAATGGGATGAACTACCAAGACAACGATTAAGGCCCCGTTCCCACTATGTCGTGACGACAGATTATCGTGTCGTTTAAAGCGTCGTGGCTTCTGTATTTAAATGGAGGTTTTCACATATAGGACTACACGATTAACTATCGTCCACGACTTTTTTTTGCAGTGACGACACATTTTCAAGTCAATGGGAACGGCTAGCACGACAGTCGTCAAACGATAAAAGAACGTCACGACTTATGGTGACGACAAATCATGAGTCGTTATTGCGAGTATCTATCGTAACGCGTACGACACAAACGACAAGGCGATACGGCAGTCGTTCAACGAGAAAATATTTCTATGACACAGTGACGACAAACAGTTGATATTATGTGAACAGCTAGAGACGACAGTCGTCCAACGATAAATTTATCGTCACGACATAGTGGAATCGCGCCCTAATGGAGAAGTTTGGAAGAGAAAGACTTATTGCGCCGACTCCAAATTTTGGATAAGGGCTGGAGAATGATGACGATCTATGGTTGGATCTATATCGTATGGCTTACAATGCTCTGCGTATTCAATATAATAACGCATTCAGGGTATTGTTGCGATTGCCGCGCTTCTGTAGTGCCTCGGCAATGTTTGCAGATGCACTGTGGCGGAAGAAATCTGCCTCGCTTCTCCGGAGGCTGCGTGGCAGTCCCAACACTACCCTGCAATCAATAGCCGCCCGGGAGATAGCCCGCTATTGTGGCCGATTACAATTTACAAACTGGACCCGTTCTGTTTTAGTTATTAAGTACTAACATAGGGTAACCTATTTTTGTTACTACAATAAAGATCATTGTAGTCTGAATAAATAAAGATTAATAATAATAAAACATATGGTAAAAAACTGGCCAAGTGTGAGTTGGACTCGCACACGAAGGGTTGCGTACCACAAGGCAAAAACGCCGATAAAAAACACGTTTGTTTTACCCCCCTTAAATATTTATTTTGTTCTGTTTTTAGTACTTGCTGTTATAGTGGCAACAGCAATAAATCATCTGTAAAAATTTCAACTGTCTAGCTATCACGGGTTCATGAGATACAGCCTGGGGACAGACAAACAGACAGCCGGACAGTGGAGTCTTAGTAATAGGGTCCCGTTTTTACCCTTTGGGTACGGAACCCTAAAAACAGTGCGTTAAAGAGTTGATTTTGTTGACAGTACCTAATATCACAGAATACATATTAACAGTACTAAGTTAATGAACAGTTGAATAGAATCAAGATAGGACACGAGAAGATTCTTATCAATAGAGACATTAGCATATTGATCCGGAAATAGAATGCATGAATCCTACATACTTAATGTATGGAAATTAAACACCTACGTGGTTTTGCATTTATGGAGATTCATACTGATAAGAATTTCTGCTGTCTATTAAGAAATTTGATGCTGCATAAGTTTTAAGATAACATCTTAAGGTATAACTATTCTAAGGTACAAAGCCCACCGACAGTTAGAATTTTAGAATTAAATAATATAATCAGTGGGTTTTGAAATACCTACTGCGCTCCCATCTCTGAAACAACGTTTTTTATTACGATACCCACATTTGCGTCGACAATAAAATACAATTTACTCAGCAGCGCAAGAAACAAACATCCTTAATAAAAAGTTAAAATCCTTAAAAATAACTCAATAATTTTAGTTTCCGCCAACCCGCACTGGGCCGCGTGGTGGATTATGGCCCATCCCTCTCACAGAGAGGAAGTGTCCCAGAAGTGCGAACATTTCAGTTTAACTAAGCACAGAATTCAAGCTTCATAATGAGATGTGACGTTACCATGGAATACGAACAGCAAAATTGAGAACCGTCTTACTTCAAAAATGTATAAAACTTAAAAACAATTCCCCTAACTAAAACACCGTAATTTTCTCACCAGACTAAAGAGATAACTAGAAAATAAGATTACCAGCATTATGAAGCCCTCACTATGCAGATTACATTCAAACGAACGGTAATACAGAAGACTTATGTTTTCACCGAACGAGTTTAACTATTACTTAACCATGGCGTTAATAAACATGTTAAGCCTGTTCGAGGTCATAGCAGTTCTAAAAAGAGGAATAAATGTCGTTTTGATGCTGATTATTAAATGGAAACCAGCGTAGACGAAAACTGAAAAACTATAGCTCACACCACCACCTGCCTAGCCTTTTCCCAACTATATTGGGGTCGGCTTCCAGTCTAACCGGATGCAACTGAATACCAGTATTTTACATGGAGCGACTGCCTATCTGACCTCCACAACCCAGTTACTGGGTAATACGATACCCCTTGGTAAGACTGGTTGTCAGACTTTCGGGCTTCTGACTACCCGTAACGACTCTCAAAAGATCCACGAATGACAGCCGGGACCCAACGGCTTAACGTGCTTTCCGAGGCACGGAGGGGTCACGGTATATAAAGATGGTCACCCATCCACAGACCAACCGCGGCAAGCGTAGCTTAACCTGATCGATCGACCTGTGCGGCTGTTATTATTTAGCCACGGGCCCCTTAAAAAAAAACTATAGTTATGGTTGCAAAAATGATCGAAGAGAGTCCATGGAGTTTCTTGCCCGTTCTTCTCTATAGTTAGATACTATGCTTTGGAATGGGCAACTACATATCTTCATCTTTCTGACTGACCGACCCCTTGACAATCCAAAAGTCTCTATAATTAGTTAAGTTGAAATAAATGGTTTTAATTTGATTAAAGTTCTTTACAGATTTGTAAATTTATAGAAAAATTTATATGTTATGTTTCAAAACTCTATCAAATTAAGGAGTGAATTACAACTTCAAATCTAGAAAAATGTACAAAAAATAGGTTCAAAGTGGAATGGAAGAAATATGGAAGCAAATGAATTATTTCGACGCATAAAAAGGATTTTTCAGTAATTCATGACTTAAATAGTATTTTGTTGGATAAGAAAAATGGATTTACTTTTTCGCTGCTAGCGAAATTAAGTGAAGAAGAAAAACCATTAATGTAAAAAACCATGGTCTCAGAAACGAAGGATTCGAGCTTTAGTTCTTAAATACATTAATGTTTCTTTCTCCTTTGTCTGTAATATAAACGATGAGACTCCAAGTCTCATCGTTTATATTATTGAGAAACGTTGAGACTTGAAAACATTGAAACATTGAGACTTGAAGAAATACTTAATTGTATCTTTCAACTGAAAGATAACCATCTTTCAACTTTCAGTATTTTTTGAGTTTGAGTTTGAGTTTGAGTTTGTCTTTCGGAAATTTTACTCACTAATAGCACAAATCCCTACTAAGAATACATAGGCAAGTACAGTCAACAAAAGAGATAAGTATGCAGGATCTTCGGATATAGTTGAAGTTTAGTAAGAAACCGATGGATGTTTTGATAAATGAGCTGCTTGTTTTCAATTAATAAAATTAAATTTTTATTCGACAACATCCATCGGTTTCTTACTAAACTTCAACTATATCCGTCGGATAAATATATCGATCGTCTGTATTGTTGATATTGTTCTGTTTTGTTGACTGTACATCTTTAAATATACACAGAGACACGAAACAAATCAATGACTCAGTTCGTTAACTCTTCCCGTTCAAAATCCAATTAGAAAGACAAACTCACCGAGCGTCCTCCAATCTTACATAATTCATTGCCATTTCACATTTAAATAAAATCAACTCAATTTTATACATCAAGTTAGTACTTATTTTTGAAATATTATTCCTAAAATAAACCCAACTAAGGCAATGTACCACACCGACCACGAACATGAACATAATACAATTTCCAACAAAAAAATATCGACTCCTGCGCAAGGAAGCGAAACAACGGACACCGCACCTTTCCCTGCAATAAGGGTCAGCTTCGATTTGAAAAGACAATCTATCTCAGTCGTACTTGAAGAGATAGAAAGGGATGGAAGATAGTTCGTGTTCGAATTAAGTGTGGAGTCAATGATGACCTGAAGTGAAGCCGATATGGAGTTGATAAACAAGTATGGAAGCATGAGACGAGGATAGGAACCTATCGGGAAGAGGATTCTACTATTAAACTGGGATGCTTTCAAGATAAATAACCTAGTAATCAACGTGAAAGATCTTTTCCTATGTTTGATGGTAAATACTGTTAAAGAGTACATTCATTAAGTAATTGGTGATATTTGAGAGTGGAATGACCACCGTTGAAACGAAAGACAAAATGGCAGATCGTATACAAAGATTTCTATAGCGCGATGTCAAATATGAAGAAAAGAAATGTCAGTTTCCCTTCGTAGACTAGATATAGGGTTCATGCTACGCGTGCTAATGAGTGAGTATTATTTTTGAGTCTGATGGAATTAAGGAAGCCAATATTAATGAGTATTCCGCCCACAAACAACAAAATCGCAAAAAAAAACGTTTTTTTAGGGTTCCGTACCTCAAAAGGAAAAAACGGAACCTTTATAGGATCACTTTGTTGTCCATCCTTCCATCCGTCTGTCTGTCAAGACCCTTTATCTCGAGAACGCGTGGAGGTATCGAGTTGAAATTATAACCATACACTCAGGTCTGCGGTCCCTTGAAGCTGTGAAAAAAAACTTCTAAAAAAAGATACGGCCGTTCATGCCGCAAAAAACGTATTTTTGACACTCTCAAGGGAATCTAAATGTATAGGATACTTCCCGTTAACCTAGAATCTTGAAATTTGGCAAGAAGCAAGGCCATGTAGCACAAGTAAAGGAAAAAAACCGAAAACCGTGATAAACTATTTACATACCTACAAATTTGTACGGAACCCTCTGCGCGAGTCCGACTCGCTCTTGACCGGTTTTTTATATTTAAATACATAATGCCATCGTTACATGTCAAAGGGAGTACACATTAACGATCTTTTAAACCTCATTAAGCCAGCAATGGCACATGGGGAGCTTACAAGCGAGTTTGGACGCGGTTCGCTGCACATCGACACACGCGCAACAGGTGGCCTGCGCAGGAGTGCCTCCGTGACAGCTGCTGCGATTGTAACGAACATTTACATATGGAAAGAGGTGAAATGGCGAAATTTTGCATAAAATATGCTAAAGACTGATTAAAATGAATTATGTTTTATTTTTGTTTACGAATAATAGTTTACTATTATTTTTCCTTGTTTTAGTGAGAAGAAAGAAATACTACTTGAACCGTCAAAGCAAGAAAGAGTTAACAACGGTGACAACTGATGGGATAAAAAACTGTGAGTAATGGCAAAAAATGTTTATGAAATTTATGAATGATGTCGAAAAATATGCCGGATGCAGCTGAATGCCAGTACTAGGGCATGGAGCGACTGCCTAACTGACCTCCACAACCCAGTTATTGGGTAATACGATACCCCTTAGGCTGAGGCTACAGTAGGCAGCGATTTGTGATGCGACTGGAAGAGCGAAACGAGAAAAACATGGTATGGCTACATTACAAGCGAAATTCCGGCGTATATTCGGCGATGACGTGGCTACAGGACACATGCTCCACGACGAAATATATGTAGCCGCTATCATAACAAAGACTCAATTTGAATTAGTCGTTGTCTTAAAATGCGATCAAATCATCCATCGCGGTTTACTAAACGCATAATGTAGCCACACGCATAATTAGTAGCACTATTGAACTAGTCGTGCAAATGAGAAATGTTCTAATAAATTCGCTTCAATTTCGCTGATGCGTTGATGTAGCCGATGTCGTGATTACAGTAATGTTGTTCCTATCGCATAAAGAAATCAAAGATCGCTAGTAATATTTGATGTACGGTGTAGCCATATACGTGAGCATTCATTTACTTGTTTTAATCGCTCATGTGTCGCAGGTCGCCTCGCGGCCTAATGTAGCCTCAGCCTTAGGAAGACTGGTTGTCAGACTTTCGGGCTTCTGACGACCCGTAACGACTGTCAAAGATCCACGAATGCCGGGCGGGACCATCAGCTTAACGTGCGCTCCGAGGCACGGAGGGGACTTGGTATTTAAAGATGCTCACCCATCCACGGACCAACCGTGCCAAGCGTAGCTTAACCTGATCGATCGACCTGTGCGGCTGTTATTACTTAGCCACAAGCCACTTTAGCGAAAAATAAAATAAATATCTTATTGAATAACATTGCATTACCGTTGTAATCTATATAAAAGAAAGTCGTGTAAGGACTGATTTTTGCATCGCCAGATAACTATTACTCGAGGAATAATAGTGACGTCTGACAGTTTTTGTATGAAATAAATGTCAAAATTTCAAACTCGAATAAAGTTTACGGATGATTGAAAAATCAGTCCTTAGTTACACTGTTTATAACTCAAGAACGGCTGAACCGATTTAGCTGAAAATTGGTGGGGAGGTAGCTTAGAACCGTTTTATCCGTTTTTTTTAAATACTTTTATTTACTTATAGGAGTAGGGTAGGAGTAGTGTAGGAGTAGGTTAGGAGTAGTGTAGAAGCAGGGTAGAAGTAGAGTAGGGTAGGGTAACGTGTAGGACACCACGCGAACGAAGTAATGTATAATATGGCAAAACAACGTTTGCCGGGTCAGCTAGTTACTAATAAATAAATAATAAAAGATCTGCAACAACATGGTAAGTTCTTTGTCAAAAAGAATTTATTTTTCAGATGAAAACCAATCTGTTTTGCAATCATAACTATCTTAAGAAGTTTGTCACAAATATCATATTTTAACAAAGCGTTTAATACTCAATTTTAATTTAAGTCCTTAAAACAAGAAATTAAATCTAGATTGGATCCATTTCAGTCTGGCGGGGCTTCAAAGACGGTTAATTAAAAGTTTGAAAATAAAATTTCGATCATCAAGTAACAAAAAAAAAAAAATTTTTAGAAAAGAGTGTTCTGCGCAGAAGAATCGTAATTATCACTAATTAGAGGAGCCTTCTAGCTCTTTTATCGATCTTTCTTTTTTTTTTTTTTGGATGGGAAATCATTAAATGACTCCTCCCGCTCTGGGTGTAGCGGAAGGGAGTGTGTCTTTTATCGATTTTTAGGTAGGTTCGGATTGAAGACGTGGGCGAACCTATTGACATTAACTGAAGAAATGTACAGGCCTAAAAAGGCCAGCCTTTGGCAGAATCATAAAAGGATAACATTATGAATCATAATGGACAGTTAACTGTTAAGTTAATCGTATCAAATCCCATTGGTAAAGGATTTTCAGTTAGGTATTTCTTTTGTCTGTGCTAAAATATCCAAATCCAATCCCAATCTCGTTGATTATACCTACGTAGTGCAGCAAAAAAAAAGAAAAACACGGACTGTCTTCGCCATATTATGATTCATAATGTTATCCTTTTATGATTCTGCGAAAGTGGCCTTTTTAAGCACCCAAATCTAATGTCTGTTCCAAAAGTATCTGACGAAGTGTAAACAAACACCGTTCAGGTAAAATTTTCACGAAATCATTTAAGGGAATTAACAAATTCATCAATATTTACCTACCTACATTTAGAAGGTTTCAACTTAATATCTCAGTATTTCCAAAAAATATTGTTTGTATTATACATTATTTGATTGTAGAGGCTTGTGCTAATAACAGCCGCACTGATCGATGTTACCGGCCAAACCCGATTTTAGGATGAACTAGTTTCTCCTAGGCCAAACCAGTTCTCATTCGCTCGCTCTTGCATCCTATGTAAACGGAGCCCCGCTTCGCGGGGCTCCTATTTCTGTGTAAAAGGTTTAAAGTAACCTAACCAAACCTAACCTCTGGGTGCCCTTTACTTGCTCTTGCATCCTACGTCGCCTATCAACCGTCTGCAACCATGCAACCCGTGTAGGGAGAACTGGTTTGGCCTAGGCGAAACTAGTTCATCCTAAAACCGGATTTGGCCGGTAACATATACAATAATTTTTTTTTTCTTCCTGTTCGAGTCTCAATAAATACTTTTTCTTTCTTCATATTAACTACCTAGTTGATCTTGCGCTCGCAAGCGCTACTGCTAAGTTTCAGGTCCTGGTTTCGATTCCCAGGTAGGGCAACGTGTCAATAAGTATTTCCATTAGGAATGTCTCAGTAGCAGCCTGGAGTCTGGATTTGCCCGGTTGATGGCAATAGGCTCGCCCCCCGTTACATGTGACTTAAACATAAATGGCGAAATATGGGACGTATTCCACATTGGGCACCCGTTAATTGGCACCTAAGTGAATGCACCTGACACACAGCAGCACATTCACTCAGGTGCCAATTACGGCACATTCACTCAGGTGCCATTTACGGCACATTCACTCAGGTGCCATTTACAGCACATTCACTCAGGTGCCATTTACGGCACATTCACTCATGTGCCATTTACGGCACATTCACTCAGGTGCCAATTACGGCACATTCACTCTGGTGCCATTTAAGCGGGTGCCCAATGTGGAATACGTCAAATATGGGTGCCCTAATCTGACTAAATTTTCGGTGAATACAGGCGTTATGTTATGATTCAATGGACGGAAATATTTCAAAATAAATGACTCTTGCTTTCATGGTCGATCTGATGTAATCGCCCAGGAAGACTATTACGGGCCCATTGTATCTTATTACAAACAATTAGAGTCTATAATAGCGTGGCGTGTCGGAATAATGAAAACTTATTATAGGGTTTGCCGAGTGTCGTTTTTCCCACAAAATAGGAACTTCCCCTGATTGTCGCCGTTTGTTGTTAGAATGCGATCAATAAGTTGTTAGAATGCGATCGATAATGTAGGGGTGAGGGGTCTGTGAAATATTGATATTATAATGTTAAGCAGATGAACAATATTCATGAAATCATGTTTGTACTTTGTAGTAGGTAGTTCATGCAACTGTCATTTATATAATTTCAAAGTCGATAACTTTGAAATTATGTAAATTATGTTTCACACAGAAATTAAATGAATGGGTATTTAGAAAATGACATTAGTACCTATCTGATGAAAGCTTTGCAACTTTAAAACTTGTACAAAAAGATCCGTCAAACTTTGGATTTTTCGAAGTTGCGGTTATTTCAGAAGCAAGATAAACAAGACCGCAGTGACGTAGATTTGGACAGACCGCACCGCATTGTAGAAAGCGGCCAAGCGCGAATCGGACTCGCACACGAAGGGTTCCGTGCCACAGAGTACAGAGATATTGAGCAAAAAACACCGAAAAAAAATGTTTCCTCTAATTTTTATTATTCGTTGTTATAGCGACAATTTAAATACACACTGAAAATTTAAGCTTTCTACCTATTACGGTTTATGAGATATAGCCCGCTGACAGACAGACAGACGGACAGACGTATGTACAGCGGAGGCTTAGTAATAGGGTTCCGTTGGTACCCTTTGGGTACAGAATCCTAAAAAGTTGCGCTACGGCCTAGCTCAAATAACATTTGGTCGAATTATGTGGAAGATAAACTCAGACAACAAAAATCTATCAAACTTTGTCCTTAATTCCTATAACATTTTGCAGACTGTACATTTTCATACTCCACATAACATTCTACCAATAAACAACATTATCAACACCACAAACAGCTGTAGTTACGCGTAAACACAATACCTCCCGAGGCAGCGTCGGCGCCGCCGGATGTCAGCTGACACAAGTAGTAACTTCCGGCCAACTGCACCTGATAACAGGTTGTAGGTACACGCTGTTATCATGTTGTCGGTACATCGGGAGTGAAAACTTAAATGTATGGTAAGCTGGTTTGCCTAGAAGGGTCAATTTTAAAACCGACTAGACTGATTTTAATATGTTTTCAGTGCTAAGGGTGTAATAAAAACAGGGAAAGGTTTCCACCAACAAGTTTTTTTTTGTTCCAAGTTGGGTCCGACGATTTAGCGACTGAAATGAAATCGATTATTCCTCAATTAAAATAGCGGAATAAATTTTTCACGTTATATTATTTTAAAAAAAACTGGTCAACTGTGAGTCGGACTCGCACACAAAAGGTTCCGTACCACAAGGCAAAAACGCCGAAAAAAAACACGTTTGTTGTATGGGAGCCCCCTTAAATATTTATTTTATTCTGTTTTTAGTATTTGTTGTTATAGTGGCAACAGAAATACATCATCTGCGAAAATTTCAACTGTCTAGCTATCACGGTTCATGAGATAAAGCTTGGTGACAGACAGACAGACAGACGGACGGACAGTGGAGTCTTAGTATTAGGGTCTGGTTTATACCCTTTAGGTATGGAACCCTAAAAAACAAGCTAGATGGATTCGATATTTCCTATCTGACTACCCCTGAGTGTATTCTGTGCCCTGAGAAGAAATGGCGAAACAAAGTCAAAGGTCAAGGTCTGTGACCGGAATAAATCGTTTTAAAGTCCAGACATAATCTTGGACGTTCGTGGACCAGTCCAATCAGTGCATGTATTTTTCAGTATTCGTGTAACTCAGAACTTGAAGACTAGAGAAGCAATACCAGGGTGCCTAAAAAGGCCACTTTGGAGAATCATAAAAGGATAACATTATGAATTATAATATGGCGAAGACAGTCCGTGTTTTTCTTTTTTTTCGCTGCACTACGTAGGTACAATGAAAGAGATTGGATTTGCATTGAATTGATTGATATTTTAGGACAGACAAAAAAAAAAATAACTGAATAATGCTTCACCAATGGGATTTGATACGATTAACTTAACAGTTAACTGTCCATTATTTTATCCTTTTATGATTCTGCAAAAGTGGTCTTGCCCCCAGGGAAAACTCTGAAAACTTTGGTTATAGACGAAATTTCAATAAAAATACGGACACATGTTATATTTTTCAATTTAATTAAGTAGCCTACCTACTATGAAATAAAACGATCAAATAAAATGAAAAAGAATTAAATCAACTGTAAACCATGTCGCCTTCAAAGCAAATTCGAATAGAAAAGTTCTCCACAAAGTACTTAATAACTTTTTTGTACTTAAGTATTCAAGAATTTTCCTCAGAAGCTTTAGGTTTCAGAGCTGTCCAAACAGAAGTAAGGCCCAAGTTGAGTGATTACATTAACAGTTTGAGTACTATCAACTGTGTTAATTTGTTAAACGAGTTTTTGAACAGTATCGTCACACAATTAAAATACCTAAGCTTGAAGTTTTAGTACATAAGGCGAAAGCGCCAGGGTAGCCCGCGAAATTATTTTTTTTTTACGTTTTTTGCAATTTGCTGGTCAGTATTAAGTTGTACGTTGATTAAAATATGATTCGCGACCATAACAAATATGTATTTACAGAATCATAATCATTAATTAGTATTTCCACGAGCGACTCACTCCCAGTTTTCCCGCCTGACTTCTTTCAGACAAGAACAGTAGAACTATCTGACAGACTGCTTCAATCTATACTACTTCCCAGAATTTGATCCTTATTAGGGACACTATCGAGTGGTGTAATAATACAGTGTGTTTTTTTTATCAAAATCAACGGGTTCGATTCCTGGCTAGAAATATTGATTTTTCAAAAATCCAATGATGCAGTTTTAGTTTTCATCAAAATCGAGCCCGCGACTCCTTTGAGTACTTTTCGCTATTCCTCATAGTTTCGGACTTGGCCATCCACGCCCACTTGAAAAATTCACCCTGAATATGGTGCTTATAACAAAAACAACATTTTTTTTTAAAAATTGTCTTCCTGTCTGTTTGTTCCTTCTAATCTTCAAAACGGCTGAACAGATTTTGACAGGACTTTGGCAGATAGCTGATGTTATAAGGCGTAACTTAGAACTTTTATTATAGAATAAGAATTAGTGTGCGGCGCAAAAAATTAAAACTCAGTACTTTATTTTTTTTTACTTAGCCGTCACTCTCCCACTGCTGAGCAAAGGCCTCCCCCAAATCCTTCCAGGCATCTAGAGCCACCTGGATCCAACCCTTGCCCTACGCGTCTAAGGGCGTCAATTTTATTCCTCGACTAAAATTTATCTGGCGATGGAAAATCAGCCCTAAGTCAATACTAATATTACACAATATTGTTTAACACACAGCTAGTTACAAATAAGTTTTTCACGTTCAACAATACAATTATTATTCTACCATCAACAACTTCATTTAACTAACTTAACATCGCGTCGATCAACAGAACAACATCTGTTTACTCGATCAAAATTACATCAGAACAACTCGCTTATGACTAACTTTTTGATGCTTTTAACTTTGTCCAATATGTTGGCGTTTTTGGAGGACTTTATAAAGTTACAAACAACAATATAGGTAAGAACTACTTCGGGCTTAATCGCGAAGATCTCCGAAGTTTTGTTGGGTTATGATTAATGGTTTTTGGGATGCATGAAGAAGACTCCCCGTGCATCCAGCGCATCCTGGTTGGTCACACCCAACACCTTATTTGACTGGCCAATTCTTCCCTTGCGGTGGTAGGGCTAACGCCAGCCTGTTTAGCGACCACCCTCCCACCGGAGTCCAGCGTCAAGCAGCATGCTGTGTTTCGTCGATGCGTGGGTGTTCCAGTGCCTTAGGCATCTTATGGGCACGCTCGTTCCACTCCTAAGAATGGCCAAAGAAAATTGTGATGAATTAGGATGGGAAGACGTGGGAGATATTGTTTATTTTTTGGCAATCGTTACTGGTTTTCTTCCTATTCGTCTCTTGAGGAGCACATTCATGTTTTTTTTTACTTCAAGCCATTTTAAGTCGTAACTGTTTAGGGTATCATTGCATTAAAGCAGAAATTGGCCTGATGCCGTGAGTTTTTTTTTTACACAACTCTTGGCAAACATTCTATCATTTTATACAGGGTGGCATCCCGGGACGTCAACGCGCAACCTGATAAGATAAGATTTGATAAGATAATTTTATTTGTCAAAACATGCGTATACATGCAAATCCTGTTGCCATGGATTTAGTACATGATTCTGAACACCCCTGCGGCACGTCGTCGACGGCAGCCGCCGACAGCTCGACGGCGGGCGTCGACGGGGGTCGACGGCTGCAGTTGTGTCTGCCGTTAACGCGTGTTGCTGGTGTGTATGCACTCTAAGGGTTTTTTGTTAAATAATCGACTCAAAACGACTAGGTACTGTTTCTGTCTCATTAAAATCGCCACTATTCATCGTATCGCATTGCGTCGCGTCAGCATTATTTATTACAACTTCACTTTCATAAAGATCTTCTATTACACATTATTATTAATATAATAAACACAAGATCTGTTACAGACCTTCACAATATCACTTCCATTTATTATTTTCCTGCAATATCATCACAAACCTAATACATCAAGAAATCTAATTAGATACAATCTCAAATGATATCTTTTATCCTGTCATTAATACAATAAAATATTAAGGATCTAGAGAAGATTAATCTTTCCATTTCGTAATGTTAGGAAGTTGGTTACATAATATGTGGAAAAACTCATAATAGTGAGTTTATTATTTTCTTGTCAAAGAAATTCTTGTTTTACTTACGTAATAAAAATTGTTTGCACCGGTGTTTGTAGTGTGGGCTGAGAATATAGCCTTTATTTTTTTTATTTGAAATGGGTTTGCTCTTGACTCTAGTCTAGGTCAGAGGTGACAGAGACAAAGTAGACGATGGAGTGAGCTTACCCAGAAGAAGCCTGTTCACTCTAACTTTGGGTTGTATGCGCTCGGAAACACAGACGCAGGTAGAGAGTTCCACTCTTTTGCTGAACGCATTATAAAGGACATTTCAAAACGCTTAGTGCGAATTATTATTATTATCAACTTCTTAGGTACAGACGCCAACACATCAGTCTACCCAAAACTGTTAAATTTTCCCAATCAATCTTGAACCTTAAGCTATAGAGATAAAGTTGAAAATCTATTCAAGAAATTTGACAGATTGTAGTAGTTTGATGTGCTGGCGTCTGTACCTACTGAACGGTATAATCAAATTCGATTTAGTAGTTTGGCAGCTCTGATATGTGCCAAACATACAGACAGAGAACCAGATTCACTTTCGCATTGAATTAACCCAAGGGCTTAGTAGGCGACTCGACCGCTCAATCTCGTCCGGTCCGGCCGAGACAGGAATTTCATTATTATTAATATTTTTGAGTGGTGTTTCGGACGAATCCTTTTTTAGAGGCAAAGTACCGTCAGACACATAATTCAATAATACATATTTTACTTTGATGGATAAATTGAAAAATTAATGAATTATATATAAATAAAATAAAAGCGGATGGGAATTCATCAAATGACTCCTCCCGCTCTGGGTGGAGCGGAAGGGAGTGTCACACTGTTACTGACTTAAACCCACCCATGTTCCTTCCTTAGCCCTTTATGTTCCGGGCCGTCGGACAATCCCGCTGACCAAATAGGGAGGCCTCGATACGCCTTTTTGCTTTTTTTTTGATACCGATACCGATGCTCTTATAAAAATATCGGCGATACCGATACGCTTATTGAATTAAAAAATGAAGGTAAAATAAATAAAACAAGTCAGGTTATATTTTTTAGTTTAGTTTTAGTAATTAAAATTAACATTGGTGAGATTTTTGTTTCAAAAACAAAGTAGGCGAGACAACACGCGCGTTTACATTACATTTTAAAAGCGCGACATTTAAAAAGTTTCGTTGAATCGGCCATAAAAATATCGCCGATGCCGATATATGATTGTTTTTATGACATTGGTGAATATATGGAATGTTGTAAAAATTCAAGATGACATGTTGGTGAATATATAGAATATTATAAAAATCCAAGATGACATGTACTTAATTTTGACATAGATTTTAAAGTAACGACTACCTAATTATAATCATTCATATTGGACTTATTCTCAATCATTAAATCATAAAATTAATTGTACTTAACTATATAAGAATGACATTTGAATATTTGTACACCATAATATGTTATGGTAGAGTGTATAGAACTTAAAAAATATTAACACCATACTACGTAAAACTACATTCTTACAATTAAATAAATTCTAATTCTAAATTCTGATCTCTCACGGGTCGGTTTGTTTTCGAACCACAAACATGGTTGAATCATGGCATGGAACTGTCAATAAAAAAATTAATAAAAAACCGCGAAATGTGGCACAATTTTTACCCGACTGCGTCAGAAGGAGGGTTATGTTTTTCGAGTGTATGTATGTATGTAGGTATGTATGTATGTATGTATGTATATTTCTTTGGCACGCTCTGTAGCCTAAACGGCTTGATCGATTTCAGCTTGAGAGGTGCCGTTAGATTCGTCTTAATTGTGAGAGTGACACTGGGTATATCAAAATTGAAAAAAAAATAAAATCCGATTTTTGGCGCAATATGTCTTCAAAAAAAAAAATTTTTTCTCGAAACCTGTCGAGTGGAGTATCAAAATGGTGGGTTTTAAAAGGTGATTACAAAAATATATATAACTTATATGGTTAAAAGTAATTCGAAGTGACAAAACGTAAAAAACACGACGTACCAAGAACTAAATCGTTTGCGAAATCTTTCACATTTGTAAACTAAAAAGCTGGAAATAAAAAAAGTAATTTAAAAATAAAAAAACCCGACTGCGAAACTGAAAAGCTACAAACAAGCCCATTTTAAATTAAATAAAAGTTGGAAGCAGGCGGGACCCATATAATTTTTATTATATTTTCAAATTCAAATGGGTCCCGCCTGCTTCCAACTTTTATTTAATTTAAAATGGGCTTGTTTGTAGCTTTTCAGTTTCGCAGTCGGGTTTTTTTATTTTTAAATTACTTTTTAACTTTACTACAAGAAGAAGCTAATTATTTTGAAATCCTAACTATGAAATGCAAAGAGAGGGAGGGCATTATCTTATACATGCAAAAACTCATGAAACAATTGAAATTGATGACCACATTTCTAGCACCATTTCGGATTTGGAAAATCACAAAATTTCACTAGAACATTGTATTGAACTTTTAGTATTTTAGTTTATTTTTTTGTGTCTAAAAACACATGAGACTTAATGACTTCTAGTTGGTAGATATAGGTACCAATATGATTGTTTTTTTTTAATGAAAATAGTTTTTTATTTTTTTTTATTGTATTGAACAGACTGATTGTTATAAATATTATATTATAAACATAACAAGAGGTTATTTTGGTATCGTAGTTAGTTACTGATTTTTGACGCTATTGTTATTTATTTTCGGTATTTTAGTAAAGTGATTTTTAATAGGTAATTGATATACAAGACTGATTATTGAAACGTGTACAACAAGAATATTAAATGTAAACTCATTTAATATTCTTGTTGTACACGTTTCAATTGATATATAAGACTGATTATTGTTGTTAACATTTATAATTATTATTGTACGCTTTATTTGATATATAAGACTGATTATTGAGATTTATCATGTTTACTGTTGATTGTTGTAATTGTATATTAAACTTTATCTCTTTCTAACAATTCCCTGACTTTTACTTAAATAATATAACCCGACCTAAGGTTTTTCATTCTGACTGTACAAAATTTGCTTAAAAAAAAGTATAGTCCGAAACACCACTCAAAAATATTAATAATAATGAAATTCCTGTCTCGGCCGGACCGGACGAGATTCAGCGGCCGAGTCGCCTACTAAGCCAATTAGAGGTACTCTGAGACTGGGGTTAAATTGTGAATGCTCTTAAAAATATGAGAATTGCCCTTCTGTTTTGAATACAAAGCTACCTACAATTATTATGTTTAGTAGGTAAGCCCACATTGTCCTACTACTGACAAAAAAAAAATTAAACACTTTAATTAGAACGATAAAAGCAATGACTCTACATTATATTATACTAGCTTCCGCCCGCGGCTTCGCCAGCGAGGTATGTCGATAAAAACTATCCTATGTCCTTCCCAGGGACGCAATCTATCTCTCTACCAAATTTTATCGAAATCCGTTCAGTGGTTTTGTCGTGAAAGGGTAACATACAGACAGACAGAATTACTTTCAAATTTATAATATTAGTATGGATTGTATCAAAAAAGAAATCAAGATGACCATATTAGACCGCTCCATATCTCCAATAAACGCAAGAAAAGTTAATAACTTGTATTGCGCAAGCGCGGCTGTAATACAATGATAATCACTTTCGCTGAGCGTATTGACATGCGCGTGAGTGCTACCGGCTAACGCACTGCTGAGGCGACCATGAGTTACAAATGTGTTCGGATAATCTTGGTACTGTCTCTCGTAGATGGTTTGTGATAGTAATAGTTATTGTATTTTCACTTTTTATTAACTTGCAAGAAAGAACCTCAATTCAACACTTATGAATGTTTTGTTTATTAATTTTACCAGACTATCCAGGTACGGTCAGCAACAAAAGTCAATTAACACTTCAGTCTTTTTAATCTCAGTTATTGAGCAAAATATTTGTTCAAAATTGCATTCTACCTCTGCTGCAATTTTGAACAAAATATTTTGCGACTGTACGTTAGATATGAAGCCTTTTATTTAAGACTACCTACACTGTTACGGAGTGTGTATGTATGTGTAATCTGTATTTTCTTCCTCTTGTAGATTCTTTGTGATAGTGAATAATCTATACTAATAATCAAGTTGAAGAGTTTGTTTGTTTGAACGCGCTTAGCTCTGGACCGGATTTAAAAAAATCCTTTTGCATTAGTAAAAGCGCGGGCTGGCGATGCGATGCGATGGCGTGGGTCGGGGAACAAGTAAATAACACGCGGACAAATTAGCGGCCAGAAGCTAGTAAAATAATAACAGACTCTCCATACCGTTTAACTTTGAAGGAGCTTTGAAGGCTCCATCAAACGGGCGCGACACGCGATAAAATCGCGCGCGACGCAACGACACCGCAAGTCGCGCAACGAGCGGTGCCTTTGTGTCCCGCACCTGTTTGTAGGAGCCTTAAAAAGCTTGACTTATAAGTTGATTCTCACAAATTTATTCGCCCGAAACGTGCAAATAATATTAATTTTTCTATAGGCGACTCGGACGAAGTGCTATTATTTAAAAGTGACAATTCGCACGTTTCGGGCGTGTTAATTCGTGAGAGTCGATTAATAAGCCAAAAGATTCTCAATTCAACACGTTTTATTATTACATTTAGTTCGTTTTATCATGATATAAAATTGTTAAATGAAGATTACCTACTTTGTTATTTAATACTCCGTAGAATCCGTACTATGTAAACCAAAAATGAATGAAGTTGAATAAATAAAGAAATGAGAGGAAAATAATATAAGACTCAATAAACAACATTATATAGATTCAATGAAAAGCGTATTTACGTATGTTCCGAAATAAATTAAGTAAACAGATGCGAGAGTAGTATGTTTTTTATGTTGTTTGTCTTCATCCGAAAAGAATTTGGCATTATGAATAGGGAAAAGCGATGCTCGTAGCTTTTGTGTAATCTCTGGGGCACTTTGATACGAACCATATTATCCATACTAATATTATTAATGCGAAAGTATCCTTTTTGTCCTAATACATAGTTGAGTTTTTTTTTCTGTATAGTTAAGTTAGAATTTCATTTTGTTATTTTTATCTGTACCTAAAGTTCGAAGAAATAAAAGAGAAAACAAATACATAGAATTACCACTTCTTTGCGTCGCGCAGTCGGGTAAAAATATAGATAATTTTCGACCTCCACGCGGGCGAAACAAAAGCTAGTCTGCCTTATCGAAAGAATAAACTCTAATTATTAGACCTTTTGTGTATTGTGTATTCCCAATACATACAGACGCCAGCACATCAAGCTACCCGTACTTAACTGTCAAATTTTCCCAATCGACTTTGAACCTTATGCTTTAGCGATAAAGTTGAAAATCTATTAAATATATTTGACAGATTGTAGTAGCTACTACAATCTGTCTCTACAATGTGCTGGCGTCTGTACATAACGCCATTAACCTGGGGCACAAGTTTGCTATTTTTATAAATTCGTCATTCCAACACGATCCCACCACCATTCCATTGTCATTTTGCTAAAAGTTCTTAATCTGCTAAATTCATAATGGTTGATCATTGGTCGGTCAATGGCACAGAACATATACGATATTCGTAACGATTTAAAAGCAATGACTGCACAATGACGTTCTAATGGTAGGTCACTGATCAAAGGAACTGTAAAAATTTTAGCAGATTACCGCCTAAGCCATTTCTTTCAATGGAGTGTCAGTGGTTGACCGTTGGAAAGTCATAATGACGCCATTATATTAGTAGATTACCAAACTTGTCAAAATCAACAATTATGAAATCAATGACAGACCATTCTGACACTATTATAATAGCAGACCTGAGGCCCTGATAACCACAAGCAATCGATTACAGGTGTATGTATGTAATATGTACCCAATGCGACAGTGCGGTCATTTTACAAATCTAAACTATCTTATTAGGTACTAGCAGCGCCCCGCAGTTTCACCTGCATACGTTTTGATCCCGTGGACATTTCGGGATAGAAAGTATCTTATGTGTTAATCCTAGTTATAAACTATCTGTGTGCCAAATTTCATCCAAATCCGTGCATTAGTTTTTGCGTGAAAGAGTAACAAACATCCATCCATCCATCCATCCTCACAAACTTTCGCGTTTATAATATTAGTACGAGTACGATTTACCATTTCAATATCATTATATTCTTTCCATTGAAAGAACTAAAACTGTTAAATTAATTACTATGCTATGTAAGTTAACTGCTAACATAATAATATATATTCCACCACTTTTTTTTTTAAATTAGACTAGCCTGCAATCTAACAAACGCATGGTGTACCTACTCATATGACGCAACGCGCAACACCGGCGCCGGCGCACGGGCCCGACAAACAGTGGCATGCGGCTGTCACATTATTATTAGTTGTATTCGTGTTACGACACCACTGATTTGTCGGCTACTGTTGCGTATTTGTAAGGGATCAGTAGAAGTCGGAGGTTGTTCTGGTTACAAAAAAAAAAGATATTTTTTGGAATCTGGTTGAGATTTGGTGGAAGGATTACCTAAAGCATATTCAAATGTATGTTCCAAATTAATGTTATTTCAAGTTAAACAAATATCAACTTTATCTTAATGGTAATTAAGTTGATTTCAGAGTGACTAGCACTATTAAAAAGTTATAAAAATGGTTGAAGTTGTAGCGTAAACTGAAATTTATTGTGTTAGGAATTAAAGTTATTTTTCCATTTACTCATATTGGTTTACATTTTTGCCAAATAACAACACCCTTCGGCCAGAACTTTTCCTTGAGGAACTTCTCGAGATGATGTGTCGGAGCACGTACCACAAACGACTTGAAGTTCGTGTTGTGACGCGACTCAAAGTGCAGTTGGTCTTCACACGAAGGTTGAGGAGATCGTGGAGTACATGACTCCACGATCTCCTCAACCTTCGTGGAATGGTGCAGTCTGGACACGTACAGCTGCGTCGTCGGGATTGCTGGACGCAGCAGCATGTTGGGTCCCGCCAGCGCGGTGCCGCACTGGTTCCGACAAGGAGGCTTCTTCTTCTTCTCCACCTTATTGAAATCATCCTTGTCGCACGTGTCCTTCTCTGGATCCTGCCTTTTCAAAACCTTATGCCTAATGCTAAGTATGAGGTACTGGCCGCTCCTGGGTTCGATTCCCGGGTCAGGAAAAGTGTTATTGGGTTTTTCTGTCTGGAAATTCCTCGGTGTCTGGATTTGTGCCCGGTTGATGGCAATAGGCTCGTCCCCTAATACATGGGATTTAAACGCCACTAGCGAAATTTGCCTCTGCCTAATACTTCTGGGTAAGTAAAGATCGTGTGGTGATGTTATGTGTTATGATTACCCACAGTCATCACCTTCCGAGCCTTTTCTCATCTATGTTGAGGTCGGCTGCCAGTCTAACCGGATGCAGCTGAATACCAGTATTTTACATGGAGCGACTGCCTATCTGACCTCCACAACCCAGTTACTGGGTAATACGATAGCCCTTGGTAAGACTGGTTTGACTGATATATAAGTCTGGTAAGCCTGTAGGAGCCTTAAAAACTAAACTATACATACAATCATTCTGATTTTTTGTCAGATTATTCTACAAGCAACATATTAAAGCACTAGTGTTTTAATTTTTTACTCCAAACAATAGATTTTTTGTAAATAGATAATTGCTTCATATTTTGCAAACACCAGCGTTGTGTCATTGCGCTTCTCTTTATATTCTATGCAGTCCGACAGTGACCGCGGTATAGGTCATGAGTCTCCATAAATAATTACGCTAACCTCGCATTCATTTCGCGCGGTTTCGTTCATTGTGTCATAGAGAATACGGCCCCTGAAATGAAAATGTCAACTAACTTTTGGAGGGCACTATAATGTATTATAACTTTTTTTTAGCACAAGAGTAATATTTTCTCAACGTCAAAATAACAATTCAGTAAATCAAAACCAAGCCAAGTACAAGCCAAGTAGAAGGTGGTAGCCATAAGGGCTATCCGGGGCTACCGCACGATCTCTGGCGAGGCGGCAAGCCTCCTTGCCGGACTGCCGCCATGGGATCTGGAGGCGATAGTCCTCGCGCGCCTGTATGAGTGGCGCGCGGAGGCACTACGCCGGGGGGAGGATCCGCTTCCGCGGCAAATCGCTGCGGAGCGGACGGATCTCCGGCGCGATCTCATGGCGGCATGGAAAGAGCGACTGTCGCAACCCAGCGCAGGGCACGCCGCGATAGCGGCGATAAGACCCCTCTTTGAGGAGTGGCTAGAGAGGCGCCACGGCGCCCTCAACTACCGCCTGACGCAGGTCCTCACCGGACACGGAAGTTTCGGGAGGTTCCTGCACATCATCAGGCGGGAGGAAACGCCCGGGTGTCACCATTGTCAGGATCGCCCAGAGGACACGGTGGAGCACACGGTGGAGGTCTGCCCCGCTTGGGCGGAGCACCGCCGTGTCCTCGTAGAGGCGATTGGCAGCGACGGCGACCTCTCGCGTCCGGCCCTGGTGCAAGCCATGGTCCGGGGCGAGAGGGAGTGGGAGGCAGTCACCTCCTTCTGCGAAGCAGTCATGCTAGCGAAGGAGGTGGCGGGACGGCTCAGGGAGAGAGACTCCCGTCCCAGCCGCCGCGGGAGACGCTCCGGGCGTCGGGAGCCGCGTGACGACTCCCGGCCACCGTAGGCGCGGGCCTGCGGGCGGAGAGTAATGGGTAGCTCACCGCCCGATCAGGACCAGGCCCGTGCCGGACGGCGCGTACGTGTTCCACGCGCGCCTCAAAGAGATGTCATCATCGGGGAGGGGCCCCTTAGGGCCGAAGCCTGCCGGGTCAGCGGGATTGTCTGAAAGGGTTACCGCTGGCCCGGAACATAAAGGGCTAAGGAAGGAACACGGGTGGGTTTTAGTCAGTAAGAGTCTGACACTCCCTTCCGCTCCACCCAGAGCGGGAGGAGTCATTTGATTATTTCCCATCCGCAAAAAAAAAAAAAAAAAAGCCAAGTACAACTTTTACGTTTTGAGGTTGAAACTTTTTGATATACTTTTGCCGCTACTTCGTCCGCGTTGATCTCGGAATTTCCCACAGAAACATCACTTTTGGGATTGATTTCAAAAACAAAAGAATAACTGTCTTCTTTTTTTTATTTTTTGGGTGGGAAATCATCAATTAATGATTCCGCTCTGGGTGGAGCGGAAGGTAGTGTCAGACTCTTACTGACTAAAACCCACCCGTGTTCCTTCCTTAGACCAATATGTTCCGGGTAGCGGTAACCCTTTCGGACAATCCCGCTGCCCCGGCAGGCTTCGGCCCTATGAAGCCCCTTCCTTAAGAATAACTGTGTCTTTCCTCAGGTTCGAGCTATCTCTACAATGTCACCTATCGAAACTCTGCAGATGGTTCTAATGTTCTTTTGTTTTGGAGTCATCGACCGCTGGTACATACCTATTGTAGTTTCTTGAAGTATGAGTTGAGAAAAATATGAGTTTTGTTGTTTTTTATCGATAGATACCATCACATCTGTGAAGCTTACACAAAAAAGCAGATATTTCAAGTTAATAACACTACGTAGGGCCGTTGACCAAAAAAAAATTTCACTTTTTCACCAATTTTTTTTTTTGTTTTGTTGTTTTAATATCGATATCCATCAACCACTGCGGAGTTTTGCAAAATATTAATTAGACCCTTTTGCCGTCCTCAAGAATGGCCCGAATCGGACTATCAAATGCAAAAATATTTTTTCAAATCCGACTGATACTTCCGAAGATTAGCGCGTTCAAACAAACAAACAAAACCTTTAGCTTTATTATTACTAAACAAGTCATCATCATCATCTGCCTAGCCTTTTCCCAACTATGTTGGGGTCGGCTTCCAGTCTAACCGGATGCAGCTGAATACCAGTATTTTACATGGAGCGACTGCCTATCCGACCTCCACAACCCAATTACAGGGTAATACGATACCCCTTGATAAGACTGGTTGTCAGACTTATTATTACTAAACAAGTATAATATAAATTATATTATAACCAGGAAATGGAGCTGTATCTTTATTATATTATATAATATAGATACAGATCCATTCCCTGGTTCTAACAAGTTTTTCTAACTAAGATTGAGCCGGGTTAGCTGACTTGGTTATAAGTTAAGCAGTAAAAGGGGCAGCTCACGGTACCGTATTATTTGCATGCTTAGAAAAATACTGGGCAGACTGTGCAGCTAGCATTTTTTTGGGTTCCGTACCCAAAGGGTAAAAACGGAACCCTATTACTAAGACTTCGCTGTCTGTCCGTCTGTCCGTCTGTCTGTCACCGGGCTGTATCTCAAGAACCGCGATAGCTAGACTGTTGAAATTTTCACAAATTATGTATTTCTGTTGCCGCTATAACAACAAATACTAAAAACAAAATAAAATAAATATTTAAGGGGGGCTCTCATACAACAAACGCGATTTTTTTGCCCTTTTTTGCTCGATATCAAAAATGGCAACAGGTAGGCACTTGAAATATTCACAAAATACTCAGCTGTATTTTAACTTTAATAATAAATAATAAAATTAAAATAAAATAAATATTTAAGAGGGGCTCCCATACAAAAAACATGTTTTTTCGGCGTTTTTGCCTTGTGGTACGGAACCCTTCGTGTGCGAGTCCGACTCGCACTTGGCCAGTTTTTATTTTTTCGTCTTACTGACGTTGATATCGTGCTTTTGTCTGGGCAAAAATGGCTGAAATGATTTATGATTACCTACGTCCGCCTTGCAAAGAACCCTTGTTGACACGATCGTCGGGAATTTTACATCATTTTGGGTGGTAACAATTGGAGATATTCCACTCAGAGCACAGATTTGAACCGTACCTGAGCACTTCCACTAACCGCACTGAAACAAAATTTTGTAACCTGCGGTTCGATGGAACAAATTTATAGTTATTGTTTTCAGTCCCCGAACGGCACTTGCATAGTTTGTAGTGATGGGACGCATGTTTGAAAAGGTAATTTTGACTGTAAGTAAATATTTAAATGGGTATAAATTAATATGTTAATGAGGAAGACCACATCGTCACTGGAAAAGAGAAAATGCTATTGCTAAGGCGCCATTTGGGCCAAAATGAGTTATATATTATGTCGTTGGATTTACAACAACAACAACAACACACACAACAACAACAAACAGTATGAGCCAATAAAAATTGGCTCAGATTGTCTTGAAACCTAAACAGATCGACGCAGGAAAAAAATCTAATCCAACGAGGTAGGATAGATACCTCTAAAATATGTGGTCTTTCTCATTAACTTGGCTAGTCCACTAAGTAAAGTTATTTGAATTATTGAAGGTTTTCATGTAATTTTCCCAACTTATTTCTCTTGAATTCCCTATTTTTCCACACACAATTGTTGCCTAGAAACGTTTAGCTCACAACAAATACATGGGCTGTTATTTTTCACTCCTGTTCCGCTTAGACACCACATGGACATTAGTACAAATTCATGCCTTTAGTACACATTCTTACTCGTGTAACCTTTACTGTGACCTTGGGCATAAATCTGCGAAGCTTAACACCTGGCTACGTTGTTATAATGACGAATAGGAAGGGTAAAGAATGCCCAGTCTTAACAAACCCCAGAAATAACACGACTTGAAAATGTTAAGGTAAGGTTTTCCCAACTTCAGTTTTGCGGTAGCGTTGGAAGGCGGCGGCGGCGGCCCTAGAATTTTTCTTAGGCGCATTATGCAGTTGCTTGCTTGCTTGTGGACGATCGGCTTTATAGTGGTGGACAGTCCACCTGCCACCGGGTTATGAACTATCTGTGTGCCAAAGTTCGTCTAAATCCGTTCAGTAGGTTTTGCGTGAAAGAGTAACAAACATACAAACACACTCACAAACTTTCGCCGTTATAATATTAGTGTGATAATTTTTCCCGCCTTGCGGCTGACCACCTGAAGATTGCGGGACGAGCTTGATAGAACCAATAATACGATACAATAAACAAATAAACGATATTTATTGTAGAATTGTACATACCTACAAACATTTTTATTCCACGTATTTTTATTTTTTATTACCCGACTGCGTCAGAAGGACGGTTATGTTTTTCGAGTGTATGTATGTATGTATGTATGTATATTTCTTCGGCACGCTCTGTAGCGTAAACGGCTTGATCGATTTCAGCTTGAGAGGTGCCGTTAGATTCGTCTTAATTGTGAGAGTGACACTGGCTATATCAAAATTGAAAAAATATAAAATGGCCGATTTTTGGCGCAATATTATGTCTTCAAAAAAAATTATTTTTCTCGAAACCTATCGAGTGGGGTATCAAAATAAAGGGTTTTTAAAGGTGATTCCAAAAATATATACAACTTACATGGTTAAAAGTAATTCGAAGTGACAAATGGTAAAAAACACGTACCAAGAGCTAAATCGTCTGCGAAATCTTTCACATTTATTTTGTCAACTAAAAAGCTGGAAATAAAAAATGTTATTTAAAAAAATAAAAAACCCGACTGCGGTAAAAAACTGAAAAGCTAAAAACAAGCCCATTTTAAATTAAATAAAAGTTGGAAGCAGGCGGGACCCATATCATTTTTATTATATTTTCAAATTCAAATGGGTCCCGCCTGCTTCCAACTTGTATTTAATTTAAAATGGGCTTGTTTTTAGCTTTTCAGTTTTTTACCGCAGTCGGGTTTTTTTTATTTTTTTAAATAACATTTTTTTAAATGATATTTTGCCTGAGCAAAATATTTCAAAACTTCCGGATAGTACCCGATTAACTTATCACACATTTCAAACAAATATTTTGTTCTTTTTATTATAACCTAGAGCCTTTAAAACTCTGTGTGTGCCTTATTCTTTTTTAGGATATACCTGCGTAATGGTAATTACTTAATCGGTCAAGCTCCGCGCGTATCCTATGTAGAACGATATAATACAAAATCAATTGTGTCTCATTAGCCGAAGAAGACCGTGTTTACCTTTATTGGTCCTCATCATCATAAGTTCGACCCCAAATGGTTGGTCGTAACGACGTGACTTCTCTATCGGGACGTTCGGGAGGATGTCGATACGATCCAGAACCAATGTTTGTGGGACGTAATGGCATGACATTTGTCCGGGACGACATCTGTAATGGCAGTCGCGACACAGCTGGTCTGAGTGCGGTTGGTACTTGGTATCTATGTGAATGTAGTTTAAATTGAGGGGTAGCAGAACCATGACTAAACCTCATGGTTTAGTCATGGTTCAAACATAAAACGTGGACATGGTCTTGCTCATGCAAGACCATGTCCACGTTTTATGTTTTCACGACTATTTTGGCACTGAATCAGAGCAAGCATCGCCTAGTTTCTAAGTTAGTTCTCTTCGAGCTCCAAAACCAAAAGGTTTTCCCAAGAAGTCATTAATTGATATTATATTGAGTATCTAATTAAATAGTTTGTTTAATATTGCTAGGTATACAGGGTTATTAGTAAAACTCTTAAGGGGTCATTTTACTCATCAACAACTTACGAACAACTAACGGACCAAACCTGAAATCGCGAAAATAAAATCAGCTGTTCCCTACATTTTGACGAGTGATACGAACATAGTATAGATTTTACAAGATTTCAATATGCTGACATAAAAGTACATAATATACAGGGTTATTTCGATATCCGTGGGTAAAACATTAACAACCTCTTAAGAGGTCAGAAATGTTTATACTGGAAAAGGTGTATTCATTTCAGTATAGGTATAACGACCATGATTAGATAGAGACAAACAGATGGAACGCAGACAAACTTCTAGACAATTTGTGACATAAATTATTGGCCTGGCCTACCGGAAATCTTTACATAACATTTGTTGAATTATGAGCTGCGATTTTTAACTCTCCGATCATAATTCTCAGCCCAAAAACCCCCATTCCCTAAAACAGCCCTAGCATAGGCAACCCTTCCATTAAAAACAAACACGGTTGGCTTCCGACTTTATTCTTGGCCAGGGACCAAAGTTCTCCAAATACCCAACATCTTTGAATAAACATCAAAGTGCAGTTTCCATTAGCCATTTGTTATAAGAATAATGGCCGCAGTTATCCGTTTTCGAGGTCACGCCCCTGACCCCCTTCTTATAGCCGTTAAAAAGGGGAACCTGACGAAAGGCAATCGTTACGCGACTGCTCCGCCGACAGTCGATTTCAAAGCTCTTCAAGCCGTATCACCTGTTGGACATGAATGAATAATAAGCGGCGAGGCATTGACAAATGGAGTACCTACAGATGTTTCAGTAATACAGGAACCTAGACTAGGTGTTTGGCTCGAAATATCACAATTGCTTCCATGATTTATTTTTGTATTTCATACAAATTCGTGTGTAAATGTTGAGGATAAAAGAGGCATTTCTCACCGACAAAACTCAAACTCAAAGCATTTGTTCCATTAAACCTTGTACAGGCACTTTTGAATTGTCAAAATTAAATAGTCTGTCATTTAGTCAGAAAGTTGAAGCTAGTTGCCCATTCCAAAACGTAGATCTCTAACAAACAGTTCGGGGGAGGCTATCATTAATCCACATATCCGCATCCACCACCATACTATACTGCGATCGCCAACCCGCCTGCCAAGCGTGGCGATTATGGCAAACCCCCCCATTTTGGGGGAGGCCTATGTCCAGCAGTGGACGCCTTTCGGCTGAAATGATGATGATGATGATGATGATGATGATTATTAATCAGAAAACTTGCCATATATAGATTGTCTGGCTTCTGCCCGGGACTTCGTACACGTGAAATATCTTGTTCCCCCGCTCCATCTCATCGCATCGCATCGCATCGCCCTATTACTTCGTTTTCGCTTACCGTTCTTTCCGACTCTTTTTAGGGTTCCGTAGCCAAATGGCAAAAACGGAACCCTTATAGATTCGTCATGTCTGTCTGTCTGTCTGTCTGTCCGTCCGTCTGTCTGTCTGTCTGTCCGTCCGTATGTCACAGCCACTTTTCTCCGAAACTATAAGAACTATACTGTTGAAACTTGGTAAGTAGGTGTATTCTATGAACCGCATTTAGATTTTCACACAAAAATAGAAAAAAAACAATAAATTTTAGGGTTCCCCATACTTAGAACCGAAAAACAAATTTTTTTTTTCATCAAACCCATACGTGTGGGGTATCTATGGGTAGGTCTTCAAAAATGATATTGAGGTTTCTAATATAATTTTTTTCTAAACTGAATAATTTGCGCGAGAGACACTTCCAAAGTGGTAAAATGTGTGTCCCCCCCCCTGTAACTTCTAAAATAAGAGAATGATAAAATTAAAAAAAACATATGATGTACATACATTACCATGTAAACTACCACCGAAAATTGGTTTGAACGAGATCTAGTAAGTAGTTTTTTTTAATACGTCATGAATCGTAAACCGCAATTTACCATTCATTCAATCAACTCAAAAATAAAAAATAAACATTTAATTTCATAAACATACTTAAACCTTATGCATAAACCCGGATGTTACGGAACCCTCGGTGCGCGAGTCCGACTCGCTCTTGCCCGGTTTTTTTTTTTGCTCGGCTCCTAAAGGCCCTACCGTGATGATAAATATCCTATAGCCTTCCTCAAGAATTAGACTATCAAATACAAAAAAGATTTTTTAAATCCGACCGGTAGTTTCAGAGATTAGCGCGTTCAAACCAACAAACAAATAAACTCTTCAGCTTTATTATTAGTAAAGGTTATTGATATTTTGTTTTGACGAAAGCTTCACATCTAATGGATACAAGTTTTTATTAAGTATAAACAAAGACTTTCTTGGGTATAAGACGAAAGGAATCTCGATATAGATCCTTCACCGCTGTACGCAGGTGGACCCTTCTCATCCATTTTCTTGATGACTTTGTCGCCTTACTCGTTGCGACAGCATGTCTGAAAGTGTCGGGAGCTATTTTATTTTTTCTGCATTATAAATGGGAAATAATGGATCACTGTCATTCTGCCTGTGGGTTTAAAAAGAAAATTAATGTTTTGCGATGTGTCATATTTGATAATGGAGATCAATAATAATCCATACTAATATTATAAATGCGAAAGTGTGTATGTCTGTCTGTTACCTCTTCACGCTTAAACCACTGAATCGATTTAGATGAAATTTGGTATAGAGATAGTTTGAGTCCCGGGATACCGACATAGGATAGTTTTTATCCCGATATTCCCACGGGGCGGGGCGCTGCTAGTATAACATAAATAATTAAATAGTCCTCCAGACATAGTTTCGGCCATGGCGGCCAATCTCAACGGACACCAGCCTTCGGCGCGGGAGATTTTATAGTGCACAAGTGTGTGCGCAGACACAGGTGCACTCTCTCTTTCCTCACTCTCATAGTCCGATGGGACGGCAATCCGACATAGCCGGAAGATCAGGCGCAGGAACAACGGCTTAACGTTCTTTCCGAAGTACACCGCCAACTTCCAAATTCCGGACTGTTAGTTTCTAATGGATAAGATAAGATAAGACATTTATTACCCCTTTTTTTTATTGTGGGAAATCATCAAATGACTCCTCCCGCTCTGGGTGGAGCGGAGCTATGTTCCGGGGTAGCGGTAACCCTTTCGGACAATCGTGCTGACCCGCCAGGCTTCGGCCCTAACCCTCCCCTTCGCTAGTGCTGACATCTCTTTGAGGCGCGCGTGGAACACGTACGCGCCGTCCGGCACGGGCCTGGTCCTGGTCGGACGGTGAGCTACCCATTCCGCGCGTACGGTGGCCGGGAGTGGACACGCGGCTCCCGACGCCCTGAGCGTCTCCCGCGGCGGCTAGGATGTGAGGCTCTGTCCCTCAACCATCCCGCCACCTCCTTCGCTAGCAAGCAGGCGGGATACCCTTTATTTAGGCTTTAATTCCGGAAAAAGTAATACGATAATCATGTATTTCTTTGCCAATATCGTAGCAACAATGACATCATTCAGCGCACAGAAAATGCCAAAGCAGACGCGTTTGCAAAACCAAGTAAACGTTACCGTCGTTGTCGAGACAAGTGGTGTACCCCCTCGGCATACATAATTCAGAGAAAGCCTCTCATCTGTGGCCATGTCTTGAATCCTACTCAGCCATATTTATCTGCTGGCACACTTTTTATATGTGTTTTAGTGGGTTTTGTGAATCTTATGTGAATGTCTTGAGTTAGAAGGTCGAAGAAATCCAATGGTATTGATTCGATAAAATTGGACGAGAATTGAAATCGTGAAATTTCTGGTTCCAGGAAAATTTACTTCTGTCACATGTAAGGTGTTGCACGCGCATTTTTTGTGAGAAGGGAGTTTTTTCAGGTAAAGAAAAAAAGAAAAAAGTTTTTGTTTTTAAATTTGCGGTAATCTTGACTCATAAAAATCCAGAAACACAAATAATAAAAAACGAAAATACAGTCGGTGTCAAAAAAAGAAAATACAGAACCAACGACACCGACTTCCGAAATTAAAGTTATTTTTCACTTTGTAGTGTTTTCTTGGAAGTCGGTTGTTTTTTTTTTTTTGTAAAAAAGTTTTTATTTTTCACTTTTTAATTGTAGGTAAGGTCTGTACAATTAAAAAGTGAAAAATAAAAACTTTGAAAAAATGAGTTTGAAAAAATGAATTTCTTTGGGGTAGGTAGGCCTACCCCAAAGAAATTCATATAACATTACTTGCTATGTGAATCAGTGACAGAAAACTATTGAACACAAGAAATCTTCTGCCTACCCCTTCAAAGGGTACAGGCGTGATGTTATGTTGTGTTATTGCGTAAACAATGCATATATATGCTCTAGCAGCAATCGCGGTTGATTTGCTGGCATTTATTGAAGAGTTCCGTTGTCTGTCTCCGAAACTCATCACCAGATCTTTACGAAATTTAAATGGGACCATTTCGGAAGACTCTCACAACCGAAAAAAATTTGCAAATCCGTCTATTTAAGATGAAGTTATGCCCGAAAATACATTAAAAAAAATTGAAACGTCTGAATTGAGAACCTCCTCCTTTTTAGAAGTCGGTTAAAAAAACAAGTGATCTATAGGTACTACCTGGCTTTCAAGATGATGGGGTAATTTCTTAACCCAGTAACTGAGTTGTGTTGGTCAGATAGGCAGTCGCTTCATGTATCATACTGATATTTAGTACTTTGTGTATGTATTTATTGCTTTATGTAAATGGTACACCACAGACTACCTACAGTATTTGTCTCTCCTTCCCCTTTTTAATCCATCCAAAGGTTGTCTTTAAAAGATCGCTATTAGCGATAAGACCGCCCATTGTATCACTTTATGTATAAATTCTATATTTATGTCTGAAATTTATATGGTATATAATATACATAATAAAGAGTATTCTATTCTATTAAGTTGCATGGGGTTAGACTGGAAGCTGACCTCAATATAGTTGGGAAAAGATGATGATGATGTCGAGGTCAGCTTTAGTGCATTTTAAAAAGTCAATGTAGTCAATGGCCTGGAAACAAGTAACGTATCTTGGGTTGGCTTAGTAGGCGACTCGGCCGCTGAATCTCGTCCGGTCCGGCCGAGACAGGAATTTCATTATTATTAATATTTTTGAGTGGTGTTTCGGACTATACTTTTTTTTAAGCAAATTTTGTACAGTCAGAATGAAAAACCTTAGGTCGGGTTATATTATTTAAGTAAAAGTCAGGGAATTGTTAGAAAGAGATAAAGTTTAATATACAATTACAACAATCAACAGTAAACATGATAAATCTCAATAATCAGTCTTATATATCAAATAAAGCGTACAATAATAATTATAAATGTTAACAACAATAATCAGTCTTATATATCAATTGAAACGTGTACAACAAGAATATTAAATGAGTTTACATTTAATATTCTTGTTGTACACGTTTCAATAATCAGTCTTGTATATCAATTACCTATTAAAAATCACTTTACTAAAATACCGAAAATAAATAACAATAGCGTCAAAAATCAGTAACTAACTACGATACCAAAATAACCTCTTGTTATGTTTATAATATAATATTTATAACAATCAGTCTGTTCAATACAATAAAAAAAAATAAAAAACTATTTTCATTAAAAAAAAACAATCATATTGGTACCTATATCTACCAACTAGAAGTCATTAAGTCTCATGTGTTTTTAGACACAAAAAAATAAACTAAAATACTAAAAGTTCAATACAATGTTCTAGTGAAATTTTGTGATTTTCCAAATCCGAAATGGTGCTAGAAATGTGGTCATCAATTTCAATTGTTTCATGAGTTTTTGCATGTATAAGATAATGCCCTCCCTCTCTTTGCATTTCATAGTTAGGATTTCAAAATAATTAGCTTCTTCTTGTAGTAAAGTTAAAAAGTAATTTAAAAATAAAAAAACCCGACTGCGAAACTGAAAAGCTACAAACAAGCCCATTTTAAATTAAATAAAAGTTGGAAGCAGGCGGGACCCATTTGAATTTGAAAATATAATAAAAATTATATGGGTCCCGCCTGCTTCCAACTTTTATTTAATTTAAAATGGGCTTGTTTGTAGCTTTTCAGTTTCGCAGTCGGGTTTTTTTATTTTTAAATTACTTTTTTTATTTCCAGCTTTTTAGTTTACAAATGTGAAAGATTTCGCAAACGATTTAGTTCTTGGTACGTCGTGTTTTTTACGTTTTGTCACTTCGAATTACTTTTAACCATATAAGTTATATATATTTTTGTAATCACCTTTTAAAACCCACCATTTTGATACTCCACTCGACAGGTTTCGAGAAAAAATTTTTTTTTTTGAAGACATATTGCGCCAAAAATCGGATTTTATTTTTTTTTCAATTTTGATATACCCAGTGTCACTCTCACAATTAAGACGAATCTAACGGCACCTCTCAAGCTGAAATCGATCAAGCCGTTTAGGCTACAGAGCGTGCCAAAGAAATATACATACATACATACATACATACATACATACATACATACACTCGAAAAACATAACCCTCCTTCTGACGCAGTCGGGTAAAAATTGTGCCACATTTCGCGGTTTTTTATTAATTTTTTTATTGACAGTTCCATGCCATGATTCAACCATGTTTGTGGTTCGAAAACAAACCGACCCGTGAGAGATCAGAATTTAGAATTAGAATTTATTTAATTGTAAGAATGTAGTTTTACGTAGTATGGTGTTAATATTTTTTAAGTTCTATACACTCTACCATAACATATTATGGTGTACAAATATTCAAATGTCATTCTTATATAGTTAAGTACAATTAATTTTATGATTTAATGATTGAGAATAAGTCCAATATGAATGATTATAATTAGGTAGTCGTTACTTTAAAATCTATGTCAAAATTAAGTACATGTCATCTTGGATTTTTATAATATTCTATATATTCACCAACATGTCATCTTGAATTTTTACAACATTCCATATATTCACCAATGTCATAAAAACAATCATATATCGGCATCGGCGATATTTTTATGGCCGATTCAACGAAACTTTTTAAATGTCGCGCTTTTAAAATGTAATGTAAACGCGCGTGTTGTCTCGCCTACTTTGTTTTTGAAACAAAAATCTCACCAATGTTAATTTTAATTACTAAAACTAAACTAAAAAATATAACCTGACTTGTTTTATTTATTTTACCTTCATTTTTTAATTCAATAAGCGTATCGGTATCGCCGATATTTTTATAAGAGCATCGGTATCGGTATCAAAAAAAAAGCAAAAAGGCGTATCGAGGCCTCCCTATTTGGTCAGCGGGATTGTCCGACGGCCCGGAACATAAAGGGCTAAGGAAGGAACATGGGTGGGTTTAAGTCAGTAACAGTGTGACACTCCCTTCCGCTCCACCCAGAGCGGGAGGAGTCATTTGATGAATTCCCATCCGCTTTTATTTTATTTATATATAATTCATTAATTTTTCAATTTATCCATCAAAGTAAAATATGTATTATTGAATTATGTGTCTGACGGTACTTTGCCTCTAAAAAAGGATTCGTCCGAAACACCACTCAAAAATATTAATAATAATGAAATTCCTGTCTCGGCCGGACCGGACGAGATTGAGCGGTCGAGTCGCCTACTAAGCCCTCTAATTTGCAAACATTTATGTCACTTGATTGTCGCTTAGTTACGTTACGTTTCTAATTAAGAAAATTGGCTTTTTGGTAATGCATTAAGATTTGTTGCAAAACTTGGACCCTAATTGCGTAAAGGCTCCTTCAAACAGGCGCGACACGCGATAAAATCGCGCGCGACACAAAGGCACCGCAAGTCGCGCAAAGGCCGGTGCCTTTGTGTCGCGCGCGATTATGTCGCGTGTCGCGCCTGTTTGTAGGAGCCTTAACACACTATCAAATCACAATCCTGAATTATTTTGAAGGATATTGCTAATACATTGTTCATGAAGAATGTTGTTGAATTGTCCAATTACCTCAAAGGTCTTATTTTTCTGTAGGATTATTCCGACACATTTCCTATTCAATTTATATTCCGATTAAATATTAAAATAGAAAATGTTCAGTGTGAAAGGCAAAGAAAGGAATAAAACGTTGGGAAATGGCAGTCCTGTCGCGCGGGTTAGCCTATGCAAATAGCGGTTTTATGAATAAAACATAGTTCAAAAGCTACAAAAATAACCTCACAGAAACATTTTTCGAAATAGGAAGTTTGGAAATACATTTCTTTATTAAGAATGGCCGGAAGGCAAATCGGATCATGTAGAAAAAGAAGGAAAAGAGGCTTTTTAGAACACAAAAGATTTGTAGCCTTTGCGCTCTTGTGTAAACGCGTACTGATTCAATATTTCATACTTTGTCCTATAGTAAAAGTAGTTTATATTACCATTATGATCCTTTCACCCCTTTTTTTGGGCGGGAACTTATCAAACAACTTCTCCCGCTACGCTTACCCTTTACCTTAGTTTGAATATTCTCTTTAGAGTTCAGGAGCTCATGGGTTTAGGAAATTTGAGATATATGCATATAACACAAATGTCAACTGCAGAATGTGGGTGTACTGAAAGATCGACTTTGTCTCTGTCACCTCTGACCTAGACTAGAGTCAAGAGCAAACCGTTGGGTGAACATTTCCAATAAAAAAAAAAAAAATATCTTGGAGAGTAACTGCCCTGGGCAGAGCGGGAGGGCGTGTCAGATTTTTACTGATTAAAACCCACACTTGTTCCCTCAGTTGCCTGTGCCAGGGGCCACGGTAACTCTTCCGAACAACCCACGACCCTGGCAGGCATCGGCCCTAACGGACCCCGTCAGTTAGTGAAACGAAAGAAATTTTCAATTTCATGGGCTGAAGCTGTAGGTGCACTTTCCTGTTCCCTCATAATCATAATTCCTATCAAATCTTGTTCAGCAATTCTTGAGACGTGACATGAAATTACTTGATACAGTTCCCTCCGTAATATAATGAGGCTTAATAGAACCTTGGTTATGTAGGTACCTAATAAGATTTAGTTCCTCAGAAAAATTCTCAGCCTTAGGTACAGTCAACAAAAGAGATAAGTATGCAGGATCGTCGAATATAGTTGAAGTTTAGTAAGAAACCGATGGAAATTGTCGACTGTTAAATTTGATAAATGAGCTGTTTGTTTTCTATTAATAAAATAAAATTTAATTCGAGAACATCCATCGGTTTCTTACTAAACTTCAACTATATCCGACGATCCTGCATAGCTATCTCTTTTGTTGACTGTACATAAGGAGGCCGTATTATCTACGTCATGGTTAGCTGCTTTAAAACAAAGTTACTTTTGAGTAAACTGAGAAGAAAAAGTAGATACCTAACGGAAAACATCGATTCTACTGGAAAATTGCGTCGGAGAAATGATATTGTCGAATCCTCAATCCTCACTGATGGTACTTTTTCTTGACAACATAATCAGACTATACTGAATTTGATATCGCTACCGCGCCGCGGGAATACGCTGGATGCGGGAAACACAGAACCGGTCAAAATGGCGGTGCTTGGGGGAGGCCTATGTCCAGCAGAGGACGTCTTTCCGCTGAAATGATGATGACTTAGAAAGAAAATACAGGGTTACTTTTCATCAGCGGGATTGTCCGAAAGGGTTACCGCTGGCCCGGAACATAAAGGGCTAAGGAAGGAACACGGGTGGGTTTCAGTCAGTAAGACTTGACCAAAATGTATGAAACAGCAGATTTTTTTTTCGTGATTTCAGAGTTGGTCCCATAGTGAAAGTTATTTATATTCATGGGTAGAAAACCATGTAAAAATTTGGATGGTCTTTGAAAAGTAACCCTGTATGTTTATTCGCGGTAAACATGTCGCAGAGAAAGAACATAAATACAAAAAAGGTATTCAAAAAAATAAAAAAACCCGACTGCGGTAAAAAACTGAAAAGTTAAAAACAAGCCCATTTTAAATTAAATAAAAGTTGGAAGCAGGCGGGACCCATTTGAATTTGAAAATATAATAAAAATGATTATATGGGTCTCGCCTGCTTCCAACTTTTATTTAATTTAAAATGGGCTTGTTTTTAACTTTTCAGTTTTTTACCGCAGTCGGGTTTTTTTATTTTTTTGAATACCTTTTTTTATTTCCAGCTTTTTAGTTTACAAAATAAATGTGAAAGATTTCGCAGACGATTTAGCTCTTGGTACGTGTTTTTTTACGATTTGTCACTTCGAATTACTTTTAACCATATAAGTTGTATATATTTTTGTAATCACCATTAAAAACCCTTTATTTTGATACCCCACTCGATAGGTTACGAGAAAAATATTTTTTTTTGAAGACATAATATTGCGCCAAAAATCGGCCATTTTATATTTTTCAATTTTGATATACCCAGTGACACTCGCGCCACCAAGACAAATCTAAAGACGTATAATTTATCAAAATCCGTCCATTCGTTTAGAAGTTACGAGGGAACAAAGAAACGGACATACATACATACATACATACATACATACATACATACATACATACAGGTCAAACACATAACCCTCCTTTTGGGCTTCGCCGCAGTCGGGTAAAAAATAACAAGTACACACAGAACAAACACAGTACCTGTAGAGCTGTTTCCCTCGTGGGTTGACCTCGTGCTACGGCATCACGCCATCTTTATCAAATACAATAGACCCGCGGTAATCCGACAAACGTTTCGCAAGGCTATATCGGATGATCGATTTTGTCGGACTAGGTAAGTATAGAGACCTGCCAGCGGACCCCTGGGTTTTTTTTTTTTTTTTTTTACAAAAAAAACTGGCCAAGTGCGAGTCGGACTCGCACACGAAGGGTTCTGTACCACGAGACAAAAAACGCCGCGAAAAACACGTTATTTATTTTATTTTAATTGTATTATTTATTACTAGCTGCGCCCCGCGGTTTCACCCGCGTAATTGTCGATCCCGTGGGAATATCAGCTACCTCCATACAAAATTTTATCAAAATTGGTCCAGCCGTTTGAGCGTGAAGAAGTAACAAACATATAAACACACACACACACTCACACACACACTCACACACACACTCACAAACTTTCGCCTTTATAATATTAGTGTGATTAAAGCAAAAATACAACTGAGTATTTTGTGAATATTTCAAGTGCCTACCTGTTGCCATTAGGGCGTGGACACATGTCTACGGTAAGACACCGGCCACCGTGTAACGGCACGACGCCGCTACCGGGAGACGGCGCGGCGCGCGGCGTCGTGCCGCGGCACGGTGCCGTGCACGGTTTTACGAATAATACGTCTTTCGCGGTTCATTTTAAGACAAAAACTGAACGACGGTTGGGTGTACCGTATACGGCACCGTGCCGCGGCACGACGCCGCGCCGTCTCCCGGTAGCGACGTCGTTACACGGTGGCCGGTGCCGTACCGTAGACATGTGTCCACGCCCTTATAGATATCGAGCAAAAAAGGGCAAAAAAATCGCGTTTGTTGTATCGGAGCCTCCCTTAAATATGTATTTTATTTTGTTTTTAGTATTTGTTGTTATAGCGGCAACAGAAATACAAAATTTGTGAAAATTTCAACTGTCTAGCTATCGCGGTTCTTGAGATACAGCCTGGCGACAGACAGACAGACGGAAAGACGGACACACAGCGAAGTCTTAGTAATAGGGTCCCGTTTTTAGGGTTCCGTTGCCAAATGGCAAAAAACGGAACCCTTATAGATTCGTCATGTCTGTCTGTCTGTCCGTCTGTCTGTCTGTCTGTCTGTCCGTCCGTATGTCACAGCCACTTTTCTCCGAAACTATAAGAACTGTACTGTTGAAACTTGGTAAGTAGATGTATTCTGTGAACCGCATTAAGATTTTCAAACAAAAATAGAAAAAAAACAATAAATTTTGGGGTTCCCCATACTTGAACTGAAACTAAAAAATTTTTTTTTCGTCAAACCCATACGTGTGAGGTATCTATGGATAGGTCTTCAAAAATGATATTAAGGTTTCTAATATAATTTTTTTCTAAACTGAATAGTTTGCGCGAGAGACACTTCCAAAGTCGTAAAATGTGTGTCCCCCCCCCTGTAACTTCTAAAATAAGAGAATGATAAAACTAAAAAAAATATATGATGTACAATACCATGTAAACTTCCACCGAAAATTGGTTTGAACGAGATCTAGTAAGTAGTTTTTTTTTAATACGTCATAAATCGTAAACCGCAATTTACCTTTTATTCAACCAACTCAAGTATAAAAAAATAAAAAAAAACATTTAATTTCATAAACATAAACCTTATGCATAAACCCGGATGTTACGGAACCCTCGGTGAGCGAGTCCGACTCGCTCTTGCCCGGTTTTTTATCCTTTTGGTACGAAACCCTAAAAAGGAGTTCGTACCCTGATTACACCGGGTCAACTGTAAAAGAAGTTGTCATCGGAATGGAAAGAGCTCACCTGAATCTACTTCAAAATATTAACGGGAAAACTAAATAAAACCTTTCAAAGGAAAAAAAGTTCCAAATAAAATTTTCTGATTGTAATAAAACATGCTGAGTAAACTGAAACATTTCAGTAACTCGTGTATGCCCGGAGGGAATGAATCAAAAGCGTTTTAAAGCTTTTAATGCTTCTAAATCTAGTCCCTATACGAATTAAAATCAACGGAAGAAAAACGTATTTGTGGAATGAACCGAATGGGTTTCGACGTCTCGTGTGTAGCTGCATAATTGCACATATATTTTCATAGTTGTTTTTTTTTACTGTTCGCTTTTTGCTATCGATATGCTAATGATAACAATCGCGCGTGTCGATCGGCTTGTGGATAAATGGTTACAGCAGCAATAGTCGACCGAAGGTTCGACCGACCGAAGATCGATCAGATCGTGGATGGGCGAGACCGAGATCGAGAGGGGTCGGCTTCCAGTCTCACCGGATGCAGTTCAATATCAGTATTTTACATGGAGAGATTGTCTATCTGACCACCACTACCCAGTTACTAGGTAACACGATACTTCTTGGTAAGACTGATTGTCAGACTTTTGGTATGACAGCCGGAGCCACGTGCTTTCCGAAGCGCGGAGGGGTCTCGAAATGTAATGAATGGTCACCCATCCACGCACCGACCTTGGCAAGCGTCGATCGACCAGACGGCTGTTATTATTTAGCCACGAACCCCTCCACAAAACTAAACGAAAAAAATATCTAAAACGTCGAAAATAACTAATTGTGCCAAAGTTTATTTTGACACTGTGACCGTTAGATTGGTTTCTGCAATGTTTGCCGCCAACTCCACCTCAGTATTCAATATTTTTTGCCGCGAAAAAGCGGCGACCGTGACCGAGATGACAAATCGTTGGACCGGTGTTTATTTATTGTAAGCTGTTGACATAACAATAAGTTGCTTAAGATGACTTATATGATGTTATGTCAGTTGGGAGGAGTGAATAGGGGTTTGGTTGAAGGCGCACTGTATTTTTTTTTTGTTTAGCCTATACTGTCCCACTGCTGGGCATCTTAAATCAAAATACTAACTAAGTCAAAACGGTACATTGAATATTATGGGAACGAGGCGGATGCCGAAAATATGTATAGTCTTTAGAATTTGTTGTCTGTTTGTTTGGATGTATGTTCCGGATTGGCGCCAAAACGGATGAACGGATTTAGATGAAATTTGGCACACAGATAGTTTATATCCTGGATTAAAACACAGGGTACTTTTGAACCCGGTAGTTCGATCCAGTGGGATATTTTCCGACAGCCGCGTGGGCAAAGGCTAGTTATTAAGTAAACAATAATATTAGTCTAATAGTTTTAAAACTATTCAATTCTTTACTACAGCAGGAGATGTAAACAGTACAAATATAGCTTCTGCTTCAAGTACATTAGGCAAGATTCCTGGATGAAACTAATATTTGGCATAATAATAAAATTTAGTAACAGTTCAAACATCTTACATAAATGTAATCAGAGAAATCTAGAAACTAGGCTATTAGAACTTATAGTTTTCGCAACATGCAAACATTTTTGAGAAACATTATACTTAGAGGAAAATTCATACGAAGTGAAATTCTGAAACATTTTTCAAGTAGGTACGAAGCAACATCTGTGAAAAATAGTCTGAAAACTAAACCAATGCCCTGAATTTAGAACAGAATTAATACAAATTATACAGTATAATTAAAATATTTATGATATTTTTGAACAAAAATTTCATACATTGAAAGTTATTCACATGTCGACAAATTTTCACGAAAACGAACAATTCATACGAAAACTTCCCCTGAATTTTACAGGATTCCAACCTACATTTTATTCATGAACTCCAAAAGTTAGAACATTCCTATTTATTTGTTCCTGTATTCTTTTCATTTTTTAGGCTTCGCAAGACTAAGACTTCTGACTAGGATTTCTGACTAAACTGTCCAATCTTCTTCTTAGCGTGTCGATAGCAATCTAAATGGACTCGGCCTAGAATTCGGCTACTTGTTTGGCGCCTTCACCAGCGCCCATCAGTTCTTGTAACATGCAGCTGACAGGACACGCAGGACACTGCTTTTCTGAGCATAATATGATACTCTCTGATGTTAACTTGTTACATATTCCTAATTTTACTGTTGCTACTCATTTCACTCGGAAAACCAGACATGGTGGTACGTGTATCATGATACGAAACGGAATTAGTTATAAAGTTTTGGAGTCAGTGGGAAAATACTGTGTTTCTAATATAATTGAATGTTGTGCAGTGGAACTTACTGATCATAAAATCATCATAATTTGTATCTATAGGAGCCCACAAAGTAGGGAGGTAAAGGGTAAACTTGAGATATTTTTGAATAACCTAAACATTATTTTAAAGTCTTTCTCGTTTCACGCTAGTAAAAAACTAATTTTGTGCGGTGATTTCAATATCGACCTTTTAAAAAACACGGCATGTTTAGAGCAATTTAGGCATCTTTTAATGGGTTATAATCTTAAATTTGAAATAAAAGTTCCAACAAGATTAAGCAGCGGAACCTGCATAGACAACATAATTCACAATGTACGAGGGTCGAAAGGAGAAGTTTTAGAGCTAGCGGTATCCGATCATACGGCTCAACTCTTAAGATGTCCAGTTAGACAGACATGCATGATAAATTACTGGTTCTCAACTAAACGAGATTACTCAAAAGAAAATGTTCAGAAATTCGTAGACCACATCAAGTGCATCACCTTTGCTGACGTATATGAGGAAAATGATCCCAATAAGGCGTTCAAGTTGTTTTATGATTTGTTTAGGTTGCTATACGATTTGTGCTTTCCAAATATAAAAATACGGATATCGACTAAAGTAAAAGCAAAATGGATTAGTCGTGGCATTAGGATATGCAGTAAAAGAAAGAGGGAGTTGCTGTGGAAGTACCGGTTATTGCCGAATAAGCAAAATAAAACAAATCTCAAAAGGCTATCAAATCGGCTAAAGAGAGTTATAAATCTCACACAGCGAGCCCATCACAGTCGTTTTATACATTCAGCTCAGAATCTGTGTAAAGCAACATGGAAAGTTATCAACAAAAACAAGAATAAACATTATTTGCCAAATGAAACTATAATGAAAATCAAGTCAAATGATAAAATTTTAACTAATCCTCTTGAAATAGCACAAGCCTTTAACAATTATTTTGTGGATCAAGTGAATCCAGTTAATAATATAAACATTAATAAAAATACACCAATACAAAGTAAATGTACATCTATGTTTATGTTACCTACAATACCCCTTGAAATTCATCGTATTATTATGTCACTAAAAAATACATCTAGCACTGGGTACGATGATATAAGTACAAAAATTGTTAAACAGGTATCCACAATACTTGCTCCTGTGTTGAGTCATCTTATCAATATGTGCATACTGCATGGTTACTTTCCGGAAGAATTAAAAATAACCATAGTGAAACCGCTTTTCAAAAAAGATAGCAGAGAGGATATGTCCTGCTACAGACCTATCGCGTTAGTGCCAATTTTTTCAAAAATATTTGAAAAAGCAATATATAGTCAACTTACTTCATACTTTGAGAAAAATTGCTTATTCGTTGATAACCAAAAAGGTTTTAGAAAAAATAGATCAATTAACATGGCCATCTATGATTTCTTGCATATGGTTAGCAGCAGAGTGGATAAAAGACTACCAACTCTAGCGCTTTATATGGACATGTCAAAAGCTTTCGATCGCGTAGACCATAAAATAGTGATAAATAAACTTAGCGCATACGGAATTAGAGGAAATATTTTAAATTTAATAGAATCTTATCTATCTAACAGAAAGCAGATAACGACAATTAGTAGAATTTGTAAAAAAACCGAAATCACATATACATCTAGCCAGAGAACTGTAATTTACGGGGTACCACAAGGTAGCGTACTGGGACCGCCTCTATTTATTATCTATATTAATGACTTTCCTACAGCGACAACATATCCTATGACAATGTTTGCGGACGACAGCACTTTACTATTTAATAATGACGATGTAAGTACATTGGAGGCTGACATTAATTCTAATTTAAAATCAGTTGTGAATTGTCTTCAAAATAATAATTTGATTATAAATCTAGACAAAACAGTATTAATGACATTTCAGCAAAGAGTAAATCACAAATTGAACTTAAATATTAGATATAATGACAAAGTTATTAATGAAACAAATGTAACAAAATTTCTCGGATTAAATATAGAAAACACATTAAAATGGAATTCACATATTGACAAAGTGTGTAGTAAACTAAACCAATACTCCTATGCCTTGCATATGTTAAGTAAAACAGCCGATCGGACAACAGTATTAACAGCATATCATGGTCTAGTGGCCTCAACATTAAGATATGGAATTATATTTTGGGGAAATGCAACGGGTAAAAATACAGTATTTAAGTGCCAAAAAAGATGCATAAGAGCTATCTACAACTTCCAGACAACTAACAGTTGCAAACCGTTTTTTAAAAATATGAAAATATTAACAATGCCATCGTTGTACATATTTGAAACGTCCATGTTTGTCAAAAATAATCTGCACAAATTTGCTCGAGTAAGTAGCCAGCGCCGTTGTGACCGGTTACAAACAGTTGGGTCTAAAACTGCACTATTTAGGAACAGTGTTTTTGCAATGGCTCCAAGGTTATATAATAAGTTACCAAAATGTATAAGAAGTGATGAAAATGTCCACAAATTTAAAAGTAATTTGTTTTTATTTTTAGTTGACAAGACGTATTACTCTATTGAAGATTTTTTAAATGACAAACTATGATATAATTCCTTTATGTAATATTATCTTCTTTTGACATGCATGTAAAATTTAATGTAATTGACATTTATTAATTTAATTGACATTTTTCATTTAATTGACATTTATTCATTTAATTGACATTTATTTACCTTTATTTACTTTTTTAATTACTATTTAATCTGTTTTTTAATGATATAACAAAAAATTACTATTTGTACACCAATTTTATTGGTAGAACGTAGAGCTCGACTACAATAATATGTATATTTAAGACCTTTTATGTATACCTATGTTCACAAATAAAGATTGATTGATTGATTGATTGATTGATTGACACGATATTAAGTGTCCCATCGTTTGTGAAACAGTCGTCTATGAATCTCCACCTGAACAGGTTTTCTTTGCTTCGGCCAGTCTATCCAATTACCTTAGTTGTTCTGCCCTTGGTGGTCCATTTACTTATTCAGTAGCAATCTAGGAATGTTAGTGATAAATTGCTTTGAAATACGAGCTACGCGAAACAGTCAATTGATTGGTTTATTTCTACGTGAGCCATCGGGAATTGTGGAATGAAGACAAATATATTTATTTAGATAAATAGTATAATGTTTTTTAATACGGATTGTTGTAGACCGTCAGCCATAAATATTATTTATCTGATACAATACTTACAACGTTATTTTTAGTATAATTATGCGAAACCTGAATATAGTTTGTTCAGAATAAGTAACTAAATCGATTCCAATAATTTTTACCACAAATCCACGCACCGACCTTCGCAAGGGTCGATCGACCAGACGGCTGTTATTATTTAGCCACGAACCCCTCCACAAAACTAAACGAAAAAAATATATAAAACGTCGAAAATAACTAATTGTGCCAAAGTTTATTTTGACACTGTGACCACTAGATTGGTTTCTGCAATGTTTGCCGCCAACTCCACCTCCGTATTCAATATTTTTTGCCGCGAAAAACCGGCGACCGTGACCGAGATGACAAATCGTTGGACCGGTGTTTGTTTATTGTAAGCTGTTGACATAACAATAAGTTGCTTAAGATGACTTATATGATGTTATGTCAGTTGGGAGGAGTGAATAGGGGTTTGGTTGAGGGCGAAATTTGGCACACAGATAGTTTATATCCTGGATTAACACATAGGATACTTTTAAACCCGGTAGTTCGATCCAGTGGGATATTTTGGGACAACCACGTGGGCAAAAGCTAGTTTTTAACGAAACAATAATGTTAGTATAATAGTTTTAAAACTATTCAATTCTTTACTACAGCAGGAGATGTAAACAGTACAAATATAGCTTCAGCTTCAAGTACATTAGGCAAGATTCCTGGATGAAACTAATATTTGTCATAATAAAATTTAGTAACAGTTCAAACATCTTACATAAATGTAATCAGAGAATTCTAGAAACTAGGCTACTAGAACTTGTAGTTTTCGCAACATGCAAACATATTTGAGAAAAATTTATATTTTAGAGGAAAATTCATACGAAGTGAAATTCTGAAACATTTTTCAAGTACGAAGCAACATCCGTGAAGAAATGTCTGAAAACTAAACCAATGCCCTGAATTTAGAACAGAATTAATACAAATTATACAGTATAATTACAATATTTATGATATTTTTTGCACAAAAATTTCATACATTGAAAGTTATTCACATGTCGACAAATTTTCACGAAAACGAACAATTCATACGAAAACTTCCCCTGAATTCTACAGGATTCCAACCTAAATTTTATTCATGAACTCCAAAAGTTAGAACATTCCTATTTATTTGTTCCATGATTCATTTCATTTTTTAGGCTTCGCAAGACTAAGACTTCTGACTAGGATTTCTGACTAAACTGTCCAATCTTCTTCTTAGCGTGTCGATAGCAATCTAAATGGACCCGGCTCAGAATTCGGCTACTTGTTTGGCGCCTTCACCAGCGTCCATCAGTTCTTGTAACGTGCAGCTGACAGGACACGCAGGACACGATATTAAGTGTCCCATCGTTTGTGAAACAGTCGTCTATGAATCTCCACCTGAACAGGTTTTCTTTGCTTCGGCCAGTCTATCCAATTACCTTAGTTGTTCTGCCCTTGGTGGTCCATTTACTTATTCAGTAGCAATCTAGGAATGTTAGTGATAAATTGCTTTGAAATACGAGCTACGCGAAACAGTCAATTGATTGGTTTATTTCTACGGGAGCCATCGGGAATTGTGGAATGAAGACAAATAGATTTATTTAGATAAATAGTATAATGTTTGTTAATACGGATTGTTGTAGACCGTCAGCCATAAATATTATTTATCTGATACAATACTTACAACGTTATTTTTAGTATATGCGAAACCTGAATATAGTTTGTTCAGAATAAGTAACTGAATCAATTCCAAAAATATTTAAAAACTAGGTTAAAAGTTGGATACCGAGCGACACTAAGTAGGTTGTCCAATCTCCGAGTCGAACGGTTAGGTACCTAGGTACAATGTATCAATGAGCGCAAGACGGCGCGGCGCGAGCGGCGCGGGTGAGCATGTTTTTGTATGGACAAACAGGTAATATAACAAGCTTATAACTTCATGATTTTTCATGATACAGTTTTAAAATTTTGTACATAGATTCTTTACATAAAACTTTTGTTGGTTTTGCATATACCTACTAAAAATAATTTTGTATACTTATGGAATTTGGAATGTGTGGAAAGTCCGGAGACTGGATTCGTGCCCGATTGATGGCAATAGGCTCGCCCCCATAATACATAGGACTTAAACATAACTCTTTGCTGCCATGGCTTATTTTAATTTAATTTAATATTTGAATTGTTTTTTTTTCTTCGTCTTTTCATTACGGACGCTTTTAACGTTCTGCATCGTTCTCACATTCTTAATAACATGAATGATGTAAACAAGACTTTGTAACCATATTATTTTGATTTATAAGAGTGTCCATGGGTAGGTACCTACGCTTTGGAATAGGCAACTAGCTTCAACTTTCTGATTGACCGACACCTTGAAAATTCAAAAGTGGCTGTAACAGGTTTAATTGAAATAAATGCTTTGAGTTCGAGTTGAATTTGAGTTTGACAAAAAAGTGGGTGTAGGTACGTACACCTTTGTTCAAACCCTTTAAGGAATAACAAGCTTAATATTATGTTATGTGTAAAAACGTAAGATTGAAAATATTCATAACTGGCTGACCCAACAGACGTTGTCATGATAGTTATTACAAAAATCCCATCGAAAAATGAACGTGCAGTTTCTTTCGAATTTGAAAAAAATCCAGAAAACTTTTCCAAATATTTCCATATACATAGAAAGAAAAAAATTAAAAGTATTCATTGGGACTCGCACAGGAATATCACAAACTAAACTAAACACACAAGGTCCCGCAAGGTGGACCGACGACCTCGTGAAGGCCGCAGGAACCCGGTAGATGCGAGAAGCACAGAACCAACCGGTCGAAGTGGAGGTGCTTGGGGGAGGCCTATGTCCAGCAGTGGACGTCTTTCAGCTGAAACACACTCATAGCAACATAAAATAGGTAGACCCAAAGGTCATCTCAGCAGATGCTGCGACATATAAACCTAACAAGAACATCTTAAAACAAAAAATTGCCAAATCGATCCAGCCGTTCTCAATTGATGTAGGTATTTACCAACGAACAGCATTTCATTTTTATATAAATAGACTAGCTGCGCCGCGGTTTGACCCGCATAAGTGTCGATCCCGTGGGAATGACGGGATAAAAAAGTAGCATATATATGTTAATCCAGGGTGTCAGCTACTTCCATACCAAATTTTATCAAAATTGGTTCAGCCGTTTGAGCATGTAGAAGTAACAAACATATAATCACACACACACACACACACTCACACACAAACTCTCGCCTTTATAATATTAGTGTGATTTCATGACATGTGTTCTTTTAAGCAAAATTTCACTACATTCTCTTGAAAATAATGCTTGATTTTCCAACCAACGTAAAAATAAGAAAACTTTCAACATACATTCTGCGCTAGATTTCACAAAACATAACATCTCACTCTAGTATTCATACGATGTTGCGAGCGACTATAAATACTTGAGCAGTCTCGACATCTCTCATTACGACATGAGATTGAAATATCAAAACCTCACGGAAATTAATTTGCATCTCAATTATAGCAAATAGCGTATAGAGGTATGAGGAACAATCAGCAGGTTGCGTGTTCATATCACGTCGGGGTCACCAGTACAGAGGTATGAGGAACAGGGTGTAAAGTCACTCATCCTCCATAGAAAAGGCGGACGGGTGTTGTGTCTGGTGGGCAACTGCCGGTCGTTGTATCATTGTATGTATGCTAGAGGCGCGGTAAACTCTGCTTGCGCGATGCAGGATTTGCGTGACGTCAGTATGACGCGTTGTTCGCATGTGGCGTTGTAGATACCGCTACAAGCGAATGCACGTATATGAATCTATAGTAATATGTATGTACTAGCAGCGTCCCGCGGTTTCTCCCGCGTAAGTTTAAATCCCTTGGGAATAATGGGATAAAAAGTATCCGTGTTAATTCTGGTTATAAACTATGTGTGCCAAATTCCATCCAAATCCGTTCAGTGGTTTTTGCGTAAAAGAGTAACAAATATCCATCTTTCTTCTTTTGTCAATTGATAGCCCAATTCTTGAGGAAGGTTGGGGGTGGGGGGTTGGTGGGTGGGGGTTGATTGGTGGAGCTTTTAACATCACGCTGCAACCCTTTTGAGTTGAGTAAAAATAAAACAAATCGGAAAGAACGCTAAGCGCAGACGAAGTAATAGCGCGGGCGGTCTACACCAAAGCACTCTAAATTATTTATAAATATTCCCTAAAATAAATGGCGGGTGATACCATGAGTCACAGCTAGTTTTATACAGGGTTACTTTTCAAAGACCATCCAAATTTTTACATGGTGTTCTACCCATGAATGTAAACAACTTTCACTATGGGACCAACTCTGAAATCACGAAAAAAAAATCTGCTGTTTCATAAAAATCTTCAATACCTACTTGACCAAAATGTATAATTATTATACCAAATGGTGAGTAGAGCGAAAGATATTAATTTAATTCATTGTTACAGACAAATTGTGCTAACAATAGAAATGGCTGAATTGTATGTAATTATGGTTAAGTGAAAATAGACGGACAAAAGACTCATTTTTGCCTTTGTAAAACGTACAGGTATTTCTTATGTAACTGTAGTTTTATTTAATTTTGTATATGGAATAAAGAAGGGGGGCTTGTGGCTTAATAATAACAGCCGTATCGGGTCTATCGATCAGGTTAAGCTATGCTTGCCGCGGTTGGTCCGTAGATGGGTGACCATCTTTTCTCGGAAAGCACGGTCCCGGCTGTCATTCGTGGATCATTGACAGTCGTTGAGGGTCGTCAGAAGCCCGAAAGTCTGACAACCAGTCTTACCAAGGGGTTTCGTATTTAGGTACCCAGTAACTGGGTTGTGGAGGTCAGATAGGCAGTCGCTCCATGTAAAATACTGGTACTCAGCTGCATCCGGTTAAACTGGAAGGCGACCCCAAAATATTATGGGAAAAGGCTAGGCAGATGATGATATGGAATAAAGAAATGATGTATCGGATGAAGTAAAACTTACATATTACAAAACAAAAAGACCAGTAGAAAAAACGGAAATTGGATCAAAAATTCTTCTTCTTCAAGGCAAAAAGTTCAAACATCTTTGGCCCAAAATTCAGCTGCGCGAACTCCGCTCGCTGACGCAGTCATAAGATCATCAAGTGCCAGATCATCATCAATGCGGCGCAGGATGGCAGGTGGACCATTGTCTGTGGTGAGGTCAAGGTAACGCGTGCCCAAGCAGAGGGCTCTAAGGAGGTTATGATTTTTTAAACCATCTGATCAAAAATTGACGGAAGAAGAATGAAAAACCAAACCAATAAACCCCGAAATTAAAACAGCTGTTTACCAGTAGACCAAGTAAGAAATCCATGCTAATATTATAAATGCGAAAGTGTGTCTGTCTGTTACCTATTCATGCTTAAACCGCTGAACCGAATTGGATGAAATTTGATATAGAGATAGTTTGAGTCTCGGGAAAGGACATAGGATACTTTTTATCCCGTTATTCCCATGGGATCGACACTTATGCGGGTGAAACGCGAGGCGCTGGTAGTAAAATATAAAGCATTCCCGAAATAAAGGAAATTTCAGGTAATCGAGCTACTAAAACATTCATCTCAAGGGACGCATTACATTGCTCTACATCCCTAATCTTGTACATAGGTAAGCTCTCCTTGGAGAATCTAACATTGCCATACACACCTTACCAAACCGAGACCTGAGGTCAAGGTCTTGACAAGATAAAGCTAGATGGAGAAATATAGGAGTAAATATTGAATGAAACCAAGATTTATACAATCGTAATAGGCTCAGCTCAAATTGAGGATTTTGGATTACATTGAATCCATACTAATATTATACATGCTGTCTGTCCGTCTGTTACCTTCATACACAATTCTTTTTTTAAGCTGAACGGATTTTGATGAAGATAGATGCAGAGACATGAGGTTAAGGTGAATGGTTAGTGGTAGACCGCGAAATTCAAATTTTCTTACGTTTTTTGCAATTTGCAGGTCAGTGTCAGATTGTATCTATCTCGAAGAGAAATTATTTATTTACATAATCTATGCTAATATTTAAAATAATAATAATAAGTACATTATTAATTAATAAATATATCTTTCTAAGTTAGATTTCTACCACCAACCACCAAGCTCTTATGGAAAAGTGTTAGTGCTAGAAATCTAACTTAGAAAGATGTATTAATGATTCTAATGATTATAATTCTCTAAATATGTACCTGTTATTGTCACGAATCGTATTTTGATCAAGATTCAACTTGACACTGACCTGCATATTGCAAAAAACGTAAGAAAATTTGAATTTCGCGGTCTCAACTTCCCATTCACCTTAAGGTATGGTCCAGATAGAACCTACGACCTGCAATTCGTAAGCCGCGGCCGATACTCCTGGGCCGCCACTGCTCCATTGAAACCATACTAATATTATAAATGCAAAAGTACGCCCGTCTGTCTCTTACAAGGTAATGTTTCAAGGTCTTTAAGTGCGCAGACGCGCGAGATCACTCCCGAGGAGAAACTTGATGTCTGCGTCAATTTTTATTCGAGTTTCTAAAGTTTTCTTACTGTCTTCAGCGAAACCGCTGTTCAGCGGCGTATTTGCGTAACATGCAATGGCAATCCTTTCATTTTGAGAATTCACCAACATTCATTGCGTTGTCGAGCAGACGAATTTTTCAAATAACAGCCGCACAGGTCGATAGATCAGGTTAAGCTACGCTTGCCGCGGTTGGTCTGTGGATGGGTGACCATCTTTACATACCGTGACCCCTCCATGCCTCGGAAAGCACGTTAAGCCGTTGGTCCCGGCTGTCATTCGTGGATCTTTGGCAGTCGTTAAGGATCGTCAGAAGCCCGAAAGTCTAACAACCAGTCTTATCAAGGGGTATCGTATAACCCATTAATTGGGTTGTGGAGGTCAGATAGGCAGTCGCTACATGTAAAATATTGGTATTCAGCTGCAACCGGTTAGACGGGAAGCCGACCCCAACATAGTTGGGAAAAGGCTAGGCAGATGATGATGTGAAGCAATGGACTAGGAAATTCCACACAAAGCCGTCTCATGTGCTCTCATCGTAACTCAACATCAATGATGTAACCAATATTTTATTGAAAAAAATATTTTGATTTAAAAGATTTCTTGCCCGTTCTTTTCCATAGGAACCTACTACCCTTTGGAATAGGCAACTAGCTTCATCTTTCTGACTGACCGACCCCTTGACAATTCTAAAGTGACTGTTAATGGTTTAAACCGTTAACAGTCACTTTCCAGTCACTTGAAATAAATGCTTTGAGTTTGAAGTATACGATGGCCGTTTTCACTAAAACTAGACGAATTCCTAAATAAAAGGGCGCTGTTGGAATTCCAACCCTTAGAGCTGAGTTACCACCAAACAGGGTGAACAGGGACGCAGGGGTGAATTAGGACAAAATTTAAAAAAGGATTTTAGCGTTGAAATAATAGTTTGTTGCCTAAAAATACAATAAACACATTAGACTCCTTTTTGGCAACAAACTATATTATTTCAATGTTAAAATCGCTTTTAATTCACTCCGTTTGACGGTATGCGTGCTATGTTTAGGTTTTACCTAGTTTTAGTGAAAACTGGCACTAGTCTCTGTTTGACGAGTTCTCCTGTGTGAAATACTAAATTCATTTTGTTGATTGTTTATGTCAGACGTTGGTGTTGGTATGTTTTAAAGTTCCGGCGAAAATATAAAAGTGTTTAGACGGGATGTCAATCTTTTTTCTATTGTCAGATTTTTGTGAAGTGTTTTTAGACTGGCGGTTTGATATTTTCGTGTGATGTTAGCTTTAGGGCTTAGGTATTATTGGAAATATATTTTGTGCCTAGGTATATTATGTAGGTTCTACGTTAAATTCTAATGCTACGGCCACATTGTCACGATAAAGCGAACCACATTTCGCGCGCTCCCTGTTTACAGTGAGGCGTCGAGCGATATGCAATAGAATAAGATATGCGATATGCGTGTGAAGTGTAAAATCAAAATTAAAAGTCATTTTCGCCTTATCGCGACAATGTGGCCGCAGCATAAGCAGGTAAGGTATTCTAGTCTTTCGTAGAGACGACAATCTCTATTTTACGTAAACTCGAACCCGCTATTATTTTTTTTTCTTTCAGATTATAATGCTTTTGTGAAGGCCGAAATTCCCTTGTTCCGAAATACCAGTAAGCTTGAGTAAATAGACAATGATCTTTGTATTTAAATCCCGCTGAAATGATATCCTGAATACCTCTGTTATATTGTGTACAATTTGTGTACTTCGGTGGAAACAATACATTGTATTCATATTTGGGGTTTGTTTTGGTTCTATCTTCAAAAATTCGATGTTTTTCTTCCATCTCTATCTGGGGTCGGGTCTTCTTGTACAGCGGCGCCAGGACGATCTGTCCTGGGTTGTCATAAGAGTTAGGTACTGAGGGAGATGAAAATCTCCCGGGATCTTTATACTGGACAACCATGTAGCGGGGGTCTTCCTCTTCCCAGGCGTTTCGTTAGGACAGGACTGTTTTATTTTCGAAGAACCGTACTAATATTACAAATTCGAAAGTAACTCTGTCTGTCTGTCTGTATGTTACCTTTTACACGCCTCAACCACTGAACGGATTTCGATAAAATTTGGCAGGGAGATAGATTGCATCCCGGGGAAGGACATAAGATAGTTTTTATCCCAATATCTTCACGGGATCGACACTTATGCGGGTGAAACCGCGGGGCGCTGCCAGTTCTAATAAATCCCAGTTAAAATTAAATAAATAGATCCTCTTGAGTAAATAGATCCTCTAATGAATCCCATTTTGGGGTCCTAAAAAAAATAATTTGTCAAGTAACTGTGGCCAACTTGAATTTCGCGGTTGGTCACAGTTCTCACCTTTTTTTTTTTTTTTTTTTGTCTCGGGGGGAAAATCCTCATGGACATCCTCCGCCCTGGGGAAGGCGGAGGGGCATGCCGGACTCTTACCGGCTAAAAACCACCCCGGTGTTCCCTTCCTGTACCTATTGCCGGGGGTACGGGTATCGCTTGCGCATTCATCCGCGCCCCCGGCAGGTATTGGCCCGCCAGATGTTTGAAGGCGGGCCCCGTCACCCTCTGCGGCCATCACCCGGTGGCCGCAGGAACTCCAACTAAGAGGCGCGCGCGGAACACGGCGCCGCCGCCTCGAGGCCTGTTTCTGATCGGGCGACAGACGCCCCTAGTCTGCCGCCCGCAGGCCGCGCCCTATGGTGGCCGGAGATCGTCCGCCACCCTGCGACGCCCGATGCGTCTGCTGCGGGCCGGGAGAGAGGTAACAGCTTCTCTCTCCCTTTCCGCCGCCTCCTTTGCCGACATTACGTCCTCACAGAAGGAGGCGACGGCCGTCCAGCCGCTCTCGCTCCCGACCATGCATGAAATGACGGCCGGAAGCGAGAGGTCGCCCGCAGCATCGACTGCCGCGACTAAGTCACGGCGCTGCACTGCCCAAGCTGGGCACTCCTCCAACGTGTGCAGCGCCGTGTCCTCGCGGCAGCTGTCACAGTGGTGACATTCGGGCGTCGGCTCCCGGCCTATCCGACACAAGTACTTCCCGAAACACCCATGTCCGGTAAGCACCTGCGTCAGCCGAAAGCTGAGGGCGCCGTGGCGTCTCTCCAGCCACTCCTTCATCACGGGTCTTACCGCCGCTATCGCACCTAACTTAACCTGTTTGATCCTCTTAATTACTGCGACCGACTGTGAGAAAAGGCGAGAAATTTAAAAAGAGGCTCATTTATTTAAAAAATTGTGCATTAATTTAAAAAGAGGCTCATTTATTTAAAAAATTGTGCATTAATTTTTAGAAGTTCATCACTTTAAAAAAGTGTATATTCCTAGGAGGTCAATAAGTTTTTAGAGAATCAGTTAAAGATTTCCTTTTAATTATTTACGGACCAAAAATTTGTGGAGGTTCATTAATTTAAATAAAGTGTACATCCTCAGGAGATCATTAAATTTTAGGGGATCAGTTACATATTTCCCTTTATTTATTCACGGACCTCCATAACAGGTAAAACACAGTCATGCACCAAAATGACTTTTTCAAAGTAATCATTTTGAACTTTCTTACATGTTTTCCTCAACCGTAAGGAAAACGTCAGGAGTTATTGTCTGAAATCGTCAACATGTTGTGAGCAAGCATGATGGATAATGCTATTCCAAATATGCCACACACTGGTAAAACTTGCACTACGAATATCGCCCTTATTGCAACGACATTAACGTGCTGTCAATGTCAAACTGTTACGACTGTGTAAAAACTTTTTTACAAAAAAAAAACAACCGACTTCCAAAAAACACTAAGTATAAAATGTAAAATAACTTTAATATCGGAAATCGGTGTCTTTGGATTTGTATTTTAGTTTTTTGCCACCGATTTCCGAAATTAAAGTTATTTTACATTTTATATTGTTTTTTGGAAGTCGGTTGTTCTTTTTTTGTAAAAAAGTTTTTATTTTTTACTTTTTAGTGGGTCAGTTTGTAATTTGTCTAAGTTACAATAGCCTAATGTCAACTGCTCATCGCCTTTAACAAAATATTGCTTTTCCCGATGCAGGGACGTTAATTGTTGAGGATTTCTCCTAGTAAGAACCAGGACAACTGGAGCTGATTGAGAAGTCACCATCAGCTCCACTTCACCATACGCATTGTAACGAGCATAAATTGCCATCATCAGATCCTGGTTTCCATATCATGGGACCACCCTTGGCATATCTCCTTTCCAACATAAAAAGAATAATCAAAATTGGTTCATAAACGACGAAGTTATCCGCGAACACAAATAAAAAAAAAAAAAACATATACGGTCGAATTGAGAAACCTCCTCCTTTTTTGAAGTCGGTTAAAAAGGTCGCATTTTTAGCCTGACAAGGGACAATAATTCCAAATGGAATTGTTAAAGTAAGGACCGTCCTAACAGAAAGAATCCTTTCTACCTTCCTCTCTCCATTAGGAACAATAAAAGACGTATTCCACATTGAGCACCCGCTTAAATGGCACCTGAGTGAATGTGTCGCTGTGTGTCACTCAGGTGCCATTTAACGGGTGCCCAATTTGGAATACGTCAAATAAAAGATACGTAGATATAATAAAAATAGAGTTAGCAGTTGTCTGTGTGGTGCCGGACTTAAAGAATTGCACCACCCCTTACTTCCCGTGGGTGTCGTAAAAGGCGACTAAGGGTCTCACCGGAGAATTGGCAGCAACGTTCTCTATTTATTCCACCATCATACCATACTGCGATCGCCAACCCGCCTGCCAAGCGTGGCGATTATGGCAAACCCCCCCCCCGAAATTGGGGGAGGCCTATGTCCAGCAGTGGACGTCAATCGGCTGAAACGATACGACGATACGAACGAGAGTTAGCAGTCAATAAAATGTACCATTCGTACCATGACGAGGGTACTTACGGTAGCAAGTGGAGATGATAGAACTTTTCTCTGATATAAACGTAGACCCTTAGTTTTAGCGGTGAAACATTTTATACGTTGGATGTTTCAGAGAATTATTTATTACTGAAGGTTTCATATAAGACATTAGGACTGTGATTGATTTATTACTCCATTTGTGGGCTTTATTTTCATTCTATGCGAGTATATAGCTATAGAAAAACGTTTATAGAAGAGTTAGTAGTCATAATTACGGCTAGTACACAGGTATTAAAGTGGTCGCATTTTAGCATGGCAATAATTAGATATATATATCCGAGTATTTCCTTTCCCTAATATCACTCTGTAGGAACCCTAACAATAGATTAGGTGTGGTTTTTCGTTATTGGAACCCGTTGAAGATCACGATAGATATAAAATTAAATAAACTAACAAACTATTCCCTACTACTAGTACTTACTATTCATCTCCTCGTCTAGCTAGATGTCCTGCCATATCCCTCGGTTATACTCAGGTATTACCACATCACACTGATATTATAAAGGCGAAAGTTTGTGAGTGTGTGAGTGCGTGTGTGTGCTTGTGTTTATATGTTTGTTACTTCGTCACGCTCAAACAGCTTGACAAATTTTGATAAAATTTTGTATGGAGGTAGCTGATACCCTGGATTAACATATAAGCTACTTTTTATCTAAATAATTCTACGGGATCGACATTTACGCGGGTAAACCACGGGGCTCAGCTATATAAATACAAAATTGTTTTTTGAAGTGAAAACTTCTTTAGGCGCGTTGGGCATTTTTAGAGATGGGAAAAAAACCATTCAACTCGCGCCACTGTTACCGTAAGCGACACCGCGCGTGTTTTGTTTCTAAGACGATTCAAAACCAGCTTCGGATGTGTTCGGCTGTCCTCGGGATGTACTCGGGTTTGTGTTTTTTTTTCACTTCTGTCGGCAATCCCGGAGTGCCACTGTTTTTTTTTATCTATCTCCAAAACTACTCACTTTCGACCAAATTCCTTTAGAAGCAAATATTTAGAATGGCTCACCCTATCAACCTGTACATTTTTGGGAATCCTTCATGTTACACCCTATATACCTACTGTAAATTCCCATTTACATCCCACGCTCTAATTTATTATTATACATATATTTATTATTATTATTTATTTTTATGAATATACATATCTTGGGACCGTAGGGTCGGGAGGTCCTTTGGAAGGCGTACGAGGGGCCGAAGCCAATTTATAACGGTCAACAGAACAAAATCTCCTAAAATAACTAAAGAAACAAAAACAATAAATTGGATATGTTACATTAATATTCAAATATGTATAAACACATACCTCTCCGAATCCATGATGCTGATGTTTTCAGATGGTATCCAGTTTTGACGAATTTTGTTGACGCCCCGTGAAACTGAAACAAAAAAAAACAGTAAATATCATATTTTTGTTAATTGAATACAAACTGGGACGCGAACCGTAAAGGCTCGCGCGAACCGCCGCGGCGCGACTCAGCGGGGTGGCTAATTGCATAACACAAATAAAATGGCAATCGATCGCAATGCCTTTAATTTTGACAGTTTGGCCATGTTCATTGCGTTATTTACGTGGTTGAGGAAACGAATTATTCAAACATATGAAACAATGAATTCATTTTCTTCAGAACCCTCGGGCCTCATCGTGAATGAAAGTATGGGTAAGGCTGTTAGGGTGCTGGTGTAACAATATAACAAAAAAACAACACTACAAACACAACAAACAACACTATTCGAAAATCCTCAAAAAGTGATGCTAAGAAAATGATGCTATTACCTTTAAAACGCTAAAGAAGAGTGATGGCTATAGTGTGCGACTGTGCGTACGCTTTTTTTTTTTTTTTGCAGATGGGAAATCATCAAATGACTCCTCCCGCTCTGGGTGGAGCGGAAGGGAGTGTCAGACTCTTACTGACTAAAACCCACCCGTGTTCCTTCCTTAGCCCTTTATGTTCCGGGCCAGCGGTAACCCTTTCGGACAATCCCGCTGACCCGGCAGGCTTCGGCCCTAAGGGGCCCCTCCCCGATGCTGACATCTCTTTGAGGCGCGCGTGGAACACGTACGCGCCGTCCGGCATGGGCCTGGTCCTGATCGGACGGTGAGCTACCCATTACTCTCCGCCCGCAGGCCCGCGCCTACGGTGGCCGGGAGTCGTCACGCGGCTCCCGACGCCCGGAGCGTCTCCCGCGGCGGCTGGGACGGGAGGCTCTCTCCCTGAGCCGTCCCGCCACCTCCTTCGCTAGCATGACTGCTTCGCAGAAGGAGGTGACTGCCTCCCACTCCCTCTCGCCCCGGACCATGGCTTGCACCAGGGCCGGACGCGAGAGGTCGCCGCCGCTGCCGATCGCCTCTACTAGGACACGGCGGTGCTCTGCCCATGCGGGCAGACCTCCACCGTATGCTCCACCGTGTCTTCTGGGCGATCCTGGCAATGGTGACACTCGGGCGTTTCCTCCCGCCTGATGATGTGCAGGAACCTCCCGAAACTTCCGTGTCCGGTGAGGACCTGCGTCAGGCGGTAGGTGAGGGCGCCGTGGCGCCTCTCTAGCCACTCCTCAAAGAGGGGTCTTCGGAATAAAACGACGTTGGTGCCAAAACGAATTTACTCCTTTTTTAACAAAATAAATGAATTAATTTTAAAACTACTTTGCTATGAAAATTCTCTATGTTTTAAAGTAAATTCCATTGAATAACTCTTAACTCATCGAATGCATTAATTAGAGACACAATAGAAAGACAATTGCTTATGTCGAACTGTGTAACTTAAGACATTCAAAAGGTTAAGCGTTACGCCCGCCGTGATGTCGAGAAAAATAAAAATATAGAAATAACTTTGCAATTTTTTTTGTATCGAGAAAAAATCATTGAATCGTGTATTCCTTTTACATGATCTAGACCAAAGAGTCAAAAAACATATTTATACCAACATGTTAAATCCCTATTCCACACACTTAACAAGTTACACGAAATAGAAAAACAACATTTTATTCATAGCGTCGCGCCTGTCTGCCGGGAACCTTTAACGAATTCGTTGAAACAAGCTCGTCAAAATATTGGGAGCCCGATTCGTTATGTTTTGATGTTCGGTTACGCTATGCTCTATTATTTTGTTTGTATGAATATTCAGCAAAGTTCTGGTATTTAATTTCATGTCTGCATAATTTTGTCTCCACAATTCAATAGCTGTATGATATCATTGAATTCTATTGTCATAGAATCTACACATAATTACTACACACAGTCGCATACTTTTCCACTGAATTGGTGTACTGAAAAACTAGGTGAAATATCGATAGCAAGATACCAGTATTTTACATGGAGCAACTGCCTATCTGACCTCTACAACCCAGTTACTGTGTAATACGATACCCCTTGGTAAGACTGCTTGTCAGACGTCCCGTAACGACTGTCAAAGATCCACGAATGACAGCAGGGACCAACGGCTTAACGTGCTTTCCGAGGCACGGAGGGGTCACGGTATGTAAAGATAGTCACCCATCCACAGACCAACCGCGGCAAGCGTAGCTTAACCTGATCGATGGACCTGTGCGACTGTTATTATTTAGCCACGGGCCCCTCTACTCCATACGCTGATACAATCTCTAATTCTCCTCATACGAAACGAGTTAATAAACTAATTTATTATACAGTACCAATAAAGTGATAATCAGGAATATCAGGACCGCAACCAATCGATTAACCTTTAAAGTTAGTTTCCTAGATTATCCTTTAAAGTTTCCGAGTACATTCGTAAGATGCTGGCAGTAGACCTGTATCTAATATATTTGTTGCAGAGATCAAACGGCAAGTGTAGTGTAAGCCATTTAAATGTTAATGTACGCAAATTGAGCATTCCAGTTAGTGTTCAATGTAACTGGTAATTCTAATCATTCAAAGGAAAAGCTGCTGGAATGTGGAGAATTTACAACTTTCCCTCGAGGGCTGTGAGCTAAGAGTGTATAATAAATGTTGTTACATAAAATTGTATGAAAGTAAATTTTTTTTTATTAATTGACTTCAAAAAAGGAGGTCCTGTATTCGACCTGTATGTATCTATGTATGTTTGTATGTCCGTGATTTTCTCAAAAAACTAATGAAGCAATTTCGATAATTCTTTTCTTCTTTTTTTTAAGTAGGTTGTTTTTTTTGTAAAAAAGTATTTTCTACCTTTTATTTCTGTCACAAGCGTCTAAGCTACAGAAATCCTATACCAAAATATCATTGCAAGCAATTCCACTACCTATCCATGGATGTCGTAAGGGGCAAATACTTTTTTTTTTGAGGATGGTAAATCATCAAATGACCCCTTCCCCCGTGGAATTTAAGCCCAAGAATTGCTTCCCTATTGCTTCTATTTGCTTCCTATTCTCAAACAATTGCTTCCATCGTATTCTAGAAGAAAAAAAACATTTTAAGTGTGACCGTTCATTCTGATGTCAGGACGGCCGGTCACCGAGTCGTAGTGTCCTTTTTAACGTTGCACGTTGCCGACACAGACTGCATCGTCGGTCTAGTGGTCGCAGTCGCTATTACTGAGTATTAAGGTCTGGGTTCGATCCCCGGGTCGGGTAAAGAATTATTAAGTTTTTCAATTAGGAATTTCTCAGTAGCAGCCCGGAGTCTGGATTTGTCCCTGGTTGATGGCAATAGGCTCGCCCCCTGTTACATGGGACTTAAACATAACTGGCGAAATGTGGGTGTATTATAAGTAAAGTAAAGTAAATTTTATTTGCATAGATTGCAGGTACATAAAATAAGATGTAACAATAAGATGGGTGAGCCTTGTACAATCTACCTTATATAAGGCATGCAAACATTAATTAAACTGTTCACTAAATTGAAAATAAAATAATGGAAATAAAATAAAATTACAACATTAATTAAGGTGTGAGATGTGTGAACACATGAAACACCGGGGTGGTTTTTAGTCAGGAAGAGTCTGACGGACCCCGCCGCCCGCGCCAGGGCGGCGGACATCCTTGAGGATTTTCCACCACGAAAAAAAAAAAGTATGGTCGATTTGTTCGCACCCATGGATTTAGTAAATCCTAGGAACTGCGATCCATATTAATATTATAAATGCGATAGTGTGTTTGTCTGTCTGTTACCTCTTCACGCTTAACCCCTTGTATGTCGTAATTACAGACACAATTAAAAAGCCATTGTGTCACGCGTAGATCTACGTTCCCGGCATACTAAGGGTTAAACCGCTGAACCGATTTAGATGAAATTTGGTATAGAGATAGTTTGAGTCCCCGGGAAAGGACATTGGATAGTTTTTATCCCGATATTCCCATGGAATTTAAACATACGCGAGTGGAACCGCGCGGTGCTGCTCGTTTAAAATAAGTTCCTACATACACCCTTGCTTTAAAAGACTATTTCCTTTTACGACGGCAACAGGCAACTCATCTCAACATGTTTCCGTAATCGTGCAATAAATGCAAACAATTCAAGTAGAATGCAATTTTCTAAACGAGCGTATCTAAACAAATGGCTCGTTTGTATGGGAAATACGATTTTGCTCGGTACCGGTGTCTGGGCCAAGATGTAGGGAAGAGCGATTAGATTAGTTATATAATGTCATAAATTGTTATGTTATGTGGAGATTGTGTTGGGTAACTACGTCATTTGTCTTTACATAACATCGTTTTCCAGCAGTTTACGAAAATCGACCAATCAACTGTTGAAGGTGAAAAAGTGAATTGGAGCTTTCTGATCCACAGGTCGAAGTTCTAGATAGGCTCAAAGTTCAACGGAGTGCCGACGACTTTTTATGATGTAATGTATTTTTATGTAATGTTGATTTGTATATTGAGACTTGGTACCTCAGTAAATAAATAATGTTTTGCTGATCAGTCATGTAATATTTTTAGTTTTTTGGCTGGGCTAGTAGAATTTATCTTGTCAAAGACCATGTCTGCGAAATCTTTTATTGGTTTTGGTGCGGTTATTTTTATAGACAAAATGTTATCGGCAAAAATGTCATAAGATTATTTTTTTTAAAGAAATGTGTAACAACAACAACGAGACCTTTACGTGACTTACTTACTTTAGGTACTTACGTTTACATTAACCTAACGTGCTTTCCGAGACCCCTCCGTGACTCGGAAAGCACTTTAAGCCGTCGCGTCCCGGCTGTCATTCGTGGATCTTTGACAGTCGTGACGGGTAGTCACAAGCCCGAAAGTCTGACAATCAGTCTTACCAAGGGGTATCGTATTACCCAGGAACTGGGTTGTGGAGGTCACAGCTGCATCCGGTTAGACTGGAAGCCGACCCCAACATAAAAGGTGGGAAAAGGATAGGATGATGTGTAATAACAACAACACTGTACAACTGGCAGCCAGTTTAGCATAAGTCATTTTAATACATAAAAAAACAGAGGTATTCCACTCAGGGCACTGATTTCAACAGCACTAGACCGAGCCGCATATGGGCACTTCCACTAACGGCACTAAAACAAAATTTTGTAAAGTGCGATTCGGTGGAACAGTTTAAACTCCAAAATCTTGTAACATGCGCCAAAAACATGCGGGGAAGTAGAATCTAGGACTACAAAGTAGAATGGAAAAACTTAAACGTTCCCCGACGCTACACTAAACTAAAACTTCTCTCCTTACTTTCGTTTCATTCAAGTTTCTAATCAATAACACGAAGAATGTTGGAGAGGAGTTATTTCCTCGTTGAAAGAGGAACAACTTTTTATGTTCAATTTCCGATGTTAATTTGGATGTGAGCGGAATTGTGAAATGAATACTGTTGCAGAGTACCTACTTGTTACTTTCTACGTCTTGGTTTTGTTTTGTTATTTCAGTGAAGAATGTTACTTTTTGTTTCAATTTGAGACTTGTTACGTGTTATGATGTGGAGTTTCCTTTTCAATTCAATTGAATTCGCATTTTCTTTTAATTAACTTATTAAACGCAGTTGCTATGATGATATATGATGTGTATGTGATGCAGAGGAACTAGGGAAATGTCCTGAGAAAAGTTTCGAGTATGAATGTGGGGGGCAATAAGAGTAGGGGAAGACTAAAGAAAAGATGGATGGTCAATTATGATTTGGCTAGAAAGGGAATGACTACCGAGATGACGACTAACAGAGAAGTACGGAAGAAAATGACATCTCGTGCAGACTCCAAATAAATTAGGATAAAAGCAGGAGAATTATGGTGGTTGAACTACGTAAGTTCTACAGTGTTGAGGACGTCAGTGACGTTCTCAACACTGTAAAACTGGACTGGACTGGGACTGAGAACTATTACATTTTGATAGGAAATCAGACCAGGCGGGGTAATTCCGTAACACACTACGTAGGAATCTCTTTCATTTTGACAGTGCAACAAGATTCATTGCGTTATTTACGTTGTTGAGTAGACAACTTTTCGAATATATGAAGCAATGGATTGGCAATATCTTTCAATATGATTCAGATTGAGATTGATAGTGTTTTACGCAATTGGGGTGCAGAAATCAAAATATTAAACCGATCCCACTGTTATCAATTGGGCAATGAGAATAACAAACAATTTGAAAGTATTTATAAACTACATCTAACTCATAAAGTACACAACAATTCTCTTACAACACAACATCTAAGAAACCGATCCCAGACGAGAACTTATCTACCCACAAACCGAACCAGACCAGATGTCTATCACCAACAATAGCGTTCGATGGGAACCGAACGGTTTCTATCGTATGCTATCATTCATTAACACCATTGGCACAGACTGATAAATTGTGAGAACGCTTTTTATTACCTTCGCGAAGAATTACTATAGTCAAGACCACCTATTTTATGTAGAAAGTGAGGCAATTATTGCCACGAATTTGTAAACAAATTAAGTGGTAATGTGGGAAAATTGTATAATAAAAGTAAACCTACAAGTATGTCACAGACTCGTCACGAAATGGAAGCGCAACAGAAAAGCAAAAAAGGGAAAAAGAAGATGCATATAATTATGCATAACGATTATTGAAGTGTCTTTTTCTCACAGTCACAACATCCAGTTGCCAACAATTTCAGTTCTATGCTCGTAAGTCTGTCAATCTGTTTTGTTTTTATTGTTGTTATCTTATCTTTTTGTATGTAGGTACCTACGTGTTTCTGTGATAAATAAACCTATTTTTCTTTCTTCTATTTTAAAATTTGCATCCAAAGAGTGAACGGCTTTATATTAGTCTCCTGATGGTAAGTGATCGCAGACGGCCATGAAGATCTGCAATACCGAAGGAGTCACTTGAGTCACGTTGCCGACCTTTCAGGAAAGACGTATACACGTTTCTGCAAGGCCCAAATAGCATCGACATTGACTGTCTCTTTTCTAATTTACTGTGTTCTATGCAGAAGTACCACCAAGCTCTAATAACAGCCGTTTTGCGACTCCCGCGTTTCTCCCAAGGCCAACACTGTAATACGAGGAGTAAAAAATCATCTTAGCACTCCATACTTCTCCTTGTAATTTAACTAAGCCGGTAGGGGCGAGAAGCGTAAATGAAATATACGCGAAGATTCCGTTTGTCTCGAGTGATGAATAGATCTAATACAGCTGGAAGAAATTACCTCCCCGTGACAGATGACTTGTTAACGGGCCACCGCTCGTTTCTGTGAAGCTTTGTGTTTGCTGTGCACTATGATGCATTTTACAAGGGGGTTTGTCGAGATTTGGCTACTGGTTGTGCCAGACTTGCGTTTACAATGTGTACAGGTTTCAATTTAGGTACTGGCGAAATTTATTTGGGGAAAACGAGGGTCTTTTAGTTTGATAAAGGAATCAGCATCAGTATCTTAGAGCAATATAAATGTAGATAGACTACTCTTTATTATGTGCGTCATTTACTTAAATTACAGAATACCTAAATGTAAACAAATTACATAGGGTGACACAATTGGCGGAATTAAGACTGATTTCTGAAAGTCCTTTAAATCTTTTTCGCTTATGCAGTGTGGTGTAACGGTAAAACCTCTCAAAGAGACAGAAAAAGGCCAAAAGCAGTGGGATCCATTAGGCACGTCCTATCTCAAGCGCGGTTGCTAATAAATCTCAGCCAGACTGCGGCTTTAGGATTTATTTGCTTTTAATGCATCCGATTTAGGGTATTTAGTAATGATATGAAATTGTGTTTATTTCTGTAAGTAGATCTTTTCAGACACTTTTACACGTAATTTTTTTGGTCAATATTTGTGATTTATTCCGGTCTGATCCCTGAATCCCCCCCCCCCCCTCCAACTCGATCCCCTGCTAGTTCGTCTTTTGTTTTAATCTCTGTCTTATCCACTTTATCTAGGTTACTCTTTTTGACAGGTAAGTACAGTCAAGAGAAAATAAAAGTTTCATAATTTACAAAATATAATAAAGATTTTTTTTATGTCTAAGCTAGATGGCGCCAGCATTTACTAGCTGAAAGCTCTAGCTGAGAGCGCTAGCTCTCAGCTAGAGCTGCTGCCTGATCCCTGAGAAGAAATGCCGAAACACACTCATAGGTCTAGTTGTGCTTTTAACGATAAATTTTATAATATTTTTGAGCAATGGGGTAACTGAAAATCAGAGAAATTATTCAGATATATAACTAAAATCTTTGAAAACTTCACCAGCATTCGAATCCAGGTTTCTGAGTTTTTAAATTGGTTTCAAACGTTTTAGATCAAACTAGCGATATCTATCTTCTATATAAGTAAAACAAAGTCGGGTTTGATACACCATTTATAACTCAAGAATGGCTGGACCGATTTTTATGAACTTTGATTTTCTGGATTTGTCTCCGCCCCGAATAGTAGAATAGCTAATTGAAACATGAGGAAAAATTAACTCAAAAATATAATGAATATGTCGGAGACATCATTAGTACGGGAGCTGACTTGACAACGAAGCGGAAGCGCTCTGACGACAACGCTTCGACGGAGCCATTTCGGAACGCCAGCGCCATCTGGTGGCGCTTGACAGAGTCTAGCCTGAGTTCGTGGGGGGTCGGCGCTCGACGACAGCTCGACAGAACGATGTGGAGTTCTCTTGGACATTGGACATCGTACGAACAACATGTGCTCAGAAACTGTCCCGCGTTCCGTATCTGGTTGTGTCGTGTACCTAGTGTGTAATTTGCTAGCGTGATTCAATTGTTTGTGAAATTATAATCTCATTTGAACTGAAAACCGTTTTTCTATTTCGCATTATCCAACACTTACCCACTGTAGCCCACATGTAGTTAAAGTATGGCTGATAATATCGAGACACACTATACCTTCTCCGTTAAATATAATTCATTGTCTCATACATTTAGTACCTATTTATTGATTCTGAAGCGGTACGAAGTTCGCCGGGTCAACTAGTTATTAAATTAAAAAAAATATTTTCAGGAAATTGACCTGAACAATAGCCAAATATAAAATAACATGCAATCAATCAAATTAAACTAAAATGAAATATTACTGCCAGTTTTCGGGCACGTTTCCGGATGACAGCGATGCAGACGAGTACTTTTACGTGTCCTTGTTTTTGTATTTATTAGTATAGTAAGTTAGTCATTTAATTTAGTATCTAGTGTAAATAATTTGTATTAGTTTAGATAAATAAACATTCAAAACAAATAAATATATTCTATTCTAAATTAAATACATACTAAGGTCAAAATCAATAAATCAAATGGGGTGCGCCAAAGTTCACCTAAATTTTCAACTCCGATAATTGGAAATCCGAAAATGTTCTTCCTAAAATTATTCATCCTAACAATCACAATTCCTAACTACTCTGTCTCTAATGTTCATAATTCCGAAGCATTCAACTTCATAATGTCTGTAGCAATAAACATCTATTATACTTTTATTTGTCTTCCTATATTTTCTTAACATAACCATTTTTTACACTATTATTCAAAGTCATATATATATTTTTTTATTTTCTTTTTTTAGATTTTTTTTTTTTGTTTAGACCTTATTTATAGCGGTAACCAACATAATATAATTACAAAAGTAACACATTTGTAATGACAACTTAGGATGCAAGAGCGAGCGAAGCGAGCACGGGACTTGGGGCACCCCGACTCGGACAGGTTAGGTTCCTTTAAACCCTGTAGACAGAAGGGGCCCCGCGAAGCGGGGCTCCGTCGACTACGCCTAACCACATATTTTTGTAGATAAAAAAAAAACATTAGTATTTCTTTTCTCGGCCACTATGATTTTGCGAACTTTGCGGTTTTCAAATTTACACTAAAAAGTCTATTCTGTCCAAAAAAAAAAAATAGCTACTATCAAAAAGTGCCGGGTGTGGAAGAACAGTGAACAGTTCCATAGACACAACTCAGTACGTTATGTAAAGCCTTTGAGTATTAAACCAACTGTAAAGCATACCCCCAAATAATAATCATACCCTCAAATTAAAACTATAAATATCATCTTCTAATATTATGGTAATTATGTTTAGGGATAAAAGCGTTATGATAAAAAACAGTAGGAGTTTAAATATATTTACATTAATGATATTATTAATTACAATTTTCGGAAACATGAGTGTTATGAACATCGCCGGTAGCACTACAAATAGTATGAATGAAAACTGTAGGATGAAAATTTTTAGGAAGACTGATCATTCGGATTACAAATCGTTAGGAAGAACAATTTCGGGTAAAGAACTTTAGGTGAGCCAATATGGACCCGACGCTACCATTTTCCACAGATTTTTGTCGCTTATTCCCATAGGATTACACATATCTTATGTCACTCTGGGGACATCTACCCCTAACTGACATTGATTAATCGCCCCTAAATATAATTATACATCATAAAGTGAACGAGAGGATATCTCCCTAAATGCAGGCACACATCAAGGTCGTAGTAATGGTAGGCCGAAGAATTTGTGATTTACTTTGCAGCTCATCGATCCTGACGCCATCGCAAGCGCGACACGAAGGCAACCTTGGAATTAATATTTTAAAAAAATGAAGTGTCTGATGGTAATGTCAAGATAACAGCTTTTTAGGGTTCCGTTGCCAAATGGCAAAAAACGGAACCCTTATAGATTCGTCATGTCCGTCTGTCTGTCTGTCTGTCTGTCTGTCTGTCCGTCTGTCTGTCTGTCCGTCCGTATGTCACAGCCACTTTTCTCCGAAACTATAAGAACTATACTGTTGAAACTTGGTAAGTAGATGTATTCTGTGAACCGCATTAAGATTTTCACACAAAAATAAAAAAAAACAATAAATTTTGGGGTTCCCCATACTTAGAACTGAAATTAAAAAAAATTTTTTTCGTCAAACCCATACGTGTGAGGTATCTGTGGATAGGTCTTCAAAAATGATATTGAGGTTTCTTACACCATTTTTTTCTAAACTGAATAGTTTGCGCGAGAGACACTTCCAAAGTCGTAAAATGTGTGTCCCCCCCCCTGTAACTTCTAAAATAAGAGAATGATAAAACTAAAAAAAATATGTGATGTACAATACCATGTAAACTTCCACCGAAAATTGGTTTGAACGAGATCTAGTAAGTAGTTTTTTTTAATACGTCATAAATCGTAAACCGCAATTTACCTTTTATTCAACCAACTCAAATATAAAAAAATAAAAAGAAAACATTTAATTTCATAAACATAAACCTTATGCATAAACCCGGATGTTACGGAACCCTCGGTGAGCGAGTCCGACTCGCTCTTGCCCGGTTTTACTAATTGCATACGGAAATATAACATAGTACCTACTTATAACAAAAAAACATTTTTTTTTTTGCTGTCTGTTCCGTCTAATCTCTGAAACGGCTGGACGGATTTTGACGGTGCTTGCACTAGTAGATCAGATAGCTGATGTTATGAGGAATAAGTCAGGCTACTTTCGTTCAAAAAAAAAATAGGGTTTCGTGCAAAAAAAAACAAACAAAATACTTACTGATAATTATTATTAATGTAAGTAATTCATACAAATAAACAAAATTGAAGTGTCTGTTTGTAATTAATGTGGAAAGATCATAAAAAATGACGTACCAATTCAAGTCGCAATCTAATCTCAGCGGCGCAAAATGACAAAAGTATACAATATTTTCACAGATTGAGACAAATTAGAATACGAACATTCTTAAAAAGATAAAGGGATTGGGTAAGTCAGAAAAGAAGGAAGAAATGAGAAGACATGATTTCTGCTATATCTGCTCAAGTTGATAATACAAAACAATACCTTGAATATCACGACCCACAGATTCCACTGCTAGGCAGCAATAGATATAGATATCGATAGAAATAAATCGATTTATTTCTGTACAGATATCAGATATCCAATATTGACCTTTGTCTGTCGGTCTGTTCGCCCGTGGGCGATAGTGTAACCAACACTAAAGATTCAGTTTGGTTTGCCACAAGTCATAAGAGATACTTTCCTATCCTTTATCGCATTTGCAAGATGTTTAGTCAAGCATCTTGTTAACGACCATACCATCCAACCAGTTCTGCCTAATCAATCAAGTCATTTATTCAAACTAGGCTGAGAATCAGCACTTTTCGAACGTCAAAATTACAAAAGACAGTCCCCCAAAACGCCCGCCCTTCAGCACTTCATAGTGCTTTCGCTGGGGAGAAGTGGCGCAACAAACTTCCCAGCAGCATAGCTGTCTGTTCAGTTAGAAAATACTTACTTGATTGAATACAATACCTAGTATGTACATTAATTAATTAATTGGCAATATACTACCCGTGTCTGTGTGGTGCCGGACTTAAAGAATACCTCCACCCCATACTTCCCGTGGGTGTCGTAAAAGGCGACTAAGGGTCTTATACCGGAGAATGGGCAGCAGCGTTCTCTATGAATTCCACCACCATACTATACTGCGATCGCCAACCCGCCTGCCGAGCGTGGCGATTATGGCAAACCCCCCCCCTTGGGGGAGGCCTATGTCCAGCAGTGGACGTCTTTGGGCTGAAATGATGATGAATGATGATGAGACCCGTGATTAATTATTTAGTCCGACACAGTTCTTGAAAACACTTTTTCCTATTTTCTAAGCATTCCGTCATCCCGTGCACGTATGCCTTATTGTTCGTGACTGTAAAACTTATAACATTTACAACAGTTCAGTGTCCACATCATATTAATATAGGAGGTGTTCCACTCAGAGAGACGCCAGCTGGTCTTTTCTGTAAAAAAGGTAGGTGAAGAGAGTTGTCATTCCACCTGCCGATCGATTCTGTAAAAATCTCACCGTGAAAACTTAGGTGAAGTGAGTTTGTTTTTGCTAGGAATTGACACTATTGACAGCTTACTCCACGCTCACTTCACCTAAGTTTTCACGGTGAGATGAATACAGAATCGCACTGCTGATCCTAGAGATTGACACTGTTGACAGTTGACAGCTCACTTCCATTAGTCGCCTCAGTTTTCACGGTGAGTTTTTACAAAATAGCACCGCGGTAGTTAAGTTTAGAGTAAAACAACGCTTTTCGTATTCTCTACTGCTGTCCGATACGCCTGCGTCAAGTTCGCGTCACGCGAGCGCATTCTATTGCAACGCGCAGAACAAAGATTACACACAAACTGGAACGTAACTGCAAAAGCCGCAAATTAATCAGCACGACATGAAATTACATGAATTAGCCTACAAGCTTTACGACACTAAAATTATTATGCATTTCAAAAATATCCGCCGAATAAAAATCAAAACAAGTAAATCGCTTTCTTTTCCCACTTAAGCCAGCTCCTACTTAATAGTGATCGTGACCAGTCCATACCGAGCCGACCACGGTCCCCGGTGCCCTGCGGAAGTCTCACTTGACGGGCTACCATCCCGGACATTCCCGGGACTGTTCCCCTCACTAAAGGGTGTTCAACCAACGGATAAATAAGGATGTTTCCGCTACTTCACAAAATATGTTTTCTTTTTTTATAATGGATAATGAATTTCAAACTCTTATGTAATTTTGGTGATTATTTAATTTTATGTTACTGAATTATTGACATACAACTATTTATTATTATATTGTTCCATTTTGAATGCGTAGTCGCTGCTGAATTTTAAATATGAACGTAGTTAATGTTTTTTTTTTTTGTTATTATTACCTATTTTATTTATCATCACTGTAATATTTTCAACACAATGGATTTTGTTATGAAATAAATAACTTATGACTTATGACTTATGTTTTTGAAAGTTTTTTGGTATTGTTCTTCGACAAGCTTTTTTTTTCTTGATTATTATTAAAATTTGGTAAGTTGAACAGTAGGGAACCGTGCATGCTTGAGCGGTATAATGACAGCATCACGGGGTATTCATATTTTATGAATTTTATTATGGTCGCTACACTATAATCTATTTTCTGAACATAGGACTCAGTAATATGGTTACATTACTGGCGTTCAGACTCATTCTAACCAGGGACTTGAAAACGAAATGAATTTCATTCTGTTACCACTAATGTTATCGTATAACGTTCCAAAATTTGTAACGATACTAAAAACCTAACAATATCAATAACGTTACAAAAAAGAAACGCTATAGAATATAATTTTCGTAGAACAATATAATTATAGTAACGGTAGGTATCAGTAACATTAAGTTTATCCGCTTGTTTATTTGTAACGTTATTCTTCATACCTTCGTCTTTTTCGTTTCTTTTATGTCATGAAGCTGGCAAAGTTGAGTATCAAAATGAATAACGTTATTATATCGTTATACTAACGTGTAGGTCTGTGTGGTGCCGGACTTAAAGAATAGCACCACCCCATACTTCCCGTGGGTGTTGTAAAAGGCGACTAAGGGGCGTACCGGAGAATGGGCAGCAGCGTTCTCTATGCATTCCACCACCATACCATACTGCGATCGCCAACCCGCCTGCCAAGCGTGGCGATTATGGCAAACCCCCCCTATTGGGGGAGGCCTATGTCCAGCAGTGTTCGTCTTTCGGCTGAAATGATCGTTATACTAATAACAATATATTGACGATATTGTTAGCGAACAGTTTAAGATTTCGTTCCGTTTGTCAGTATCGTTATAGCCAAGGGATTAATTTTGTTACGATCCTGGTGGAACGGTACAAATTATCGGTAAGTACCGGAACTACGCGTAACGTCATTTTGAGTAACGTTTCAGTTCCCTGATTCTAACAGCAAAGAAAATAAAGATCCCTATCCCTACTTTACTGCGTACTAAAAATAAATCCAACAAACGGACAATCAATATTTTCGCCTGTTTCAGCCTTATTAGGAACACAAAACCAAGTAATCGTGCAAGACACGCCCACATGGGACCTTTTAATTCAAAGGATTTGCTTTAGAAACATTGCGTCCGTACTATCGTGTCCATAGTTTTGTCTGAGTAGGACTTAGTTAATTGATGTTAATTGCTACTTGAGACGTTTTTTATTTTCGCGTGCGCTGGTGAGGTGCCCACGCGCAGGTTTAAAGATGATGTAAGCGATTAGCGTCTTTTAAACCGGTGTTGTGTGAGATGATTATGATGTAATTCGATTATATATTTATTACTACATAATTGTGATTAACTAGATATTAGTAGTAGTCGAGAGATAGTAGTAGACACTACTTTATCGGTGTGTGCCAGCCTAATGATCTTAAGAAAATTGCCCTATTTTGTAATCATGCAACATCTTATCAATAGGTACTTTATACCCTTGGATATCGACGCGAAAACTGTTCGCACATAATATTTTGAAAAAATCTGTTTTTTTTTTTTTTAAACCGGTAATTTTAAGCCTTGGTGGGATTAATCATGTACTGAACTCATATTAACAGTTACACCCTGTATAAAACCACACTAGTGCGGTAACATAAAGTAAAAAGCACGCGTGTTTAACACACTGCATTATGGTCCTAAAAGCGGTTCATTAAGAGCCACTTTACGAGCAAGTGAGTTGAAAAATATTATATTATTATATTATTAATTATTATATTATTAATAGTTATTAACATTGTAGACCGTGTAGTTTGAATAAAAAAGTTTACCTATATAATAAACAAATCACGTATGATACATTTATGTGTATCGAACACAGTTTCGATCCCTTTCGCAAATATGTATGTCGAAAAGTTTACTTTTCTTCTAGAGGTAAGCAGATACTTCATACATGTCAAATCACGTGTCTTCCAATAGTGATGGATGCTCCACTCAACTTATATTCGATATACTATTCACTCTACCATATTTAATATCAAAGTTCAGGCACAAGCAAGACGTGGACCTGTTGCGTCTTAAAATCAGTTTGGGAAATACCTATTTGAAGTTGAAGGCTTTCTGAAGCCACCAGAACGCAAAAAGACTTAGTGCAACTAAGTGATACTAACATAGTTATTAAGTTTTATTTACTAACAAAATTGTTACTATATTATTATGTATACTTAGGTTAAGGTATGTATCTATGGGTCTTTGTTACCTGAAAATAAATGGTTTATTATTATGTGCCCTAAAAATTCCAACTACCCACTTAACAGATTGATAGTGCACATTAATATTTAGTGGTCCTCCGATCCGAGGCTATCGATAAGATTGCAACTATAAACCATAAAACTGATGAAAAGCACCGCAGATCGTATCGTAAACTATGTATTTCATTATTATCATACAATGTATGTGCGCTTGCGCAGGGTCGTAAACTTTATAGTTTTATGTTACCTAGGATGTAGGTTTAACTTGCATGGTATGACTATGTTAGTATAAAGTATAGTATTTATGAGATTAAATATGGTCGTAAAATAAATTGGGAACGGGGTGGTCTATGATAATTAAATGGGTAGCTACCACGCAGGCGCATCGCATAGCAAAAAATATGGTTATGTATCTACTAGCTTCTGCCCGCGACTTCGTCCGCGTGAAATTTCACCCTCCCCCCACTCACCCTCCTAGGAGTGAAATTTCGAAAACCCCTTCTTAGCGGATACCTGCTCTTCACAAAGAACACACCCTCCAAATTGGTATGTCTCTAGGACCAACGGTTTAGGCTGTGCGTTGATATATCAGTCAGTCAGGAGTTAGAATTTTATTTACATATATATGTATAAGATTATATTTTTGAAAAAAAATTGTATCCTACTTAACAGAATTACAGTCGATTTTCTTTAAAAAGACCTAAGGCATCCTGCATTATGCTGAACGATGGCCGATTTGCGTGGATGCGACGCGTATTCTTTTTGTTTGTTTGTGAGTTGTGACCTTTCTCTGTGTCATGTTTACGGCAAATAAACGTCTTTTCTTTCTCTTTAAGGGGCTATAACTATCACAGTATATTTTGTGTCATGTTATAACACAACATATAACATTAGGACCACACACAAACACTGCTATCGGTCAACTAATGAACTGCGACAAGATGTACAATCTAATACACAGTTATGTCAAGTGTACCTATGTATTAATTACTATTCATGTAAGTACAGGTTGCGCACATGTTAAGTGCAAGTTGTCAACTAAGGAAAGTGATTTTGTAATAGTTGGATTATTATGCATGAACGTGCCTAAAACCTCTCACTATTTATGTAGGTATGAATACCTAGTTACAAAAACACGTCAGGTGAAATCTGTAAGGCTAATCTTACATAATAATATGACATTGGGTTATTATTAGAGATGCACCGAAATTCGTTTCACATTCGGTATTACCGAAGTTCGGCAGCTTTTACCGAATTTCGGTTAGATCTGCCGAATGTCGGCCGAAATTCGGTAGCTTAAATTAATTTAAATAAGAAATGGAAAAGTGAAAAGAAATTTATTTTAAAATGAAATCTACATCAAATGATGATTTGTGAGTAAATAGGTAACGTGGATGTTCGTGTTTGTTTTTATTTCCGTAGAAAAGAAACATCATCACGTATCAAAAATATGCTTTATTAAAATTATCAATTGTAATATTATCTATCAGCAAGATAACATAACATTCTTTCTTCTTTATAACTTACTAGCTGCGCCCCGCGGTTCCACCCGCGTAAATGTTGATCCCGTGGGAATATCGGGATAAAAAGTAGCCTATATAGCCTATATAGGGTGCCAGCTACCACCATACAAAATTTCACCAAAATTGGTCCCGCTGTTAGAGCGTGAAGAAGTAACAAACATATAAACACACACACACACACACTCACAAACTTTCGCCTTTATAATATTAGTGTGATTTTAGATAGGTATAACATTTGTACTATGACTTTCAATCTTTTACTTTTTATTTATGTAAGAACAAAAAAATAGTTTTTATTATTTTTAAACATTTGGTTTCAAAACAGGTCAAGCTATAGAAACATTTATAATTAAGCAAAAGCGCGCGAAATTTAACCGAATTTCGGCCGAACTTCGGCTTCGGTGCATATTCAAACCGAACATTCGGCCAAATTCGACATTCGGCAAGAACCACATTCGGTGCAACACTAGTTATTATAGCCGAAGCTAGATCAGATGGACCGACGACCAAAAGAAGATGGCAGGGATAGAATGGATGCGGAAGGCAGAGGACAGGGTGTTGTGGCGCAGCCTCAGAGAGGCCTTTGTCCAGCAGTGGACTGCGAAAGGTTGAGTTGATGGAGGCATATTCCTATATTATTCCTAGTCAGAATATACCTCATATTCTGACTAGGTGGGATATCTATGGGAAACTAGCTTCCGCCCGCGGCTTCGCCGGCGAGGTATGTCGATATAAACTATCCTATGTCCTTCCCCGGGATGCAATCTATCTCTCTGCCAAATTTTATCGAAATCCGTTCAGTGGTTTAGGCGTGAAAAGGTGACATACAGACAGACAGAGTTACTTTCGAATTTATAATATTAGTATGGATAGGGTGTTTATCGCCACGAATTCTTCTGAGGTGGCACGCATTAATAGTTGGTGATTATTTTACCAAAACCAATGTTTTTCCTTGCCATGTTTGCTTGAAATATGCAATTAATTTACATGTTCTAGTACAATATAAACTTTATAAAACTATTTGCTTAAACCGAGAAAGGATTTTATGCAACATTTAATTCGAATTTAATAAAGACAAATGAGTTAACGTAATGTATACAATCAATTAAGTAAATACTTGAGCTCTAAGAGGGCTCTATAACGTCCCTATTTTCAAACCCGAAGCATTTATTTCTATTAAACCATTTACAGACACTTTTGAATCGTCAACTAGTCGGTCAGTTAGTCAAAAAGTTGAAGCTAGTTGGCCATTCCAAAACGTAGGTCTCTATGTAGAAGAACGGGCAAGAAACTCCGTCGTCCGTGACGTCTTTAGAGAGATATTACAGGTATATGCTTACAAACTGTAAAGGCTCCCGCAGGTGTGACGCGATTCCTGTAGAACAATTCCCATGAAGTTTTCATAGAAATTGTTCTACTAGCGAAGCGCGAAAGATGAAGTTAGTTGCCCATTCGAAAAGTAGGTTACGTTTTTAAGGTTCCTATGTAAAAGAACATACAAAATATTGGCTACATCATTACTGTTGGACTGGTTAAGTTTAAATGTGAGAACGATGTAATCTCCAATGCTAAATCGTTACTTTCATTAATTGACTTGATCACTAAAACTTTCGTCTTCATTACTTAGTAATAGCATTAATTATTGTTTAACTGGGCATTATATATCAACGCCAATTAAAGTGTTCTTGGCGACCAGTCTCAAAAGCCAGGTGGTAATTGTTAAGTGAAAATAATACATTAGTTTGTATACTAGACACATCACGAAGCTTGGAAAACAAGCGTGAAATTAAGGAAAATACTTGCATTTGTATTGTATAAACGAAAGTGAAATGAGAAATTGTCTTCAACATTAATTATAGAAGAGTAATGCCAAATTACTTTTCTTATGTAAAATAGTAAACGTTTACTTATTGTCTCCTTGAATAACTGTTAACAAAAGCTGGTAAAATGTCTTGTTTAAAAATCACTGTGTTTTTGTTCCGAATGTGTTAAATAGTAGTAGGAAAAGTGTATCCGTACGTTAATTCAATTTTGTTCATTATTTGCGACCTGCCCTTATGGAGGGGCCCGTAACTAAATAATAACAGCCGCACAGGTCGATAGATCAGGTTAAACTACGCTTGCCGCGGTTGGTCTGTGAATGGGTGACCATCTTTACATACCGTGCCTCGGAAAGCACGTTAAGCCGTTGGTCCCGGCTGTCATTCGTGGATCTTTGACAGTCGTTACGGGTAGTCAGAAGGCCGAAAGTCTGACAACCAGTCTACGAAAGGGTATCGTATTACCCAGTAATGGGGTTGTGGAGGTCAGATAGGCAGTCGCTCCATGTAAAATACCGGTATTTAGTTGCCTCCGGTTAGACTGGAAGCCGACCCCAACATAGTTGGGAAAAGGCAGGCAGATGATGACTTGCGACCTGCCCTTGCTTGTCACGGTTGCAATGGCAACAAGTCAGAACATCGAGATTTTCTCTTACACATAAACCTTCTGGAATAAATTCTCTAAATAATGATGAAAACTCATCAAAATCTGTTGCGTAGTTTAGAAGAACAACGCGGTCATACAGGCAGACACTAAAGCCGACTTGAATTTATAATATTTATTGTTATCTTGCTACAAAATCTTCATATTTACTGACAAATTTACAAAAAACCGGTCAAGTGCGACTCGGACTCGCGGACCGTCGTCGTTTCAGCCGATAGACGTCCACTGCTGGACATAGGCCTCCCCCAATTTTGGGAGGGTTTGCCATAATCGCCACGCTTGGCAGGCGGGTTGGCGATCGCAGTATGGTGTGGTGGTGAAATACACAGAGAACGCTGCTGCCCATTCTCCGGTACGATCCTTAGTCGCCTTTTACGACACCCACGGAAAGTAAGGGGTGGTGGTATTCTTTAAGTCCGGCACCACACAGACCCCACAGTACAGTACCGTACAAATTTTCGGTTTTCGATTTTTTTCCTTTACTTGTGCTATTCACATTCCTTCTTGCCAAATTTCATGATTCTAGGTCAACGGAAAGTACCCTATAAACGATTCCCTTGAGAGTGTCGCAATATATACCTAAGTACGTTTTTTGCGGCATATACGGCCGTATCTTTTTTTTTACGTTTACTTAGAACTTTGATTTCTTCACAGCTTCAAGGCACTGTAGACCTAAGTATATGATCGTTCCACTCTCTGGCGGACCATCACAAGAGAGACTGAAGCTGTGGCGAGACAGTGCTACCTTACCCAAACCGTTCGTCCCACCCGCTGAAGATCTCCCAACTGGACATGAGTTACCTTGGGTAATCCGGAAGTCTTTAAACAGACTCCGGACCCAGGTAGGCCGAAGCAAGGAAAACCTGTTCAGGTGGAGATTCATAGACGACTCCGCCTTGGAGTGTAAATGTGGTGCTGTCGCACAAACGATGGGACACTTAATATCGTGTCCTGCGTGTCCTGTCAGCTGCACGTTACAGGAACTGATGGACGGTGATGAAGGCGCCAAACAAGTAGCCGAATTCTGGGCCGAGTACATTTAGATTGCTATCGACACGCTAAGAAGAAGAAGTATATGGTTTTAATTTCAACTCGATACTTCCACGCGAACCCGAGATAAAGAGTCTTAACAGACAAACAGACAGACAGACGGACAACAAAGTGGTCCTATAACAGATCCTATAACAACTTACCTGGGGTAGGTAATTAAAAAGTGATAAAATATTCAACGTACATTTTATAACTCCAAAATTCCAAACGTGGGGGCGAGTTCAGCTGTGCATATTCCAGCCTATTGCCAGCCACTATAACCTAATGATGTTAAATTGAGCGTTTATAAGCCTCTTGAGGGGAATATTACCAAGTTTATGTACTCCACAGTACACTCTAAGTTCTCGAAGCGTACAGAAGACTTTTTGAAATGCAAGAGAAATATTTTTGTACATTTTGCGTAGAAGTGACGCTAGCTAAAAGATTATTTCAGTGTTGGATGGAAAAGGGCTACTTTAGATGTTGAAAACGGGATTTATTACTTTGAAACTTTTGATTTCAATAAAATCTTTCAATAATATTAGGTACTTACATTAAAAAATATTCACGATTAAAGGCTCCTGCAAACAGGCGCGACTCGCGACGCGAATCGCACACGACTAAAGCCTTCTCTACACGTCGTCGTCAGATTCATCAGCAGATGGCCATCTGCGAATGCCTCCGCCGACGTGTAGACGGGGTAATTTGCTAGTCTGTGGTAGGTATTTAGCATCTGCCGACGTCAAATACCTACCACAGACTAGCAAATTACCCCGTCTACACGTCGGCGGAGGCATTGGCAGATGGCCATCTGCTGATGAATCTGTCTACGTGTAGAGGACGCTTAGAGGAGGCTTCAGAGGTACCGCTCGCGATTCGCGTCGCGTGTCACGCCTGGAGCCTTTAACGTGCACTGGGCAGGTGGCCCTATCAACCTTGTTTAGCTAGTTAGGTAATTACTATCTACTTCTCGATAATCCTGCCACACCGTTTCTAATCCCTGCAACTCTTGTAACCCAGAATGTACCCGGGTACTGGCAACCGCCTCGAATGTGAAGCAGTGAAGATCAACGAGTCCAAGGTGAGAATTTTTCAAACTGCCTTGAAGCCCGCAATGAAATAGTGAAGGAATAAGAAAGACCGTAGTAGGTACCAGTAGCAAAAGGTCAATTTTTGTAAGAGGTAAGCCGGAGTAGATATCTTTAATATGATTATATTATGTAGTCTACAGAATACTGACTGCGCCATTTTTCAAAGGGAAGCCGGTAGGAATCGAGTTGTGTGGAACCTTCGACACTGGCCTCCTCTCTTCTAGAGAGAGTGGGCTGTAATGTACAGACGCCAGCACATCAAGCTACCCAAAACTGTCAAATTTTCCCAATCAACTTTGAACCTTCTGCTATAGCGATAAAGTTGAAAATCTATTAAAGAAATTTGACAGATTACAGTAGTTTGATGTGCTGGCGTCTGTACTACATTTGTTTTTTACGACATGACAATAGATATTTATCTTCATTGTCAAAATGTATTTTGTCGTTTGTAAAATTGAAGAACATCATTCCGCCCCCTCATTGTGCCTAACACACTTTCAATTTCAATCCGAATCATTACGACGGATATTGCTAATCCATTGCTTCATATGTTCGAAAAATGTGTCTGCTCAACAAAGCAAACAACGCAATGAATGTTGTTGAACTGTCAAAATGAAAGTTGCTAAACTTGTTAAATGAAGCAATTTCCCGCCCATTTTCCTGCGGACTGTGAGAGCGACATAATCAGTTAATGTTCATCCATATTTAATTAGGAAGGCACCACCATTATACAGACGTTTTAATCTGATACCGAAACTCCATTGTTCCTTTAATCTTATAATAGTATTAGGTGCCTGTTTCAGATGTTTGTAATTTAGATTAAATTAATTGAGCAGTGATGGCCCTGTAAGAGTCGTGGTTTCAAACCCCGACAGACGCTTTTATTTTGTGTAAATTTATTTATTTTCCTCAAAACGGTAAAGGAAAACATCGTAAGGAAACCGGCATGTCTTAGAACCAAAAATTCGAAGACATTCGAAGACTGTAACAGAGAGTAGGCCCATGTCCCAGAAGAGGGACATTAAGGTCGAAAAATTGTGATTTTATCAATTGGCTATTTTGTGGTAGTTCAGAGGCTCCTCAAACACTGGTTCAAAACCTGGCAAACTTGTGAGTCGGGGAATCTCAAAACCACTGACTGACAGTGATAAAAAATATCATGACGAAATTAGGGAGCTAGGGGAAAAAAGGGGGAGAACAAAGTGCTAAGGGAAATTGTAAATGCACCTTGGTACATACGAAATGATGACCTCCACCGGGACCTAAAAGTTGAGTTCATCGAAAAAGTGATCAAGAAACTTGCAGAGGCTCACGAAAAGAGACTTCATCAGCATGTGAACGTCGAGGCAATCCAGCTTCTCGACCACACAAACATAGTTAGAAGACTAAAAAGAACAAAACCGTTCGAGCTAATGTTTAGTGTTAGTTAATAGTGTAAAGTACAAAAGTGCCAAACAAACACAAGAACGAAGTGTATTCGCCTTAATAGAGACAATAAGAAAAGTGCTATGGGACACATTCTTACTAAAGACAATTTTTAATAGTTTAGGTTATAATTAGATTACTTATTAGGCTATCTAAAAGGCTAGATTGTAATTAGATTAGGGTCCATCTTATTGTTGAACCCTAGAACAAGGGAAAAAAAAAATTATAGTATTAAGCCACGTTGACTACGGCATCAATGGCATTCTTTACGTATCCAAAGGTGCAAGTCAACAGGCACTTAGGACACTCAAGAAAGAAGTGGGACATGGTCTTATCTGAAGCACCGCACTCGCACTGGGTCAGTAATTCCCTGACTTTGTCAAATTGTGTTTGCAGCGGCCTGTTCCGGTACGCAATCGATTGAGTGCTTTCCAAATAGGCCACTGCAGATCACGCCCGGAAGGTTAATGTTCCTGGTGATTGACGAAGTCGTGGGTGGTGGATTTTCCTACCTTCCTTCCTACAATTTTCACTTTAGGTGGTTTATCCTGGCTTGCGTAGAGCATAAGAAGTTCTTACGACTTATAAGCCTACCCAGGGTTGTTGTGTAGTCATAAAATGATACAGCAGAATCGCGTCGCACCGTCGCGCGTCGCGTCGCGGATGTCTGCGGGAGCCTTAAAGGAACGAAGGAAGTACTTATTCAAAGATAGAACAAACTGTTTGTTTGTAATGTCTTTCTGATATAATCACAACAACTATTTTAACATTAACTTATCAAAGCCCTGATCAGGCTTTCAGAATCTGAGAGGGAAGTAGCCAATAAACTAATTAGCTATCCAATTAGTATTTGATTGGTCACGTATCAACGGACGATACGATACGCGCTCTGAATAAGTGATTGGAATAGATAAAACAATAATGTAATTACTTAGGAAAAGTAGGATAGGTCAGACTAGATTATCAGCCTATTTTGTAAAGGTGACAAAGAGTAACCTTATAGGTAATATTGATTAGAAAGTTCAAGTGCATAGTACTGGCAAACGTCGTGTGTGTGTAATTTTAAGGGGCTTACATGACCTAAAGGGCCGTTACTGTCGGACTGCATAGAAAAGAAAGAGAAGCGCGGTGACACAACGCTGGTAATTTATTGCAAAATATGAAGCAATTATTTAATTACAAAAATCTATTGTTTGGACTAAAAAATTAAAACACTAGTGTTTTGGTATGTTGCTTGTAGAATAATCTGACAAAAAATCAGATTGATTGTATGTATATTAGTATGGTTTTTACTGTAAAAAGAAAGTTTTTAGTGGTATCTTCATGACTTTTTTCTATCGTATCAAATTAATTGTATTACACTTCTGGACACATCTATTGGCCCACCTTAGAGTTTAGGTTTCGATGGCCCCTACCGAAATATGATTGCTAGATTGAACAAAAACTGTTGATGCAGTTTTAAACCTGATACATTTTACCATCTTTTTCGATCGTATTGTTTTAAATTTGAATTCAGAATACCATACGACATGGAGCTACGCCTAACAAATCGGATATGCGCCTTGTTAAAGGCAATTGATTTTTGAATAAAAAACATGTTTTATCAAATAAAGGTTTAATTTATTATTAAATTAAACCTTTATTTTATAAAACATGTTTTGCCTCGCGTGTTGCCTCCATGGGCATCTACCACAGCTCTCATACGATAGGCATAGAGTTTATCAACCGCTCTATGAAATTTTGAGGGATCATCTCCCATTCCTCTTCTATGGCAGTTTTCAACTCCTGCATCGTCTGGGCAACTGGCTGACGAGCCCTAACACGTCTTTTTAGCTCGTCCCACATGTGCTCAATGGGGTTCATGTCTGGGCTTCTGGCTGGTCAGTCCATAACTGTGATGTTCACATCCCGAAGATATTCCCTGACGATGCCGGCCGCATGGGCTCTTGCATTATCATGCATAAAAAGGAAATTTGGGCCCACATAGTCCGCGTATGGTATCACGTGAGGTTCTAAGCACTCACGAATGTACCTTTCAGCATTTAATGTTGGCAGCCGTGGTCCTGTAACAACCTCAAGTTGAGTTTTGCCGCTCGCGGATATACCGCCCCAGACAGTCCATGAGCCACCGCCATAAGCAACCCTCTCTTCAAAGCAGCATTGTGCGAAACGCTCTCCCTTACGTCGGTAGACCTTCTTCCTTCCATCATTGCCATGTAACACAATTTTAGACTCATCAGAAAAGAGTACACGGCTCCGATCTTGCTGTGTCCAATTTAAATGACTGCGTGCGAAATGAAGGCGCGCTGTTCGGTGGGCTCGCGTTAGTTTGGGCCCATTAGCTGGCTTGTGTGGTACCATATCGCGTTCTTTTAACCTTCTCCGAACAGTTCGAGCGCTCACAGATACTCCGTGGAAGTCGCGAAGTTGGTTTTGTATCTCAATGGAGGTAAGGTGACGATTTCTCAAGCTGGTCGTCACGATGAATCGATCCTGCCTTTCAGTTGTGACCCGAAATCGTGGCCTTCCTTGGCGACGAACAAAGCCGCCAGTCTCTAGGTACCTCCGATAAACATTTCGGACCGCAGATCGACTTAAATTAAGTTGAGCACTCACGTTTCTTTGGCTGTGTCCGGCCTGAATAAGTGCCACAGCTTGGGCGGCGACTTCAGGTGAAGTATCCCTAGATTATTGATAGAACCTCACCTTAATGTTAAGAATAAGTAATGTTTGTTGCAAAACCAAAGAAATCAATCACTTTTTCAAGAATTAAATCCAAGTAAACCAATAAAACCAAGTTTTCTTAGTATTCGATTGTTTGATATCAACAAACAGGCTCCAAATTGTCTTTTGTTTCTTTCAATTCTGTGTTCGAAATTCAAAAAAAGACTATTGAATGAAATTGTGAATGTGCCAGGTTCAAAACTGCATAAAAACTTTTTGCTCGACCTAATATAAAATTTTAGCTAGAACCAAACGAAACTGAAAATACAAGGTGGGCCAATAGATGTGTCCAGAAGTGTATATTTTCGACACACTATCTACCTAGCATATATCCTGAGGAATATCATATATTTTTCTGATTTTGTTTACTGTAGTCGATCATATACTTTTATTAACATTATTGTTTCTAAGACTTGCGTTTTTTGCGTTTAGGTCCTGTAAGCCCTTAGGAGCGTTTACGACGTACGGCATTTCATACAAACTTTCAAGCCCTTGTTTTTCGAAATGAATGAACCGATTTTGATGAAACTTCATACACATGAGCAGGATACAAAGGTTTAAAAGGCGACTTAAGAAAATTTTCGAACTATTCCCAGTAAATTGAAACTTCGTTAAGGTTGAAAATGTCGAACGGACACAGACAAAAAGACTTTTTCATTTTATGACGTGCAAGCGACATTCAACCTTAGGGTGATAAAGCTCGAGGTAGACTATAGGTACATTCCGTACATTATTTACCTATATGTTTTTACCGACCGCACTGAACACTCTGAAACTCGTTTGATAACCAAACAATACCAAAACTCATAAATTCCATACAAACATACATACCTACCAATACAAATGTTTGTAGAATGCAATAAGCAAACTAAATCCGTGCACGGGAATCGAACTTAAAGCCCCGACATGGGCCATGGCCGGTGTCACACACGAGGTGCGATGTGAACAAATACAGAATACATCTTCTACCCGGCTGTATTGAATCAATATTTGGGGAAAAGTAGGTACTGTTCATGACACAAGTTTTTTTTGTGTTATAGGAATATCGGTTTCCATTTAGCAATATCTAGAACGGCTTAGTGAAGGGCAGATGAAACCAGCCCTAAATTCAATTAAATCTTCAGGATATATGCTATTTAGATAGTGTGTTGAAAACATAATACAACTAATTTGATACGATAGAAAAAATCATGAAGATCTAAAAACTTTCTTTTTACAATCAAAACCGTACTTCTGATCTTTTGTCAGATTATTCTACAAGCAACATATTTATAGCATTAGTGTTTTAATTTTTTAGTCCAAACAATAGATTTTTTGTAAATAGATAATTGCTTCATATTTTGCAATAAATTACCAGCGTTGTCTCATCGCGCTTCTCATTCTTTCTATGCAGTCCGACAGTGACCGCGCTTTAGGTCATGTAAGCCCCTTAATGAGAAAAGGTACAGGATTTTACAAACATTTTGGATATAAAACATATCATTATCATTACGCATGTAATCCCCGATGAGTTAGGCAGAGGTGTACCTATAGTACACCCCAAAAGGGGGCAGATGGAAAACACTTGCTGCCCAACCCGGGAATAAAACCCGGGACCTCATGCTCAACAGTAGCGCTTGCGAACACTTGACAACAGAGGAAGTAGATACCTTACACAATTCTTATGAAAAGAAGTACCTACGGGAATTAATAAGCATGAGTTACTTCACCTAATATTAATGATAGATCCAGCTTTGTACGTACATATTAAGAGAATGAAGAGCTCAGCAGAATTATGGATAAAGTTAAGACCATGTTTGATGACTCTGGTTTCTCAAGAAAAATAACCTTGCTTCGACATTTGATATCCATAAGACTTGAAAATTGTGACTCGATGTCTACCTACGTCACAGAAATGATCGAAATGTCTCAACGGTTAAATGGCACGGGATTTTCAATAATTACGTATAAAACATACATTGGTTTTAGACAACTAGGTTTTATACATAGGTCTCAATAGCGGAATTAGCAGACGGGTCCTGGAGTGGAGACCGCGTATCGGCAAGCGAAGTGTGGGACGCCCCTCAGCTAGATGGACGGATATAGAGGATGGACGACCTTAAAAAGGTAGCTGGGACTGGATTCGATTGGCGGAGGCCAGGTGTAGTGGCGCAGCCTATGTCCAGCCACTGCTGTGATTATTTTCAAGGGATGGAAAAAAAACGTCAAAATTAAAAAAAAAATACCAACTAAAGAAGTAAAGACTCCTTCAAACAGGCGCGACACGCCTAAAATCGCGCGCGACACAAAGGCACCGCACGAGCAACGAGCGGTGCCTTTGTGTCGCGCGCGATTATATCGCGTGTTGCGCCTGTAGGCCTGTGCCCTGTGCGCCTTTGTAGGAGCCTTAAAACATTCAGCAGAAATTACTATGATCACGACAAATAAATCGCAAAGCTCGACTTAATACCTATAATTATTTCCCGCAACTTTGAACGCGTGCCACGTCAGAAAACAAATTGGATTTTTTTAAAGTTTTTTTTTTAACTGCTTTTTTTTAAATTCTTTTGCGCATATCCCTAATTCTATTTCTTTTTCTAAAATAAAGTATCCTATGTTCCTTATAACACCAGCTATCTGCCAGTGAAAGTCCCGTCAAAATCGGTCCAGCCTTTTCAACTCAACTCAACTCAAACCATTTATTTCAATTAAACCATTTACAGGCACTTTTGAATTGTCAAGAAGTCGGTCAGTCAGAAAATATGAAGCTAGTTGCCCATTCCAAAGCGTAGGTACCTATGGAGAAGAACGGGCAAGAAACTCCATGGACACTCTTTTAAATTATATGTGAGAACGATGTACAAAGGAACGCGTACGCGTTAAAAGCGTTTCGGAGATTAGCCGGAACAAACCGACAGAAATGTAAAAACTTGTTTTTTCGTTAACGTTTTTGTTTTTACTTTCATTTATCAAATTAGTAAAAAGTTGATATTTTAACATTACAAACAGATAAGTACCTCAATTTTATTTAATATTATTTCAGATAAGGTAAACTAAATGTTTTACTTAAAAAATATTAATTAAAAACTTTTCACTTTGACATTGAGGCATTCAATGTGCTTCAGTTATGAAGAACTATTAAAGTAATCATAACTTATGAATTCTTAATCACGGTACCTATTTAAAGTTATCAAAAGGTTAGAATCTAGGCTATGAGATCACAAAGCTGTTGAATTATATTTAATAAATTTCTGAACGAATGAGTATTTAGACTTTAAACATTCACAATAACATCTTACAATAAATTATGATACGACAAATTTTATTATCTGATCTACTAGCAGCGCCCCGCGATTTCCCCACATAAGTTTCGATCCCGTGGGAATATCGGGATAAAAGTATATTATGTTAATCCAGGGTGTCAGCTAGCTCCATACCAAATTTAATCAAAATTGGTCCAGCCGTTTGAGCGTGAAGAAGTAACAAATATATAAACAAACACACACACTTTCGCCTTTATACAATTGCTGCAAAATTTCATTTAATTTAATTTCCGTGCAAGTCAGAAGCGTTTCTTTATATTAGGTAGGTAACCATTTTTCAAAAGCATGAAGTTTATTACAAGCATGAACATAAAATTTATAAAATCTTCATAAAATTGATAAAATCTCCATAAAATTGTTAAAAATCTTCATAAAATTTTATCTCATATATTATGTATTTTATAAAAATATTTTAGAAGGTTTTACCAATTTCCGGGATATAGGTACCATAATACCTATATAATCGACATTGCATTTCATCATATCCCTGAGAAAATCCTTAGTCTTGTTGAAATCCCGTAGCTAAGTATCGAAAATTAGTTAGGTAGTTAAAAAAACAATGACACCATCACTCCTCCAGAGTCCTCCATATAACAATATGCAAAATAAGTACGACCCGTATTCCCCAAGCCTTAAACAGAGAGAAGTGGAAAGAAAGTAGGGAGGCCTTCGCCCAGCAGTGGGACATCACAGACTAATAATAATAAATAATAATAATTCCCCAAGAGACACTCTTGCGCATCAAACGCGAGTGCTTCGAAATTCAGACGAATAAAAGTAGGATGTCGACAAGGTCAATTGAGGACGAAGGGTAGGCTGTTTCAGGTTCCCCTTTTTTATTACGTCCCAATTTGCACTTAGTGTAACTTATTGTAAGTACGGCTTTCGCATATCAATTCAACGCTATTTGGCCAATCCAATAAACGTAATTTGAATAATTTTATGTAAAACACAATTCCGGAATCCGATGGAGAAGTTTTTATTTTGTTAGGATTCGTATCTATAACAAGAAACATTGTCAGTGGAACAATAACACTTTACTTGTCAATCGAGTATTTGGAATCATAGAAAACAAATCAATGCTTAAAGTGTTTGCTTATCACTTAGCATAACTTACCTTATAATGTTCCCTTCCCACTGCTGGGACACAGGCCTCCTCCCTGTGAGAGGGAGTGGGCCGTAATCCACCACGCGGGCCCAGTGCGGGTTGGTAGATGTCACATGTCTTCGATTTTTGGTTCAAGGATATGCCGTTTCTTCACGATTTTTCCTTCACCGTTTTGAGGGAAGTCTTTGGCATCTTAGAAATCTCTGGGGACACGGTAGTACCCCGCCAAGTAGAGCAAACACAAATAAGCAAAGGCACAGCCGTACCATTATTTTTTCGAATGGAATAATTTACACAAAGTAAAGCGCTTTTATGGCTTCGAAACAACGACCTGATAAGTTGATTATCACTTAAATCTACTTAAATATCATCTAATAAAAACCAATATAAAAACTATTCCGACTCGGTAAACAATTGACTCTACAATATTAAATTATTATCGCACAAAAATCTAAAGAACTCACCAAAATCGATGACTTTACAATAACAATTGCAACATCACACGAAGTTAACCGTATTCTCGAAAAAAAATACCGTTTATCACACTTGGAGATCAATAACGTAATCAAATCCAATCAAGCACCATTGTTCACGACAGTACTATAAACGAAAATCATTGGTCTACAACTGAGCAAGTGCAAGTGAATGAACTAAAGATTGCTCTTGCGCAGGTTCAACAACCTATTCATCAGGTGTAATTACTGCTTAATCGTAATAGATCTTAACTGGATAATTTTAAGGTTGTTTTTTGAGTGGGTGCTTAATTTTGTAGCGGTTACATCAAAACTGTAATAAGTGACTGGTGACTTCCGGTGGACAGGTGCAAAAACATGGGATGTGGGTGGTTTCTGGCTTTTCGTAAATAAGGTCAAGATTCATAAATTTTGATTTATATTGACATGCGTAGCTTTTTGTGTAAAAGAGTTGTGTTAATGACAGCGTGTAGCAGATTGCTTTTTAGTGTCACACACAAATCAATTACAGGCACTTTAGAATTGTCTAGGGGTCGGTCAGTCAGAAAGATGAAGCTAGTTGCCCGTAATACCCCGCTCTCGCAAGTCGGCATGTCGTAGTACCAAAAATTCGAAGACATATGACATCGAGCAATCCGCACTGAGCCAGCGTGTTGCAGACGCCAGCACATCAACCTACTACAATCTGTCAAATTTCTTTAATAGATTTTCAACTTTATCGCTGAAGCAAAAGGTTCAAAGTTGATTGGGAAAATTTGACAGTTTCGGGTAGCTTGATGTGCTGGCGTCTGTACATTACAGCCCACTCCCTCTAGAAGAGAGGAGGCCAGTGTCCCAGGAGTGGGAACATTATAGGCTGGTTATGCAAAGGCCTGCATACCTCTCAGCATCAACTCTTGATTGATACAATTAATATTGATTCAAGAAGAACACCTGCTAATGGTAACAAGAAGTTTGTAGAAGTACAATCAAAGAAATAATTAGGAAGAACATATGAAAATCAGACGCTATAAAGAGAAGCTATGACATTGAATTGCCTGTGAGCACAGAATCCGTTAGAAACACGTAACAATAACGAGCTAAGTGCCCAGTTAAACCTTTATCCCAACAATGCCCAAAGTCCACAAACACTGCGTAAACAATTCACATCCCGGGGGATAACCCGATCGTACGCGTTAATATTCAGGGCTGTCCCAAATACCGTACACCTCCGGGCCTTGGAGACCTTGTGCCACTAACCGATAAACGGTTAAGCAAAAACAGCCTATCCTACTACCCCGGGGTGTCGGATTTTTCCATTAGGAATTTGGAAGTTGGTGGTGTGATACCCCCCTCGGAAAGCAAGTAAAGCTGTTGGTCCTGCACCTGATCTCTCCTCAGTCGTGTCTGACTGCTATTCCATCGGACTAAGTGAGTAAAGGAACAGTGAGTGCACCTGAGCAGAGTGACGAAGGTTCCATACAACTCGATTCCTACCGGCTTCCCTTTAAAAAATGGCGCAGTCAGTATTCTATAGACAAATAATATAATAATTTTAAAGATATAGATAGAAGACCCTTCGCTACACTGTTGTACACTATAGTATTCCCTGCGTACTCGTACCTGGCTAATCTCCGTTGAGATTCGCCACCGTGACCGAAATTGGTCAGGAGAATATTTTTTCTATCCTAATATCTCGGAGGATTTGATCCAGATCGAAAGTTCGTGACTGCCTTAGCACGGAAAGCAATGACAATAAAAGTTTATTTATCGTAGGAAAAAAGGGCCTTAAATATTTTATTGGAAGAGCGCCTTTAGGACAAATAGCCATTGTTTGAAGTCAAAAGTGGCGAGAATTTGCGTCCTTTGTTTGCTCTTCTAAGTAGTTCAAAGGGACGAATAATAATATGTTTTTTTACTTCCTTCGGGCCCTCCTAAGGAATTTGTAACGTTTAGAAATAAATTGGATTTTTTTTTACTTGAAAAATTAGACACGCTGAAACAATGCGAAAGCTTCCTACAATTTAAACAAATTAGTCTTAAAAGTTTGAGGAGAATTTAATAAATACAAAATTCAATTCTTCCTTAAAATCTCAAGCACCCTTTCTTTTCTAACAAATCGACTAAAACATTTAGAGCTGGTGGTGGCCTAGTGGCAGCGGCCCCGACGTACGGAGTACCGTGTCGTGGGTTCGAACTGAGGTGCCTCGCTTTACTTTGTGAAAATAATTTTATCACCACTGGTCATAAAACGGGCATGTCCTAGAACCAAAAATTCGAAAACTTGAGATATCCACCAACCCGCACTGGGCACGCGTGGTAGATTATAGCCCACTCCCTCTTGAAGAGAGTAGACCGGTATCCCAACTGTGGGAACAATATAGACTGATTATAAAACTATTCCTACTATGCTAAAACAAAAAAGAGCATAACATGCGTCTACACGTCACGAAATCTAAAAGCGAAATGGCCTCAATATGGCTCTGATTATTGAAACGAACATTATCTACGGTATGAAAGATTAGAGGGTAGTCGGAAATTATAAAACTATTATAAAACAATTCCTACTATGCTAAAACACAAAGGAGCATAACATGCGTCTACACGTGACGAAATCTAAAAGCGAAATGGCCTCAATATGGCTCTGATTATTGAAACGAACATTATCTACGGTATGAAAGATTAGAGGGTAGTCGGAAATTACAAGGTAAATTGAGTTAAATCGCGAAGCTGTTATCCGAGACTAATTGAATCAAAGATCGGATTTCTGTTCGTTTCTTGATTACAGTTTACGGAGAATTGCAATAGCCATGAAGAATATTTTGTTTGAGAGACTAGTTTTTGCCCGCGGCTTCGTCCGTGTGGAGAACGTTATCCCAGGGGAACGTACTACCGGGATAAAAAGTATAACAGGTCTACCTGTGTGCCAAATTTCATCGAAATTCGTTCGAAAAATAATAGACAGACAGATCGAGATACTTCCGTATTTATCATACTCGTATTAATACAACGTGCCGCTACAATGGCGACATTAATTTAACACACGGGTAGGGCTAGTGCCCATTAACCATATATATAAGTATAGGTTAAAATAATTCGTAAATTGAAAAAAACATTTTTTCAAACAAACTAAATAATATAATAGTAACTAAAATTGGGATCATCCTTGCAAAAATTCATTCATGAAATTACTTACCTACGCTTCGCGCGATCGTACTGGTGGTGATTGGTCCGATTCTTTGTCGGCATTTATCAAAGAAACCGAGCTGCGCGGCGCGGCGCAAGTGGTAGGTACTAGTCTACTAGAGCGGAGGTACTACAGCGGAGGTGCTTAGTCTTATAACTATCATCACTCATCACAGTCATCACTAATCACTGCTTTTATTTTGTCTGTTTTGGGTTAGTCTTCGAAATATTGTAGCACATTTTGTCGTGTAGGCGGTCGGTCTGGGCGTAAAGACCTAGGATCCACTGGCCTGTTTTCGTGGATGCGCTGAAGAAGTCCTACAATAATGCGATTAGTAGGGCATTGTTTTGAATCGCCATATCTCTCGCGATGTCCTTATCGCAAGGGGCCGGCACTTTGATGACATTCTCCATAAATTAGGATCATGTAATTACTATTCTAATTACACAAAAATAAATAAATAAAACAATAGGTAAGCGTCTTTTTCGCGGAAACATTCACTACAAATCAACAATATTCACGACGTAATTATGCGCACTAGTTTGACGAAGTGTGTCAAGGACACGGGTTCGGCTGACACTGGATTACTAGAAAACCAAAAAAAGAATTCGAGTGCAGTGCGGGGCCGCGGCGGGCGGGAGGGGGCGCGAGCCACCTGCGGCGGCGACTTTTGGCGGCAAGCGACAAAGGCGTCGCAGCGGCGAAAGTAAAGAAAATATCCCTTTACGGCGCGCCGACAAAGGGAATGTCTTTCCTTCAATTCGCCTACTCTTTGCATTTGTTTCATCCTAATAGTATTGCTTATTCGTTTTATTTCATTGATGCGATGTTATGATCCGTGACCCCAGCAAATGACCGCTTCGCGACAGTTCTTTAAGTACAGGTTGCTCTAAAATACTATTTTCTAAAATTTAGAATAAATCGGTAAATAATAACGTCTAATGGAAATATAATTGCTTCATGAAACGAAAATGTGAAAACGTATATGTGTGTTAAATTAATGTCACCATTGAAGCGCCACGTTGTATACCGGGTGGCGAGGACATCGACCCTGTTACCATGGATACAGTACCTACCTATGTATATGATTCTGAACCCCGAACTGCGTTGAAATTTATAGTAGGTTATTTAAAAAAAATTGCTGTTTCATGCATACACAAATTTTTGGGACGCATGAAAAAGTGTTCTCGTGTAGCGCAGTTTACTCCGCCAGTTACTCAACTAATCGCTTGGTGCGGCGCATCCTGGACAGTCACACCCAACACCGTAGATTAAAAAATGTCCAGATGGATAGTAGGCTACTGAGAATTGAAGCCAAAAACACGGGGGACAAATGTCCTGCGTCGTACGATCCATACGTCAGTCGCCTAGTAACGCTCCCCGCGTAAATTACGTCACGAGTCCGTGTTTTGATATTTTAATTTGAAGGTTTGTGTTGTGAAATGGTATAGAAATCACACTAAAAAAAAAAGAATGTGCCACTATATATCATTTCACAAGTAAGTATTCAATTTCACTTTGTATTTCTTTGTTACCGCATTCTAAATTTATGTAAACAAAAAGTATAACTTGACATTACTGTCACGCCATATTTGTTAAGTGTTGCCAGGGGTATAATTTTTTTACCCATTATTTGTAAGTTTGTGCTATTTAACAGTTACCGTTTGTGCTATTTCTGCTTACTACCTATTTAAGTACACCAAAACAACAAACATTTAACTAACTTACAAGCAAATATCACAAAAAGTCGTAACATAATAATTTCTGATAAAGTCGCACATGACAAATTACACAAATTAAAGATATAACGTTGAAACTCAACAACCGTAATAATAAAAAATCATGTCATTGCTGTTGATGATATATTTTACACTAAACGTAAAATACTGAAAATCTCCGACATTTAAGGGTAAATCTCTGCCACTGGTATTACACTTACATTGCACACAAACGCAATTACGATACGTAATACACTCCCGACCGTGGCGCTCACTCACACATTTATAGAAAAGTGGCTTCACTTAAAACGTTGCGTTTTGTTTCGAACACGGAATCTGGACATTTTTTAATCTAAGCCCAACACCTTAATTGATTGGCCAATTCTTCTTGCGGTTGTGGGGCTAACGCCCGTCTGGTTTGCGACCACCCTCCCACCGGAGTCCGGCGTCAAGCAGCCTGCTGTGTTTCGTCGATGCGTGGGAGTTCCAGTGCCTTAGGCATCTTCTGGGCACGCTCGTTCCAACATAGACCTCATCCACCGGTTTCCATCAGGCGTGATCGAGGTCAAGATCGGGCCCATTCAACAATAAAAAAAAGACTGAATCGCGTAGGTATCGCATTTTCTACGCTAGGGGTTTAGAATTGTGCTAGATATGAACGCTTTCAGTGTGCGCGTCTATGTACACCACCCAGTACAGCATGAATATGGAAGTCATCATCTGCCTAGCCTTTTCCCAACTATGTTGGGGTCGGCTTCCAATCTAACCGGATGCTGCTGAATACCAGTATTTTACATGGAGCGACTACCTGTCTGACTTCCACAACCCAATTACTGGGTAATACGATACCCCTTGATAAGACTGGTTGTCAGACTTTCGGGCTTCTGACTACCTGTAACGACTGTCAGATCCACGAATGACAGCAGGGAGACCGTGCTTTCCGGGGCACGGATGGGTCACGGTATGTAAAGATGGTCACCCATCCACAGAACAACCGCGGCAAGCGTAGCTGTTATTATTTAGCCACGGGCCCTCAACATAAATATATGAGTATGAATATGGAAGTATGCATTTTAATTCAACAAATTATAGTTCTCGGACCATTGTAACATCTTTATTGTGCATCGACACGGATAATTTTTCGTCTGTATCAAAGCGATCGATAATATCTCCGAATTCAATAGCACCGGCACCTACCTTGACAGAAAAAGATCGTGATTATAACTTTTCAGACTATTAAAATCCCTTCTTCTACGTTATTGTTCGACTGACCAGCTGCATTACTTAGTACCTGCGAACAAAAAGAAAAACGAATTAGCCAAAATCAAAATCCTGTTATTTTAAGAAGAAAATTAACACAACTCTTTTCTGTACTTTGGCATATCAGAAGACCAACTCCGTAATAAAAAAACAAAAACCTTCAAAATATAAGTACGGCCGACGAGTGTATGCGTTCTTGACACTGTCAGTTTCATACAAATGATTACGTGTTTTGCGAATTTGATCTTCATTAGCTACTAGAATTGTCGCAGGAACGCATTCTTTCGACAAAAACGTAGGAAAATAGAGGTATTTTTGACAGAATATCTACAGAACATAAAATACGGAAATTGGGAAACATGACATCTCAGACCAACGAAGATGAAACATAAAAACTTTTTTTATCATAATTTATGCTTTGTTAACAAAAGAAAGAAAGTGCCTCCAGGCCCTTCATATGCAGATAAACCAGGAAATAGTCTACTCATCCTCTTCAAATAACTTAAGCATTCTAAGTGAGCGTCTGAGCGTCTCTTAACTTGGGTACGAGTAAATTTGAGGGGACACTTTCTCCCCTTAAGGGAAAAGCTTGCAAAGTTTCAAGTGCTTACAAAATGCATAGATGTAATTTAGAATTTTGATCTTGTTTACGAATGTTTTAGTCGCTTGTGCTCGCAAAATGTATACTCAGCTTTAGGTGATATTTTGATGAATAAGATAGATACCTAAGTAGATGAACTAGTAAGTATCGCAGTTTTCTATGAAATAACAGATTTTTTTTGATAATTGACAAACATTTTCTATGCTAGTCTTAAGTAACTACGTTTAAAATCATGTGCTGAATTTCATGGTTAGTTTGTACTGTAACTGTACTAAACTATTTGGCTCTAATGTATAATTAATATTACGTGAATGAAAATGAGGATGGGCGCTGATACCTATAATACAAGATATTTAGTTATCTTAGCTTAGGTATTAGTTGCTACTCTAACATGTAAAATAATGTAACTGCCTTTCGGCCTATATTATTGTAAACCTGTTTCTTTGGGCTAATTTTGAAGGTGCAAATAAACATTTTTATTATTATTTTTTATTATTTGTGCGTCGATGTTCCTGCCTAGTATATCAATCGTATAATATTTCATGAAAACTCTTTTATGTTTCTTTATTATAATTTTAAGTTTGGAGACATTTTATAAGTTTTATTTTGGTTTAGTCCTTGCGGGGGTAGTCGAAATACTTTCTTTTGAAAGTAATTTACATTTAGTTTAAAGTCATTGTTGCTGGATTTCCCTAACGGGATGAAGTTAGGCTAGTTTTAAAGCACTTCTGGTGAACAAAGTTTTTTAATGTTGTAATAGCAATTTGCATACCTAAATGTATTCAGAAAAGCGGCATTTGGGATATTAACATTGAAAACAGCATCATCATTCGGGTGCACATTTATTTGGGTTGGCGCAACATGTTTTCTTCTCATGAAAACCGGATTATACATTACTTAGCACTTGACCCGCGATTTTGGATTTTGTACTTTTCCCTACGAACATCAATACCCCTTACACGAAAACCGATGTTATTTTGTTACAATGTTTTGTTATCATATCTTTTTAGTTGGCGTTTCTGTCGTAGTTGGGTTATAGTTTTTATTTTTAGCTTTTAATTTTTTAAACTACAACTACGCTCCAAAGTTCCAGTTCCTCCCTTCTGGCGCTCTATAAGAGAGTCTTACGAACATACCATGTTCTTTTATATAAATATATTACTAAATAACCATACAGTTTCTTGCTATCATCGTAAAACTTGTATACTCTATTCTTAGGGATCAGAAGCCTAATTAATTTTTTAAAAAGAAAACACGACACGGCCTACGACTATTTATTTAAATTACGAAAATCGTTACAAGAAAATAATTCAATAAGTTCAGTAATAAACGTCCGTCCCATCCGAGCTCCGCAGCAGAAGTGACCGAGGCGAGTGAGCACACGGCTCATGGTGTGTCACCCCCTCCACTGACAGCGCCATCGCAGTGACGTGATGTCCCCGCCCTCTCAGCTGTCAAATCCTCTAAGAATCCTCTAAGACGGCCTCTCCTGACAGCTGAACGTCCTCGTCAGCTTGGCTTCCTGGATTCACCTCCTCGTCCGTCTGGCCGCCACTGGATGGATTCTCCAATGGTAGGCTTCCTTGCGCCTGGTCATCATCATTTGACTCGTCATCTAAAACATACCAACATAACAAAAATTAACACAGCATTTTGAAAGCCAATTTTTAACTTGGAGCTACCCATTACAATGAAACTACAAGCGTTTTATTACAACTTCCAGCAATAACATCAAAATGGGTAGCAGATAGGTTATCGTTACACCAATGAAAGAATTCCGGACCTCAATCACTACTGAAACAATAACAAAATTACCTGGCAACCACTATCGGGGTTCCAGTAATCAGAATCACCTGGCAACCACTATCGGGGTTCCAGTTATCAACATCACCTGGCAACCACTATCGGGGTTCCAGTTATCAACATCACCTGGCAACCACTATCGGGGTTCCAGTAACCACTGCCACTTGGCCATGAGTAAGAAGCTGCCACAATGCTGCTTCTACTCACCACCACCGAGATGATCGAATAATACTTCGCAAGCATCCGGGGTATACTCACCACCACCAAGATGATCGAAGAATACTTCGCAGGCATCCGGGGTCCACTCACCACGCCACTGAACCATATGTTCTGCGGCGGTCTGGGTTTTCTTGCCGTATGAGCCAGCAAGCAGCTCGAGCTCGTACCGGTGATGTGGTAGCGCTCGTACCACCTTGTACGGACCACGCATCCCGGAGTCCAGCTTCCCCGTGCTCTGCGAGCCCTTGCTCACGAACACGAAGCTGCCGACGACAAACGTGCGCGGCTGACGGCGACGCTCGTTGACGTACGCGTCCTGCCGCTGCTGATTGTCGGCAAGCAACTCGGACGCCCTCTGTCTTCTCAGCATCAGAAGAGCTTCTCGGTTTGGATGCGAGTCGTTCAGGGCTACGTCTCGCACAAGAGACCTCAGCACTGGAGTAGTCCCTTCAATGCCAGTCAACAGCTGTAGAGGCGAGGTGCGGGTTGTAGCTTGCCTCGTTATGTTCAAGGTGAGCTGCACCTTCCACAACGCATCGGACCACTGCGCACCCTTGTTGTTCGCCTCTATCCGCAACATGTTGAGGACCGTCCTGCAATAACGCTCGACCTGCCCGTTTTCACGGTGCATTTCAGGCGTGATAAAATGTATGTTACAGCCTAACTCAGTAACCCAGTCTTGAAAGGATGCACTTTCGAACATTCTGCCACGGTCACACACAATTGTTGACGGAGTACCGAATAGTGAGACAGTATTGGAAAATACACGTTTTAACTCGGTGGTATCTTGTCTATACAGGGCGTACAACAGACAGTACTTAGTAAAAGCATCAACCACAAGGAGTATGTATCGGAAACCGTTTGACTCCGTTAGGGGACCAAGGACGTCAGTGTGAACCACTGAAAAGGGTACCTCAGGCTTCGTCCAAGATTCTATGGGTTGCCTAGGAGCGCGAGGGACTTTCTTATGTGACAGACAAACAATACAGTGACCAACATATTTCTTAATAAAAGCCCTTAACCCAGGAAACCAAAAATGACGCAGTATAAGCTCAGTAGTTTTGTCTATTCCTATATGATCGTGATCATCGTGGAATACCCTTAGCAAACTAAGCCTATGCCCTTTAGGGATAAAACAAAGGAAACGAGAGTCTTCACCAGTTGGTGAATACTTATAGTACAACAAATCGTTCCTTATAAAAAACCGTGTAGAATCCAATTGACCCTCTCTCAGCTTTTGCATCAAGCTTTGAGTTTCAGAATCAGCCGTCTGAGCAATCTTCGCCCAATTTCGCGGGTTTCGAATTTGGAGAACAGTAGCGGGCTGTCGGCTTAAGAAGTCTGCGTGTTGCATGAGGCAACCTTTTCGATACTCAAGCGTGAACCGAAAGTCTTGCATGTAAACCCACCAACGGGCCACACGAGGCAACAAGTCCTTTTTACGCTCAGTTAATTTCAATGAATTACAGTCTGTTACTATCTTAAACTCTACGCCTATTAAATAATGCCGAAAGTGTTGTAATGCGCGAACGATTGCCAACGTCTCGAGTTCGTAACTATGGTAGCGGGACTCGGCACCCTGTGTGGATTTACTAAAATAGCCGACAACTCGCTTCCGTTTACCCTCATGTTCCTGCAATAAAATTGCACCATAGCCAATCGCACTGGCGTCCGTATGAAGCTCAGTGGGCAGATTGGGATTGAAGATTGCTAAAACGGGTTCCTCAGTAAGACTTTTAATAACAAAATCACGCGCTAAGTCTTGCTCCGCGCCCCATACAAAAGGCTGACCTTTTCTAAGTAATTTGGCAATACAAGCAGTTTTCGAAGCGTACCCAGCAATGTACCTCCGGAAATAGCCCGCCAAACCCAAAAATTGACGAACACCTCTTACATTAGATGGCTTAGGAGACTTCACTAAAGCTTCAGTCTTACTAGGACTCGGCCGTACCTGACCATGACCAATAAGCCTACCTAGGTATTCTAACTCGGTGTCTAGGAACGTGCATTTTTTTAGATTTACTGAAAATCCCGCCTCAGTGAGTGTTTTTAACACCTCGCGCAAAGTTTTCAGACCGTCACTGACAGAATCCGACATTATTAACACATCATCGATATAAATCAATACCTTACCGGTATCCAACAGGTGCTTCAGGGTTTTGGAGATGATTCTTTGATAGACAATAGGTGCATTAGCGAGCCCATAAGGCATTTTTAAATATTCGTAATGCCCTTCCGGCGTTACGAATGCTGTCTTACTAATAGAGTCATCATCCTTCATCATCACCTGATGAAAACCTGTTGCCATATCGAGACTTGTAAAGAATTTAAAACTGCCCAGCCTGTCAATGTGATCGTCGATTAACGGTAGCGGAAATCGCTCTTTAATAGTGATAGCATTTAGAGCTCTGTAGTCAACGCACATCCTATCAGACCCATCCTTTTTCTTAACGAGGATGATAGGACTCGCGTAATTAGACTGTGACTCGCGAATGATTCCCTTCCTAATCAAATCGTTAATTATCTCACGAACGCGACGCTTTTCGTCTGCGGAGAGTTTATAAGGTCGATAGTAAATTGGGATGTCACTATTAACTTTTATTTCCATACAACCCGTGTTTACTGTAGAGGTCGCTGTACCGGTAGTAAACGTATCAGAAAATTCGTTTAACAGAGCTAACAAACACTCTTTTTCGTCACCTACTAAGGGCGTCCTTATCTTAGGGGACTCTACAGTCGACACGTTGTTTACATGCGAAATCCTGACTAACCGTTGAGAGTTATTTGTTCGAGTATACGTAACTCCGCTACGATTTAAAACATCAGTGCCAATCAAAACCGGAGCCTGAATACAATCCGGGGGAATAACAAACAAATCTACTTCTAAAGATAATTCGGGAAATTCGATAAGAGTGCTTACATACGAAGTGGACTCTATATCTTGACTTCCGATACCACGCATACGGCGATAGGTGGGAATTTTATTTAAACTAAAATGCTTTATGACGGAATCAGAGATCAGCGAAATATCAGAACCAGAATCAATTAAAACGTCAACAGGTACGTTCTGTATAACCGCGGACATCACATTGTTTTGTCTGGAGGAGACTCTGAGCAAAAATTTACGTTACTCGAATTATTTTTAATATTTGATTTCGATTCGACACGTTCCTTAACAAAACAAGTTTCAACTGAATGCCCAATCTTTTTGCAAAATGTGCAAGTCTTAACAGGTTTGGAATTCGACTTTGTTGATTGAAAATTTGAGCTAGTCGATTCGGTTTTTGATGAAGATTTATCAGAATCCGCATCGACTTTCGCTGACTTTTTAGGGCAAACGGCCTGTTTGTGACCTATGTTTCCGCATGAGAAGCATGCTAATCGGTCATACTGTGGGACCTTGCGTTTACGCGAATCAGGGGAATCTGCGTTTGACGTGCGAACAGGATTGTTATTAACAGGTGGCGCGCCCTTAGGCTTTAAGTACACTGACAAAAATTCTACCAATTCCTTTGACTGTAGTTTAGCATTGGCGGTCGCGGCCTTCACTTGAGGATCGGAGATGCCACGGATCACAATGGCGGTTTTTAGTTCCTCTGAAAGCCCCTTGACAATGTTCAGTCGCAACAGGGACTTCCGCGCATACTCAGCATAAGTAGCGAATTTATTAGAATTCACACTCATGACATCATACAGCACAGTAGCCATATCAACTTCGCGTGGGCACAGTGATCGGAATTCAATTTTAAAATTGGACCACGACCGATCACTGGTCACCCAATCGTTGAGCCACGTCTTAGCATCACCCCGTAAACACCCACCAATGCGTCCCAGGCATTCCCGATCGTCCCATTGACATATCTCGCGCCCGCGGTCGACTTCCGCACACCACACGTCAAAGTCATGCACACTGGGGTCAAAATTAGAAATATAGTAATGCTTAGATCTTACTTGAATTAGGGAAGAAAGTGCCCCCACAATCCTGTCCGCAGCATCAGCCTCTCGCGATGTCTCAGTGGTCACGGTTCTATCCGTAGCACATGTTTCCGTATTAGCGGTAACAGGTGCCTCGGTAACCACCGACGTTGTCAGCGGCGGAGTGCCGCCCGGATGTGACGACATGGGAGTAGACGTACGTATAGCGTTTGAAGGCAAACGTTCCTCTAAAGCGCTCAATCGAACCAGTATTTCATTTAAAGGGTCGCGTCGTGGGCTATCCCGACGCCCATACGAACTATCCCGGCGCCTACGCGGACTTTGAGAGTACTCTGATCTGTCACGACGACGCCTAGGAGATCTATTACGCGATTGACGATGACGGTCACGACGCCTTTTATGAACATCACGGCTGTTATGCGAATCGTTTTCCCGAGAATTACGCCTAGGTGTATTCTCACGCGGCGTGCATTCACGACTCGACATGATTAGGACTATAGGCAATATAAATGACCACTACGTGAACAACAAACTAAGCACGAAATAAAAGAATTAAAACGTGGTTGTTTAGTTCAAAAACACGTACGAAATATAATGTAATCGAGTAGAAACACGTTACGAATCACGTTAAAATGCACAGAAACTAATCACGAACAAAACCAACAACACGTGGTGAAAAATTTTAAACAGTCTCAAAAACACTATTTTCGGTTAAAAAGATGGCGAACGATCTAAATCGCGTGTAATTTAATCCTATCCCACTTCTGATCTTAGGGATCAGAAGCCTAATTAATTTTTTAAAAAGAAAACACGACACGGCCTACGACTATTTATTTAAATTACGAAAATCGTTACAAGAAAATAATTCAATAAGTTCAGTAATAAACGTCCGTCCCATCCGAGCTCCGCAGCAGAAGTGACCGAGGCGAGTGAGCACACGGCTCATGGTGTGTCACCCCCTCCACTGACAGCGCCATCGCAGTGACGTGATGTCCCCGCCCTCTCAGCTGTCAAATCCTCTAAGAATCCTCTAAGACTATTTTATTTATTTAAAGCCAGTTTCATTCTCCATTGAACTTAATCCGCCGCGCGCCGTTATCTCATTTTCCTATGAATACCTACTCAGCCATTCGCATCTTGCGAACCATACCTAACTACCTATAGCTATAAATAAAGAGTGGCCAACCATACTGTTAAAAACAGTATTATACTGATTTTCACTCTAAAATACTGTTTACTGTTCAACAAAAATAAAGTATAATTATGAACATTCTGTTTTCACTGATATCCTCATCATAATGTTCCCATTGCTGGGTCACACGCCTCCTCTCAGTGAGAGGGAGTGGGCCATAATCCACCACGCGGGCCCAGTGTGGGTTGGTGGATGTCTTCGAATTTTTGGTTCTGGGATATGCCGGTTTCCTCACGATGTTTTCCTTCACCGTTTTTGAGAGCAGTGGCGATGAAATAATTTACACAAAGTAGTCTGCCTAAAGCCTGCCTGGGTTCGAACTTACGACCTACAACTCGTAAGTTACAGCCGTATCCTCTGGGGCACCACTGAACGCTGATATCCTATAGAAACCTAAATATAAAGTGTCATCTAGCGGTGGTGAAGCTAGCCCTAGATATGTCTCGAATTTTCGGGACATAGGTAACCATTATCAGAATACCTTTTACATTTATCTGCTATGTAGAATATGTATAGTATGAATGTATGTACCTATAGTTAGTTCTGCTACCTTAGTATTCACAGAATGAATGTTTTCGGCAGAAATAATATAGTTTCAATACATTTACTTAAGAAACCTTCAAAATCGATGAGTTACGCGAGTAACAATAATGGATTATAATATCTATTTATAACATCATAAAAACTCTTAAAATACGTTTACTACTGAAATACTGTTTATATTCCCACTTTGACCTTAATATACATATACTTCATTTCTTGTACAAAAAGTTGGCAACCATAAGTGTAGGAGGTAGGTACTCAAAGTTGAATATTTTAGTGAGCATTTTAAATCTCCGTGACATGATTCCAGTACACCACGAAAATTAACTCCAGGACAACAAAGGTACAATAATAATAAAAGGTACCTCTAACAAAATTTTATTTTCATTTCATTTTCTGTTCTACTTACTTTTTATCTAAAAGTAACATAAAAAAGCCAAAAAGAGATGGCGGAGTTTCATTAAGTCGGTAAAAGCATTCAAAGGGGTTAATTATGCGGACTCGATAGGACCGGGGAAAACTGTCCGTTACGTTAGAAAAATAATCAACTTCTGGAGAACGGACTGATGAAAGGAACCGTGTCGGAGATAATTAAAGAAAAGATAAGAAAAGGAAAAACAGCACTTATCTGTAAAAGGTAATTTAAATTTTATTATGAAGTAATTAATCATCATCATCATCTGCCTAGCCTTTTCCCAACTATTTTGGGGTCGGCTTCCAGTCTAACCGGATGCAGCTGAATACCAGTATTTTACATGGAGCGACTGCCTCTCTGACCTCCACAACCCAGTTACTGGGTAATACGATACCCCTTGGTAAGACTGATTGTCAGATTTTCGGGCTTCTGACTACCCGTAACGACTGTCAAAGATCCACGAATGACAGCCGGGACCAACGGCTTAACGTGCTTTCCGAGGCACGGAGGGGTCTCGTTATGTAAAGATGGTCACCCATCCACAGACCAACCGCGGCAAGGCTGTGTAGCTGTTTTTCTTTTTTTTAGCCACGGGCCCCTATGAAGTAATTAATATTATTCTTTATCCTTTAAGTTCATCATCAGTATCATCACAAGAATCACAACGATAATGTTTTCCCATTGTTTGTCTTAATTGTTTTAGTATATTCGTGTATTTATTACTATTTGTGTATGTTTATATGTGCCTATTTATAATTATGTATTTAGCTATATATGTAAGGTGTAACGTTAAATGCGCGAAAACTCTGAAGAGGTCATTGCACTCATCATGCTTGGCAATGTGTGTGTGCATTTATAATAAAATACGAAGGCATTTCAAAGCTTTAAATACAAAATTATTTAAAATTAAATTTCATAAGTGGTTACTCGAGTGTAGTTTTTATACCTAGTTCAAAAGAATTTATTGATAAAAAATGTTGATGTTTTTTTTTAAAAAAACGATTGTTGTTGTTTAACTTGTCTTTTAAGTTTTGCATGCTATGTTTTATCCTAGCTGAACATGCTTGTGCCTCAATTTGTATTTAACACCTTTGTATACCATGTTTTACGCAAATAAATATTCTATTCTATTCTATTCTTTATGAACAACTTTTAATATGGGACCCAAGCTGAAATCGCGAAAAAAAATCTGTTGTTCCACTTGTTCCCTACATTTATGCGCGCATAACTCGTCAAAATGTACTAAACAGTGAGTAAACAGCAGATTTTTTTTGCGATTTCAAGTTTGGTCCCATAGTAAAAGTTGTTCATAATGATGAGTACAATGACCTCTTGAGAGGTTTTGCGCATTTAACGTTACACGTTGTATATAGGTACATATATTATATAAATATTTGAAAATGATGAAAAATGAAAAAAAGGTAGAAAATTACTATGGCGTTAAAAAAAGTCCGCCTCTATTCATTTGTTTCTTTGAACGCCCCCAACACCCAGTCACATCGCATCGCCTCCCCGCGCTTAATTGTACTTCGATTTCGCTTAGCGTTCTTTCTGACTGTTTTCTTTTAGCTCACTCCTTAGGGTCCTAGCTTGATGTTAGATAGCCTATAGGCTATAACCTTCGGATTCCTTTTTGCATTCCTTCCCTTCCTTTTTTTTTCCGTCTTGATAAACCAATTCTTTCACGACACCCACGGGAAGTATAGGGACCGTAGGGAGGGAGACCGGAGAATGGGCAGCAGCGTTCTCTATGCATTACACCATCATACCACACTGCGATCGCCAACCCGCCTGCCAAGCGTGGCGATTATGAACCCCCCCCCCCCCCCCCGCAATTGGGGGAGGCTTAAGTCCAGCAGTGGACGTCTTTCGGCTGAAATGATGATGATGAAACCAATTCTTGCGGAAGACTAACAGCACGCTAAGGCCCTTCGGGGCTGAGCACCAAGAAAATAAAGTCAGAAAGTACGCTGAGCAAAAACGAAGTAATACCGCGGGTAGGCGATGCGCTGCGACGGGGTGGGTCGGGGAACCAGAAATTTCACGCGGACGTAGTCGCGGAATGGGCCTTATAAGAAGGCTAAAAGTCACCCAAAGGGCAATGGAGAGGGCTATGCTTGGAGTTTCCCTGCGTGATCGAATCAGGAATGAGGAGATCCGCAGGAGAACCAAGGTAACCGACATAGCCCGAAGAATTGCCAAACTTAAGTGGCAGTGGGCAGGGCACATTGCTCGCAGAACAGATGGCCGATGGGGCCGAAAGGTTCTGGAGTGGCGACCGCGAACCGGAAGACCTAGCGTTGGAAGGCCTCCCACAAGGTGGACCGATGACCTTGTGAAGGCCGCAGGAACCCGTTGGATGCGGGAAGCACAGGACCGGTCGAAGTGGAGGTGCTTGGTGGAGGCCTATGTCCAGCAGTAGACGTCTTTCGGCTGAAATGATGATGATGATGATGTAGTCGCGGGCAGAAGCTAGTACATAAATAAAAAACTTTATGAAGCAAGTAATACAATATTGCAATATGTCTGAGGTTTATTCCGAAACGTTTACATTGAGCCGCAAGCTTTACTAAATTGATTGACACTCGATTAAAGTTTATAATAGGGCTGCCACTCTGTCATTTTGAAAACATTGTTAAAGAGCTGCTAGTTGGATTGGAAATATCCTGCTTCGTACGGGTTTTAAGACTTGACAAAACATCGAGGTTCTTTTTAGGGTTCCGTACCCAAAGGGTAAAAACGGAACCCTATTACTAAGACTTCGCTGTCTGTCCGTCTGTCTGTTACCAGGCTGTATCTCAAGAACCGCGATAGCTGGACTGTTGAACTTTTCACAAAGTATATATTTCTGTTGCCGCTATAACAACAAATACTAAAAACAAAATAAAATAAATATTTAAGGGGGGCTCCCGTACAAAAAACGCGATTTTTTTGCCCTTTTTTGCTCGATATCAAAAATGGCAACAGGTAGGCACTTGAAATATTCACAAAATACTCAATTGTATTTTAACTTTAATAATAAATAATAAAATTAAAATAAAATAAATATTTAAATGGGGCTCCCATACAACAAACATGTTTTTTTCGGCGTTTTTGCCTTGTGGTACGAAACCCTTCGTGTGCGAGTCCGACTCGCACTTGGCCAGTTTTTTTAAAACATTAACAACCTCTTAAGAGGTCATTGTACTAATCTTTATGAACAAGTTTTACAATAGGACCAAACCGAAATCGCGAAAAAAAAATCTGCCGTTCCCTACATTTTGACGAGTTATACGAATATAAATGTAGTAGTAGTCCCACAGTAAAAGTTGTTTATAATGATGAGTACACTGACCTCTTAAGAGGTTGTTAATGTTTTACCAATAGCCCTGTATAAGTTAAGTTTAATGTTATTTTTAGGGTTCCGTACCCAAGGGGTAAAAACGGGACCCTATTACTAAGGCTCCACTGTCCATCCGTCACCAGGCTGTATCTCATGAACCGTGATAGCTAGACAGTTGAAATTTTTACGTATGATGTATTTCTGTTGCCGCTATAACAACAAATAGGTACTAAAAACAGAATAAAAGAAATATTTAAGGGGGGCTCCCATACAACAAACGTGTGAATCCTTCGTTTGCGAGTCCGACTCGCACTTGGCCAATTTTTTTATAAGTACACATACAAACGGTCGGAACGCGAGTCATACCTACGCGCCACGAGTTCGGTTTACACTCGGTAAACACACAGCCTCGAATGCTCCGCAGTGACGAACGGACGCCGGACGGTGTGATGTTTTTGAAAGCAGTAAGTGTGCGATTTGTGACAAATATTCATTGAAATAAGTACAAGTACTTACTTAATATGGCAAAAAGCAATTATAGACTACATTGTGCTGTTTATGGTTGCTTGAATTCGTCCATAGGTTTTTTTAAATTAAATCTACTAATCAAAAAACACAACATGTATTTTTATTGAACTTTTCCCATTTCATTCACAACGAACTTTATTTTTTAAATAAAAATATAATATTTACCTATACAATCACAAAACTAGAAAGAAACTAGGTAGGTTGATGAAATTAAAATACTGTAGGCGGGCAGCCCTATCGCGTGTTAACGTACCGTGCGGCTGTAGGTAATTATTTCTAGAACAGGGCCGAGTCGCAATACTGTACAGATAATATTACCGTGCTCAGACCTTCTTCCCATGGCGGGGCAAAAGCTACAAAACACCACTTGCTACGACCCACACAAACACAAACAACACAGATATATTTCAGAAACTTTCATTTCCATTACAAATACACAGCATAATAAAATTGATTCTGCACACACCGAATTAGTTTCAATTTCATCGGAGCTGCCAAATTATCTTAGTTCAAACAAATAGTTCGCATCGTGCCCTACATGGCTGGCTAATTACCAAGTTTTGCGGTAATTATTTATACTTGACAGGCAAATACAACGCTGCAGTGAAATTCTCGCCTGTGCGAAGTTAATTTGGACGCGCGAATGAAATTTTCACGTGTTAACTAAATTCCGGAGAGCTAGCGCGTACTTTCAAATTCGATTTCCACTGCGATGGATACACAATTTCCTGTATATGCTATTTTAACTGCTGGAAATAGACTCTCGACTCTATATCCATAGGGTTTTCATGTAAATTCCATAGTGAAGAGATACCTCTCTATATCCATAGGGTTTTTATATAAATTCCATAGTGAAGATCCTCTCTATATCCATAGGGTTTTTATTTAAATTCCATAGTGAAGAGATTCCTCTCTATATCCATAGGGTTTTCATGTAAATGCCATAGTGAAGAGATTCCTCTCTATATCCATAGGGGTTTTAATGTCAATTCCAGTGAAGAGATTCCTCTCTATACCCATAGGGTTTTCATGTAAATTTCATAGTGAAGAGATTCCTCTCTATATCCATAGGGTTTCATGTAAATTCCACAGTGAAAAGATTCCTCTCTATATCCATAGGATTTTCATGTAAATTCCATAGTGAGAAGATTCCTCTCTATATCCATAGGGTTTTTATGTAAATTCCATAGTGAAGAGAGTCCTTGATTTTTTGGTGAACTAAAAGGTGAATACTAAGCTATGGCTATGATAGCTTAGTTCTATAAATTACTGAATTAAGAATCAAAATCTTTCGGAGTAGTTTTAATCTAATACATTTTCTTCCCAGGAGGCCGCAAGAATCCCTAGATACAGGTGCTTGGAGGAGGCACATGTCCAGCAGTGGACGTCTTTCGGCTGAAATGATGATGACGGTGATGGCGTTTTCTTACTGTGTTTCTCTGATTATAATTTTAGTAGCAGCAGCACTAACATACTATAAAAATAAAGATTCCACTTTCTTCAAGCTTTATCACAAGCGCAAACTTCAAGCTATTCCTTCAAAGTACACTTCATCATCTGCCTGCCTTTTCCCAACTATGTTAGGGTCGGCTTCCAGTCGAACCGGATGCAGCTGATTACCAGTATTTTACATGGAGCGACTGCCTATCTGACAGCAAAGTACACTTTTAACAAGTTATTGTGTAATTTGAAAGACTAAAAGATCCCATTTGATTGGGAAAATTTGACAGTTTCGGGTAGCTTGATGCACTGGCGTTTGTACAACTCTCTTATTTGCTTACGAAGTGGGTTAATGAAAAATTCACAAAGTTTTTGTTTAAAGTTGTAGGTACTTCAATTTATTTACGGAAATAAGAGCTGGCGTGAAGCTGAAAACTCGCTCGAGAGATTTTGCTTTATCGTCGAGTTTATAATAAAGTCACTATTTATTTCAGTCAGTATCAATCAATCCGCCTAGCCTTTTCCCAACTATGATGGGGTCGGCTTCCAGTCTAACCAGATGCAGCTGAATACCAGTATTTTATATGGAGCGACTGCCTATCTGACCTCCACAACCTAGTTAGTGGGTCATTAATACAGTAAGCACCCCTTTGGAAAACTGGTTGACAGACTTTCGGGCTTCTGACGACCCGTAAAGACTGTCAAAGATCCACAAATGACAGCCGGGACTAGGGTTGCCATACTTTATAATAACGTATCCTACTTTTTTTTTGGTAAATATACCTACATATACTTTTGCATACAAATAAAGTATATGAAAATACTTTATTTCCAGACAGCCGGGACTAGGGTTGCCATACTTTATAATAACGTATCCTACTTTTTTTTTGGTAAATATACATATACTTTTGCATACAAATAAAGTATATGAAAATACTTTATTTCCAACCTTTACTGTGATGCGTAAAACAAAACACTACTTATGTTTACATAACTATTTAAAGGTACACATAATAGAAGTGATGTGAATGATGGAAACGATTTATAATTACTGAAGGAAATGTTAGATGATAGAGAGAAATATTAGAGACGGATATTATGTGTTGTGATCATGCTGAGATAGGAGCCTTTTGGCCTCGTATAGGACTTCATGTTTCATTTTCATTTTTTTTTTTTTTTTTTTTTTTTTTTATATAACTTGGTTTTTATTTTTTATTTTAATGTGTTTAGTTTAGTTTGTGATCTTCCTGTACGAGTCGCAATAAATACTTTTTCTTTCTTTCTTTGATGTGAATGTGACAGAACAGTCGACATTCCGACATTTTCAGTAATGAATCTAAAGTTGCGAGAAGAGAGAAATAGAGCGTCAATAAATTTAATTAAAAACGAATTGTTAATTTATTTAAAGTTAAATTTTGATTGTCAAACAAGCTTTGAAACATTTAAAGATAGCAAAAAAATGTAAGCATGTGCTAAATGCACATAGAAATACGTATTAAGGCAATAAAAAAAAATATTTGAAAAATACATTTTTTCTTCCAAATACTTTATTATTTTCTTATTCGAACCATTTTATACTTTTTTTTGTCAAAAAAAAGTTAGCCACTCTAGCCGGGACCAACTCTGTCCTCCCATACCTATTGACACTGTAATTTGAAAACTTTGTAAGAGCCAATTATCATTAAAAGAGTAACCGTGGAGTTTCTTGCCGGCTCTTCTCAAAAGGAGACGACCAATTGGGACCGTGCACCTAGCTTCAGACGTTTCATAACTGCCCATGTAGGCTTATGTGAAATAAAATATTTCGATTTTGTTGTGATGTTTTATAAATCTCATACAACTTCTGAAACTATAAGCTCAGCCTATTTCATGAAATCATTATTGTTATTACAGCGTAGGTATTCTACCCGCCCAAAGCGCGGACTTCGCGTCATATTTTAGATGTAAAAAATACGCAAAAAAAACTCAGCTTTTATATCCAAAACCACTTCGGAGACATAGTGATACAAAAAACACACATTCACAAGTCAAATTACGAAGACAGACAGACAATTTATGAGTCGTTTTTATTCCGACGCATGTTCCCAATTTACATTTTGCAAAATTCAGAAACTTTTATCACCGCGGTTTTGTTGGTACTACTTACCCAGTCGAAAATTTAATGTGTAATGTATCTTTTTGATTAACTCGTCTAGTATTAGCCAGTATACCCCAATCAGGTGCATTAAAACACGCCAGGGCAACCCACTAAAACGGGTGCATTAAAAAAAAAAACTTCTTTGACAAATCTCTATGCAATGCGGTGCTACTGACCAAACCATGTGCCAGGCTTATGGACACTCTTTGGGTCACTTTTAATGACCTAAAAACCGCCACTGATGCCGCGATTGTCGTGGTCACCTTACTGGGCCCAACTCATCTATGAGTTGATGATGATTGATGTGTTCGGCTGTCCTCGGGACGTAGTCGGTTTTAATGTATATCCGATATGTCAGTGAGTGATGACAAAGTATTCTGTTTGTGTTTTTCTTTTCACCTCTGTCTGCACTCCCAGAGAGCCACGGTTTTTTTTAGCCTATGTTGTCCCACTGCAGGGTAGGTCCTTTCTTCTTTCTACTCCTGGATTCATTGCTGTCATTCGTGGATCTTTGACAGTCGCTACTGGTAGTCAGAAGCCCGAAAGTCTGACAACCAGTCTTACTAAGGGGTATCGTATTACCCAGTAACTGGTTTGTGGAGGTCAGATAGGCAGTCGCTCCATCTAAAATACTGGTATTCAGCTGCATCCGGTTGGACTGGAAGCCGACCAAAACATAGCTGGGAAAAGGCTAGGCAGATGATGATGATGACTCCTCTGTGTCTTGAGCTTGTGTGGTGCAATCCTGCTTGTAGGCGTTAAGTTGGACGTGTGCGTACTCTCTATGCTCACTTACGGCACTCAAACCTGATCTTCGACAGTTCAGCAGGGGTTCAAGCTTGAGGTATGCCAGTGAGCAATGGAGCGCAGCATTTTTGGAGTCAGATTAAACAGGCCGTGTTAGGAACACAAATGGCCGACGTCAACTCATTTATGACGTAATAAAATATATTTACTTTTGCCATCGAATCGAAAAGGAGAAAACAAGTATCGAACTCTCGAGTCCTCTCTATCTCAAAAACTTAAGACAACTAAGCTTTTGCTTTGGAAGAATCCCAAATTGAATTCTGTTTGAAATAAGCATCCAACCAAACCACAGTATATTTATATCTAGCTGTGGCCTGTGGCTTATTATGGTCGAAAATTGATGAAATTCTGTTGATTTGCGTTTCCATAAATATTTCAATGTTTTTGTGACAGACGTACAAATTAGTACCTAATTAATGAACCACAATGACTCGCCACATCACATTGTTGGTATATAAAGTTACCGAGTTCACGCAAATGAGCTTTCATTATTTCGCAATTGTTTTCGTTTCACAATAACGTTTATTTGACACTGTTATTAATTATAATACCTAGTACCTACGTTTCAGTGACTAGTATTTGCACGCGGCTTCGCTAGTGTGGAGGTCGGAAGTTATCCCACGGGATCAAAAGTATAATCATTGTCATCATCCTACAGCAGTCCACTGCTGGACAAAGGCCTCTCCTATTGCACGCCATTCAACTCGATTTTTGGCAACCCTCATCCAGCTGCTACCAGCCCTCCTGCGAAGATCGTCGCTCAAAAGTATGCAATGTGTTAACCCAGATTATAACTATCTGAGTGCCCATCTAAATCGGTTCAGTCGTTTCTGCGTGATTGAGTAACAAACACCCAAACTTTCACATTTATAATATTTTCCATCGCCAGATAACTTTTATTCGAGGAATAAAATTGACGATTGACAGTTATTGTATGAATTAATTGTCAAAAGGCTTACAGGATAGCTCGTGGTGACTCGTGGTTGACGAAGGTTATAGGCAACGTAACATCACGGTTCGACACTTAGGAGTCGAGCAAAAAGAATAAAAGCCAGGAAGATCGCTAAGCAAAAACGAAAGTATAGGTGCAGGCAGGTAGGTAAATTGGCTGATATTTTAGTATATTGCGAACGAAGTCGCGATCACAAGCTAGTCCTAAATAAAGTCACGAAATAAAGCCTAAAATACCTCAATCGATCTTTCAAAATTCCACTCCTATGGGGGTGAAAAGCGGGGATACAGTTTATTTGAAAAATCTGATCCCTTTGATCTATAAACTTAAAAATTGACCCGAATACTGATTTATCTAAATAAATGATCATAAACATACATTTTCGAAATTTTTAGAGGCAAGTACGAATTTCACGTGGACGAAGTCGCGGGCAGAAGCTAGTAGACTATATAACATCACGGTACGACACTTAGGAGTCGAGCAAAAAGAATAAAAGCCAGGAAGATCGATAAGCAAAGCAGGCAGGAAATGTGGCTAATATTTTAGTATATTGCGAAACAAGTCGCGGGCACAAGCTGATCCTAAATAGTCACGAAATAAAGCCTAAAATACCTTGATAAAAACGCACACATACTCCTCCAAACATTGCCAGATGGTCGGGCGGAGTTAATTCGTATTAACGGTCTGCGAAACGGGCACTTAAGTACGTACTTACCTACAATAAAACTGCAACAGTTGGTCCTTCTCTGAGGTAAGGAGATCATTAAGGTAGCTATATCGTAAAGTACCTCTTAATCTACGACGTGGAACAGCTGCTACCAAATTAATGATACCTACTTAGTTTCAAGATGGTTATCCTGGTATTCAGCTGGATCCGGTTAGACTGGAAGCCTACCCCAACATAGTTGGGAAAAGGCTAGGCAGATGATGATGACTTTGAAGGACTTTGAAGATGGTTATCATCTGCCTAGCCTTTTCCCAACTATGTTGGGGTCCGCTTCCAGTCTAACCGGATGCAGCTGAATATCAGTATTTTACATGGAGCGACTGCCTGTCTGACCTCCACTACCCAGTTACTGGGTAATACGATACCCCTTGGTAAGACTGGTTGTCAGACTTTCGGGCTTCTGACTACCCGTAACGACTGTCAAAGATCCACGAATGACAGCCGGGACCAACGGCTTAACGTGCTTTCCGAGGCACGGAGGGGTCACGGTATGTAAAGATGGTCACCCATCCACAGACCAACCGCGGCAAGCGTAGCTTAACCTGATCGATCGACCTGTGCGGCTGTTATTATTTAGCCACGGGCCCCTCCCTTTGATCTATAAACTTAATAATTGGCCCGAATACTGATTTATCTAAATAAAATAATGATCATAAACATACATTTTCGAAATTTTTAGAGGCAACTACGAATTTCACGTGGACGAAGTCGCGGGCAGAAGCTAGTAGACTATATAACATCACGGTACGACACTTAGGAGTCGAGCAAAAAGCCAGGAAGATCGATAAGCAAAGCAGGCAGGAAATGTGGCTGATATTTTAGTATATTGCGAAACAAGTCGCGGGCACAAGCTGATCCTAAATAGTCACGAAATAAAGCCTAAAATACCTTGATAAAAACGCACACATACCCCTCCAAACATCGCCAGATGGTCGGGCGGAGTTAATTCGTATTAACGGTCTGCGAAACGGGCACTTAAGTACGTACTTACCTACAATAAAACTGCAACAGTTGGTCCTTCTCTGAGGTAAGGAGATCATTAAGGTAGCTATATCGTAAAGTACCTCCTAATCTACGACGTGGAACAGCTGCTACCAAATTAATGATACTTAGTTTCAAGATGGTTGTCCTGGTATTCAGCTGGATCCGGTTAGACTGGAAGCCGACCCCAACTTAGTTGGGAAAAGGCTAGGCAGATGATGATGAGTTTCAAGATGGTTATCATCTGCCTAGCCTTTTTCCAACTATGTTGGGGTCTGCTTTCAGTCCTCCACAACCCAGTTACTGGGTATTAGGATACCCCTTGGTAAAACCGGTTGTCGGACTTTCGGGCTTCTGACGACCCGTAACGACTGTCAAAAATCCAGGAATGGCAACCGGGAGCAAGGGCTTAACTTGCTTTTCGAGGCACGGAGGGGTCTTGGCATGTGAAGAAGCTACGCTTGCCGCGGTTGGACCAACCTAACTAGCTACCTAGCTTAACCTGATCGATCGACCCGTGCGGCTGTTATTACTTACCTCTCGTGGCATGGTTATTAATGGTATGGTTACCTAAACTGACCTAAAGTACCTTAGTGAGATAAGAATATGTAAGTAAGATTTTATTTATGGAGGTTTTGAATGCACCTTGCATTAAGGGTGACGCGCTAAAGTAGTCCGCGAAATACAAATTTTCTTACGTTATTTGCAATTTGCAGGTCAGTGTCATATGAGCCTGTGTTGATTAAAATATGATTCGCGACCCCAACATATTTGGCATTACTGAATTATGATCATTAGAATCAGCAATACAGTTCCTTATGTTAGAATTGACCTCAAACGTCATGATTTTATGAAATAAATCGTATTGACGAATTTTTTGTTTAAAGTAATTAGTTGCGCCCCGCGGTTTCACCCGCATAAGTGTCGATCCCGTGGGAATATCGGGATAAAAAAATAGCCTATGTGTTAATCCAGGGTGTCAGCTACCTCCATACAAAATTTTATCAAAATTGGTAAAACGTTTGAGCGTGAAGAAGTAACAAACATATAAATAAACACACACACACACACACACTCACAAAGTTTCGCCTTTATAATATTAGTGTGATTCTATAAATAAATATTTGTTACGGCCTTCAGACCAGCCATTGCATAAAAACATAAGAAAATTTGAATTTCGCGGGCTAGCCTCATTATTTTGCCTTAAAACCCTCCATTAATAAAATCTGGAGTGCATCACACAATTTGAACCTAAAGAGAACGTCCTCCAACGAGACCTCTCCATATGGAGCACGTACCAAGCATATTGCACCTCGCCGTACCGTAATGCCGTGTGCATTTTTTCCGAGCAATTTCAGTTCAATTTCCTATGCGCAGCGCGTCCCGTTTAGATTAGTAATAGCTGGAAAATTTTACCTGGATATCAGTCTGAAATTACTTGTTATGTAGGTGGACTAGTAACTATCCTATCCTACTTCCTACTAATATTATAAATGTGAAAGTTTGTGAAGATGTTTGGATGTTTGTTACTCAATCACGAGTAAACCGTTGAACAGATTTGGATGAAAATTGGCACATAGATAGACCATTTCCTGGATTAACACATAGGATACTTTTTATCCCGATATTCCCACGAGATCGAAACTTATGCGGGTGAAACCGCGGGGCGCTGCTAGTCTACTATATGATTTTTAGGGTTCCGTACCCTAAGGGTAAAAACGGGACCCTATTACTAAGACTCCACTGTCTGTCTGTCTGTCACCAGGCTGTATCTCATGAACCGTGATGACAGTTGAAATTTTCAAAGATGATGTATTTCTGTTGCCGCTATAACAACAAATACTAAATAAAAACAGTACAAATAAATATTTAAGGGGCAAAAACGCCGAAAAAAACACGTTTGTTGTATGGGAACGAGTTCCCATACAACAAACGTGTTTTTTTCGGCGTTTTTGCCTTACGGTACGGAATCCTTCATGTGCGGGTCCGACTCGCACTTGGCCAGTTTTTTAAAGACGCGGAGACGAAGAAAAAACTTAAATAATGCTATGATGAGAGCATTAGTACCTATAAGTAAGACAACAATATTGTTTTATAAGTACATTAGTGTCTGAGAGGGCTTGTGGCTAACTAATAACAGCCGCACGGTTCAATCGATCAGGTAAAGCTACTCTTGCCGCGGTTAACCCGTGGACGGGTGACCATCTTTACATACCAAGACCCCATCGTGCCTCGGAAAGCATGTAAAGCCGTTGGTCCCGGCTATCATACCTAGATCTTTGAAAGTCGATACGGGTCGTCAGAAACCCAAAAGTCTGACAACCAGTCTTACCAAGGAATATCGCATTACCCAGTAACTGGGTTGTGGAGGTCAGATAGGCAGTCGCTCCTTGTAAAATACTGGTATTCAGCTGCATCCGGTTAGACTGGAAGCCGGGCCCAACATATTTGGGAAAAGGCTAGGCAGATGATACTGAAATACATTAGTGTCTATGCTAAATTGCTAATGGTCATCAACATCATCAATGACATCCTTGTTCCACCGACTCCTGGGTATTATACAACATTATTGTTAGTATATGCGAAACCCGAAACACGTGTCTAGTATTTTTATGTAAAGAATCTATGTACAAAATTTCAAAACTGTACCATTAAAAATCACAAAGTTATATGCTTGTTATAAGTTACCTGTTTGTCCGTACAAAAACATGTTCACCCGCGCCGCGACGTCTTGCGCTCATTGATAATAGTAACTAGGTACCTAACCGTTCGGCGCGGAGATTTGATAACCTACTTAGTGTCGCTCGGTGTCCAACTTTTAAACTTTTTAAATATTTTTGGGACAAAATATAACATGGGGTAAGAATTATTGGAATCGATTCAGTTACTTATTCTGAACAAACTATATTCAGGTTTCGCATATACTAAAAGTAACGTTGTATAGACCTCCTCCCTTTTGTACAGTCAACAGCAAAGGTAGATGATCAAAATCAGAAATTCAATACTAAACCACTCAACGCTACATCAACGCCACACAGTTCTGACGCGAACTCCGTTCATTAGTATTGAATTTCTGACTTTGATCATCTACTTTTGCTGTTGTCTGTACTATGTTTCCCAGGTCTGTGCGAGCAATGGGTCTTAAAACCTGGTTAATAGCAATAGCCTCGCCTCTAATTGCCTACCCCTTCTGTGAATTCCGTCGTGAGGTTGTGTACGATATTTCGAGTAGCAGATGTCATCGACAGAGACAGACCTGGCACTTGACAACACCTCAATTGCCATTGATTCGAGCTGTTTAAGGGCCGATTTTGTAATGAGTCCACTTCATCCGATTTCGGGATGACGTGCACCTAATAGACAGACAATGGCAGCTTCAGATCCGTATTACGACGCGGAGGCAATATCGGTTTAATTAAACAAAGCACTGATTTCAAGTGCTTTTTTAACATCAGCTATCTGTCTATGATAGTTCCGTCAAAAGCGGTCCAGCCGTTTCGGAGATTTGCCGAAACAAACAAACAGACAGACAAACAAAAATTTGGTGTAGGTACTTTCACGTGTATTTAGTAAAAAGCTGTTATAATTGACATTACAAACAGACGGTTAAATTTTATGTATTTGTATAGATTGCAATGCACGTTATTATGGCCAATTAATACTACAACGTTTACAGCACTCACGTTCCTACCATAAAGTTTCACACAAGTTTGCAAAGTCATTAAAAGATAATTCTAACCACTCAACATGCGCAAGGTAAAACCGACAGAACCATGTTGTGGTTCCACAATAATTTCCGCAGTTTTCATTAAGTTCACAGATTGAGCAACGAACCCCGACCGCGCTGTCTTTGACTTGACACGTATCGATATTTCCGACATAGGTCGACCAAAGCGAAAGCAGGTAGCGAGAGAGATAATAAAATATTGTATTTTAACATTTTATTTTTATTGAAAAGATACAACAGACAGTACAATACAAAACATAAAAATAAGAAATATACAAATTTATGAAAGAAAAAAGAAAGAAAAAGTATTTATTGCGACTCGTACAGGAAGATCACAAACTAAACTAAACACAGTAAAATAAAAAACCAAGTTATATAAAAAAGTAACAAAAGGAAAATGAAACAGAAAGTCCTATACGAGGCCAAAAGGCTCCTATCTCAGCATGATGCTGCGACATTTAAAAAATAAATGTCACAGCTCTGGTATTCTGATAGGGCCCGATATGGACAATAATATTCCAGTCCAACAACATATTGTATTTCCAGGGTTCTTGTTGTAAATTATACTCACGAAGACTAGTAGATATAAAGTTTATTCATAGACAGTAGACACATTACTACAGAATTATTAAAAATACAAAACTGCAATACGACTTATCTATCTGACAGCTAGTCGACGACTTCCCGCGCCAAGCCCGCGCTTTTTTTATCAACGACACCCACATGACATTATACTTTTTTTTTTTTCTTATTCTATGAAAATGGAACCAAAATTACAGAATGTATTAAATTACTAACAGACGGCCATTCTGCCGTGGGGATGACCCTATCCCCAACTCAGTTCGGCCATTCACTGTAAGGTATGACCTCATACCTTGACTTGTTATAAACAATAAATTGAAATAGGTATGTTGGAAAGCATTGGTTATCATACAATTTTTTTTTTTTTTTTTTTTTTTTTTTTTATAGTACAAGATAATCATAATCATTTATTTGCATTAGGTATTGGTACAGCGTTGGTCTTAAATTTTAAATAAGTTTCCTAATACATAGTCAGACATTTGACATGCAAAATTTTACAATATTTATCAGTTTATGTCCAATGGCATGCCTTAAATACTAATTTCTAACAATTATTTCTTTTTACAATACAGTCAATATTCATTAAGATTGAAAACACATTATTTATCATTATTAATTATAAATTCATTTATAGAATAAAATCGTTTTTCCAGTAGCCATAATTTTAACTTTACAAAAAATATATTATTTGGTAAATCTTTAAAGTTTTTCGGTATTTTATTGTAGATAAGTCCACTCATATTGTAGCAGTTTGTTTTTTTTTTTTTTTTTTTTTTTTTTTTTTTTTTTTTTTTTTTTTTTTTTTTTTAAAAACGTTGCCCCACACTAGGAATTTCTCCTGTATTGTGGGTGCGTTTACAAACATTTAAACTCACATACACAAACAGCCAGACCCGGAACAACTACTTGTAGGTCGTACAAATATTTGTTCCGTGCGGGAATCGAACCCGCGACCCGCAGCGCAGCAGTCAATCGCTTAACCACTGCGCCAACCGTGCCGTCAAGTTCTTTTTATACAGAGAAGTCTTTGGTGCCCTAGGCAGAACTATTCTATCTGGATCTCTTACTTTTCGAGGGCAACGGTCTTGAGCCTTTTTAAATAAGTCAAAATGCTGTCGGACAAATTTAGCACATTCTAAAATATACATACTGGGTAATGTGAGGAGTTTTAACTTAAGAAACAGAGGTTTACAGGATTCCCATGGTGGAATGCCACAAATGGCTCGAATGCATTTTTTTTTTGTACAATAAAAGCCTTGTCCGCGTCTGTTGAGTTACCCCATAGTATAAGGCCGTATTGTAAAGTTGAAGCAATGCAGCCGTGATACGCAGTCAACATCGTACTCTGCGACGAGGTTTTTCGCAGAGTGTAGAGGACATAAACGTATTTGTTTAACTTATTACACACTTTTTCTACATGTGGTTTCCAAGAGAAGTAACCGTCCAATGCTACTCCCAGAAAAGTAGTTTCGTCTGCCTCTAATAGAGGTTCTCCATTATAAGTTTATCTCGCTTACGACCATATGTTCTAAATATATCCACAACAGTAAATCTGACATATAAATGATTTCTACTTATTTTAAATTCCATTTTTAACTGTACATATTTATCTTATTCTAGTATAACCTGTATAACACAAATCTAAGTACACATGATGATTGATATTTTTAAGACTTCAAGAGAACAGCTAGTAGTAACTCCAATAACTAATCTATAAACTTAATAAAAATTATAATTATCATTCACAGCTTATAATAATATAACACTAGAGCCACCCTAGGGGCACACAAATTATAACCTAAGCCTATTTTAACTGTACATATTTATCTTATTCTAGTATAACCTGTATAACACAAATCTAAGTACACATGATAATTGATATTTTTAAGACTTCAAGAGAACAAGCTAGTAGTAACTCCAATAACTAATCTATAAACTTAATAAAAATTATAATTATCATTCACAGCTTATAATAATATAACACTAGAGCCACCCTAGGGGCACACAAATTATAACATAAGCCTATTTTAACTGTACATATTTATCTTATTCTAGTATAACCTGTATAACACAAATCTAAGTACACATAATGATTGATATTTTTAAGACTTCAAGAGAACAGCTAGTAGTAACTCCAATAACTAATCAATAAACTTAATAAAAATTATAATTATCATTCACAGCTTATAATAATATAACACTAGAGCCACCCTAGGGGCACACAAATTATAACCTAAGCCTATTATATTATATTATTTATTACCTATTATACCTACCACACTGGGGGTAGATTTGATTAACTGCAGCCACACTTGGGGATTCTCATTCATTTCAGTGGACAATCATCATTATTGTTCACACTTGGGAACTTCATTAGGTACCACACTTGGCGTCCGTTGTTATCTATTTGTATTAGCCACACTAGGGGCTAACATCCACACTTGGGGATTCTCATTGATCTTGGGTAATCATCATACTTCACACTTGGGAACTTCATTAGGTACCACACTTGGGGTCCATTGTTATCTATTTGTATTGGCCACTCTAGGGGCTAACAGTCACACTCATGGTCGTAATTCATAATTTTCTCACTGGTATCTATGCTGTAAGGGTCATAATACGGAAAATAGTGGTAAGTGTATAAGATGTCAGTCAGTTAATTAATAAAGATAATAGATGCATTAAATTACTCTGGAAGAGAATCGTCAGTTATGGAACTTATTTCGACAATAGCAGAAAGTGCCCCCATCGTTATCCAAGGTTACTCTCCTTAAAAATAATTGGCTCTTACAATGTTTTCAAATTACAGTAAGTATGGGAGGACAGCGTAGGCCTGTCAACAAGTGGTCTACAGATCTAAAGTCTACAAGGTCTACAAAGTCCTCACCTTTACAAAATAAGAATCTATCAAAAGGATAAATAAAAAATAAAATATATAAAAACCTACTAAAACCAAGTGATATGATTCCCATTACAACCACTAATAAAGAGGTGAATAATTAGAATTGTCTCTATATAATGTCAAATAATAAAGAGATTATGTCAAAAAAAAGTTTGTAAAACAATAAACAAAAAATAAACATCGTAATTTGAGAGCAGATACTAGACATTTACATAGTTTTGCCTTTAATGAGGAGTCAGGAAAGCCACATGTCATAATACTGTGGAAATGAGCAAAGTATACTAACCTAGCTGTGGCTATATCTGTCAACTGCCTTATTTTTCTTACTGCATAATGCAGCTGAACTTAATCTACCTGAAAGAGCTCTAATGTGTGCGCCCCATTGTAATTTGGAATATAAAGTCATTCCCAGAAATACAGTTTCCGTAACAGCATCTAGTTGTATTCTTTTTTTTTTTTTGACATTCTAAGTTTAGACCCAATTGAGGTACATTTCAAAATGAGAACTTAAGACATTTAGTTTTGTTCGCATTACGTAAAAGATTATTAGCTTCAAACCATTTCGAAAGAACAGCCAGACTATCGTTAATATGTAGGACATCCGTATCTTTTCTATCTATTTTAAAAATAAGAGAAGTGTCAACCGCGAATAAAATTATATCTGACAAGTTAGGCATCATGTAAGGAAGGTCATTAATATAAACTAGAAATAGGAAAGGGCCAAGAATTGAGCCTTGAGGCACGCCAATCTTAACTAGAGACCCTGATGACGACGCCCCGTTAACGTTTACTTTTTGCTGTCGCTTTGACAGATAGGAAAGAACAAGATCAGCAGCTTGTCCACGAATTCCGTAATGGTATAATTTACAGATCAGTGTATTATGGTCAACGCAGTCAAACGCTTTTGAGAGATCACAGAAAATGCCAACTGCATTCTGGGACTTCTCCCAGGGTTCTAAAATGTGACTGATGAGTTTTACTCTCGCGTCCGTCGTCGACCTATCTTTCGTGAAACCAAACTGGCGACTATGTAAAATCCCATTTGAATTTAAATGTGATAACATCTGCTACAGGATGATATTTTTTTTTTTTGTCATAGATTTTGCTCAATGCTGGTAGCACAGATATAGGTATATAATTGGAGGGATCAAACTTACTAGCCGATTTGAAAATAGGTACTACTTTACTATGTTTCATTAAGTCAGGAAATGTACTGCTGTCTAAACATTGATTAAATATGCGGCGTTAGGGCAGTGGCACCTGTGTCAATAATATTGTAAGAACCTTAACAGAAATCCCCCATAAGTCTTCAGTGTTTTATTTTTTATTTTAAGACTTTTAAATGCTTTTTTTTTTTTTTTTTTTTATTTTGGCAACAAAAATGGGCTTGAATTCAATGCTTCGAATATCCTTATTAAAGTTTTCTTTAAGAAGAGCTTTAGCTAATATAGGTGATGAGGGGAGATACTTTGTAACCTCTTTTGGGATGTTGGTAAAGAATTTTTTAGGGACAACTCATTCTGATCTCACTGTTTTGTGTTACCAGTTCCTTTGTTAATTACCTGCCACACAGCTTTTATTTTATTATTAAACATACTAATTTTGTTACTTATTAATTGAGATTTAGCCTCAGCGCATATCTACTCTTTTGAATATTTTAGAATAGTTTCTTACATAAATATGAAGGGCTTGATCAGAAGCTAATGATTTCTCGTGATACAGATTATGTAAAATATCTCTGCTTTTTCTAATGCCAGCAGTGGCTCATTCACTAAATTTTGGTTGCGTATTGATAGTAACTTTTTTCTTTTTTTTTTTTTTTTTTACAGGTTATGCTTTATTGAATTCTTGGCTTACTGTAGAAAATAATGTGAAAGATTGCTAAGAACATTATTATTAAACATTTTCAATTTATTTTTAGTTAGAGGTCTTAATTGAATGGATTTATCTATGTGTAATCTTTTACCTAAGTCAAATGATACAAGTTGACCAGTATGGTCAGACCTGCCGCCACTAATTAAGAATTTAGTCTTTTATTTTACAATTAGTAAATACATTGTCGATGCATGAAGCTGAAGTTGCTGTTATTCTAGTCGCTTCATTAAATATACATTTTAAATTAAATGATTTAAACAATGAGATTAGCTTAAATTTTGCTGGTGAATTAACAAATAGATCAATATTTAGGTCACCACAAACAAAAACAAATTTACTATCTTTAAAAAGTTTACTTAGTATTTCTTCCATTATGATCAACACATAAGAAAGTATGGCCTTCACCTTCTGCACATGCTACCTCACATATTGATCAACAGTGCAAGCAGTGATATTCTTTCTTTCTTTTATATCTAAAACAACTGTTACATAATATCAAAGTACCACCTCTTATTGAGGACCTGTTGTATGCACTGGCAAGTTAAACAATGTTCACATTAAACAACATTCTATCCTGTTTGAACCAGGTTTCACAAAAACATAAGATATCCATATGATATTTATCTATTAACATTTCCACGTTTAGGATTTTGCCAGAGAAGCGATTTATATTTTGGTGAAATTGTAAAATATTCTATTATGCTTCTCTTTTGAAATTTTAGGGATGAATTACAGTATTATTAGAAGTACTAGATAATACTGTTTCGTCACTTAACCTAGTCTCAGTTAAATTATCAATAACTGCGTGTGTATATTGTAAGCTAACAAAGTAGCCAATACATGTTGACTTTTCTTGGGAAGAAACATATGTTCCTGAACTAATACAAAATCCCTAACAAAATAGTTTGTATCAAAATACAATAAACTATGATGACATGTCAAAATATGCATTAAGTTGTTTAAACTTTAAATGTAATCGTTTTCTGCATCATAAAAATTATTAGAATATGGTAATGCACATAATATTAATTTACCTAGTTTTAATTTAAGTAGGGTGTCAATACCATTAACTATGTCCCATTTTGTTAAGCTCAGACTGTTTCCAATTAAAAGAATCACAGAAGTCTGCTCATTCATTTGTGTATGTTTTATTTTATGAACAAGCTCATTCAAATGCAGGATATGATAACACCAGTTAACTATAATATGTTTAGAGCGGTTAATTAATAATGATCCAAAACCAGATCCTAATCTATCAGAAAATACCAAAACATTACTTTGAGTGGGATAGATAGTTTCTATAGTATGAGTTGAAATGGATGAAGTAGTAGGTACAACATGCTGTGACATCTGAGGTGAATCGGGTGGTGGGGTGGTTGAGAGCACAACTACAAGTTAGATTGTTGGTCAGTGACTCGTACCTCTCTGCATTGTACTTGACAAGGTCCACCAACTCACAGGCCTCCAGCAAGCGCTCGCTTAATATTAGTTGACTAGACTCATACTTACAGGATATTTCCTTAATTGTATTTTCCCTGCTCAGTAATCAGTAATTCCTTTTGAAGGCTTGTATGTCAACATAATACATTTGTCTGCTATTTTCCAACTTATTATTACATACCGTACATTTAGTTGGCTTGATTAATGTTAAACTTGTGAACACTTTGTGTCTTCAAGAGTTTTTTTTTATTTTTTTACCTTTTAATGTTTTTACTAATTTTAATATGTTTGTTAATTTTATTATGACTAAATAGTTGGATTTGGTCATCTAGTTAAAGTATTGTTCCCAGTCAGGTCTATGGTAATGGTGGGCTTCTCATATTCCAGTCTAGATAAACTGCAAACCAGCTTGTTGAAAAGGTTCATCAGCTGCGGTCATAGACTTAAACCATAACGTACCTATACAAATAAAGCCCAGAACCCAATCGTGTATTCAATTGTTAATAATTCTTCTAGTGCTCTCGGCAGGGGACCGAACCCAGGCTCTCTTAAACACGCATGCCACCAGGTGTACTATGTGCGTAGTCTTTATTATCATAAACATAGAAAGCAAAAGTAACCGATACAAGACCGGTACCCTACTTCCGACGGCTGTGGGTAGGTGGTACGCTTTGCGATGACCTTAATTTACCCGCTTACAACTTTTGTTCGAAGATGCCTACTTACACAATATAGTTTGTATGTACTTACAGTACACCCAGATGCACCAAACTACTTAATTACCACACCCGCCGTAAATATGTTTGTAAAATAATAAGTGGGCTAATCATTTCAGTGAGATCAAACTGCCTGACAGTAGGTAACTAAATCAGACACCTATTATGTTTAGTTCTAGAGGTGATTACACTTGTTTATAACAAGGCAGGTACCTACTTGCTGTAATGTGAGTATCACCATTGCTCGTCGCCTATTAGGGCAAGTGACGTACCTATAGCATACTGCGTTCTTAATTCTCGAGAAACTTAGATTGTAAAATAATGTAAGTAACATCTTTGTAAGTATACAAACCGATTATGTAGTGATTTACATTATAATAAAGAGGTTACATACCAGCAGATTTTCTCCAACGGTTCTTACCACTTCTGAAGTATTGTATTTCCAGGGTTCTTGTTGTAAATTATACTCACGAAGACTAGTAGATATAAAGTTTATTCATAGACAGTAGACACATTACTACAGAATTATTAAAAATACAAAACTGCAATACGACTTATCTATCTGACAGCTAGTCGACGACTTCCCGCGCCAAGCCCGCGCTTTTTTTATCAACGACACCCACATGACATTATACTTTTTTTTTTTTTCTTATTCTATGAAAATGGAACCAAAATTACAGAATGTATTAAATTACTAACAAACACTGTTCACAGATCGTTATATTATGACACTTATCAGTGAAATGATAATCGCTAGGGTTACGTAAATTCATTTTTTTTCTTTTGTAATGCTTGAAACTAGGAATATAGAAACAGAAAAAAAAATTGTAACTATATTATTTTTTCGCTTCTAAATAGCAATAAAAAAAGTATGTAATAAATGTTGTGCTGAGCACGCAGTTTTGTTTATTTGGTCGACATTAAACTCAACTCAAACTCAAAGAATTTATTTCAATTAAACCATTAACAGGCACTTTTGAATTGTCAAGAAGTCGGTCAGTCAGAAAATATGAAGCTAGTTGCCCATTCCAAAGCGTAGGTACCTATGGAGAAGAACGGGCAAGAAACTCCATGGACACTCTTTTTCATCGAATTCTCTATTAGTAGTTTAGTCTTATTATTTCTGATCAAAAGCGTGATACAAGCGAGATTTTGTAAAGCCTCCTTTACACGTCGTCAGATGCATCAGCAGATGGCCATCTGCCAATGCCTCCGCCGACGTGTGGACGGGGTAATTTGCTAGTCTGTGGTAGGTATTTGACGTCGGCAGAGGCTAAATACCTACCACAGACTAGCAAATTACCCCGTCTACACGTCGGCGGAGGCATTCGGAGATGGCCATCTGCTGATGCATCTGACGACGTGTAGAGGAGGCTTTACATTGAGCTTGGTGTTACATTGAAGTAAGAGCAAGAACCCAAGAGTCCAAAATGTTGTCTAAAGTTTGCCAAGTGCATTAATTGAAGTCCTTTTCGATGTGGTTTGTTGTTGTTCCTTTTTGATGATTCACCTACGTCAAATCGTCAGTCTGGCAAATTTTACGTGATTGATGTTAACTGAGCTGAACAAATTTAATAAACTGAAAACATCACATTTCTCCTGTAATTCCTATAAAGACACATTTCAAAACTATTCTATCAACACATCGCTTGCGGTATGTTATAAACTACAACTAAATATACTTTTTTTTTCTCTTTTTTTAATCAGCCTATAATGTTCCCTCTGCTGGGACACAGGCCTCCTCTCGGTGCGAGGGAGTGGGCCGTAATCCACCACGCGGGCCCAGTGCGGATTGGCAGATGTCACATGTCTTCGAATTTTTGGTTCTAGGACATGCCGGTTTCCTCACGATGTTTTCCTTCACCGTTTTGAGAGCAGTGGTGATGAAATAATTTACACAAAGTAAAGCGCAATATACTATGCTTATGTTGTAGTATTTTTACTGTATTTATGTCTATAATAATAACAAACTCACATAGTACAACCCTACAATTTAGCGTCGCTAAGGCTCGTAGTCACATAAAAAAAACAAACAATGGTCGCACCACGCCAATCCTGTCCATTCTCTCCAACAAATGAGCTTCACAAGACGATTGACATAACCAGCCCCAGTTACCATCACAAAGCTGCTAAATCTGGACAATAGTGAGCAGTTCTATCTAGCTCTTGTCACGAGCAGCTGCTGATTATATCGACATTTCAATATCGACGGGCGCAAGTCAAGGGAGATAGCGATCACAATGAGAGTCTGATAGGACTGAAGGGTGATGCAGAAAATGAGGGCGTTTATGCACGTCATGGAATTACGGGCTGTTCGATATTCGTAGTTTATGGGTTTCTATATAAAAGACTTTTTTTAATTAGTGGTAACACTCGTGTATCTTTACCAAAAACGATTTCAACGTAGGTACAGTTATACAGCTTTTGCAAAAGCTGATTCTTATATACAGGGTTACTGGTAAAAAAAATCAGCTGTTCCCTACATTTATGTTCGTATAACTCGTCAAAATGTAGGGAACATCAGATTTTTTTTTTGCGATTACAGGTTTGGTCCCATAGTAAAAGTTGTTCATGATGATGAGTACAATGACCTCTTAAGAGGTTGTTAATGTTTTACCAATAACCCTGTACCTATATTTGAAAATTACAAACAGTCAGTAGTTTCACAGAAATCGATATGCTTTTAGTAACGGGGAACCAGCCATGATGAAAATATCTTTCCTTTTAACTGAACTGACTGAATGATGAAACTGAATATTGGTTTGTAAGAACCACAGAACACAGGGATGTTTCGGCGGCCACACTGCTTCAACGGCGTATCACCGTTTACTCGCACTACGAAACAAATGACGCACAGTCAACAAAGGAGATAAGTATGCAGGATCGTCGGATATAGTTGAAGTTTAGTAAGAAACCGATGGATGCTGTCGACTGAAATTTAATTTGATAAATTAACTGTTTGTTTTCTATTAATACAATCAAATTTTATTCGACAACATCCATCGGTTTCTTTCTAAACTTCAACTATATCCGACGATCCTGCATACTTATCTCTTTTGTTGACAACATAGAATCTGCTTTTGAACGAGTTCCATGAGACAAGTTGTGCGCTCTACGCACTTTCGGGGACGCGAATTTTACTGCCGTCCCTCTCTAGCTAGACGCTGACAGTGCGGCGGTTTCATGCTCTGTGGTAAGAATGAAGGTAGTTTGAAGTCAGATTTCTATAAGGCTCCTTCAAACACGCGTGCGACATAAAGGCACCGCTCGTTGCGCGACTTGCGGTGCCTTTGTGTCGCGCGCGATTATATCGCGTGTCGCCTCAGTTTGTAGGAACCTTTATTTATTAAGAGGTATTGCCGCTCTTTTCACTTTTATCTTTCTTATCTTTGATGTCCTCTTATTAATGTCCTTTGGTTGTGACTAAATGTTTCAAGTCAAACCTTTGTCGTTTGGCTTTGATGTCGACTTCGGCTTTCATTACAATCTTGTTTAGGCTTTTTGTGCTTCTCGCAGCTTCGTTTCAATTAACCCAAAGTATTGCTTTCTGAGATATCTTGGTCCTTTGGTTCGATTGATTGCTGTTAGCAATTTGTACAGTTATATATTTACTTAGTATAAAATAATTTGTAGGATGTTTTCTCAAACTGTTCGAGCTTTTGCATTCATCCTCGATATTACTTTCCTCATTGCGAAACCATATAACCCCTTTTCAATTTTATGTACAGTCGAACAAGCTATTTGGTATACAGGCAAAAATATTAATCTTTCCACTACACTTCCAATATTCAGTTTTATTTTGTGCACTATAACTTTTTCAGCTTACGGCATCCTTAATAGAGTGAAGTAAAAGAATTAACTACTCAGCACACCCACATCATTGTTTAAAAGTAGTTGCATGTTAGCTGCCTGTATACCAAATAGCTTGTTCGACCGTACTAGTTCTGTCTGGCTATTAAGTTTCTATTGGCCTTCAAAGGATACTCATCAATGTCGATAGATTCACAAAAAGCTCTTTCAAAGACTATTGAAGAGGGTCTTTAAAATCTACTTTGAGTGCATCATGGTTTTAAAGGTCTCCTTTTGGCAATTGCAAACCTTTTTAATCGACGAAAAAACGGAGGAGGTTCTCACGTCGACGCGTATATATATATTTTTTTTTAATATTTAATCGAGTCTTTCAGCAGGGCTAGCATGGCCGGAGACATTTTATCCACGGGGAGAGGAGAAAATACTATTCCCCTCTGTCAATTTTGTCCACCCTCCGAGCACGGCGACATGGGTGGATAAACTTTTCACGGTGGACAAACCAGGGCTAGCATGGCTGGAGACATTTTATCCACGGGGAAAGGAGAAAATACTATTCCCCTCTGTCAATTTTGTCCACCCTCTGAGCATGGCGACATGGGTGGATAAACTATTCACGGTGGCAGTAAGCACGAGACATTTTTATAGTACAATTAATTATATTTTCTCCAAGAGATATACTTAAACCCACCATCTAAAGACGAGGACAAATTTCTCCCTTTGTTATGTCAAAATATCTGTAATTTTTCTCTTCCACTAGTCGCCATGCTAAAGACGGGGGGTGAGTATCCACGTCTAATGTCAAAAAGTGATATAATTCTCTTTCCCCCTGTTGCCGTGCTTTGGCAGGTGGATAAAATAATTTTATCCCTTGTCAGTGGAAATAACCGGTGGAGAAAAGTTTTATCCCCAGCCCATGCTAGCCCTGCAGTAATGAAAACTTTCGGGCTCTCTTAGAATAGAATACTCTTTATTATGTACGCCATATAAATTACAGACATAAATGTAGAATATTTTACATAGGGTGACACAATGGGCGGTCTTATCGCTAAGTGCGATCTTATAAAGACATTCTTTGGATGGATTAAAAAGGAGAAGGAAAGACAATACTGCAGGTAGTCTGTGTATCTTTAATAATACAATAAATACTGCATATTAAGAGCGTTTACGCCGCCGTACGCCATTTCATACAAACTTTCAAGCCCTTGTTTTTCGAAATGAATGAACCGATTTTAATGAAACTTCATACGCATAAACAGGATACAAAGATCTAAAAAGTTACTTAAGAAAATTTTCGAAAAATAGTGTTTCAGCCAAATTAGATATATTTTAAATTTTCCTTACAAACAGAGATTTCCAGTAATCGTTTTTTAAAATAAGACATTTCAAAAATGGGGTAATCTTTAGTATCGTTTGGCAGGCGGATGGGGGTGGGAGGGGGAGGGAGGGGTGTCCCCCCTCTCCCCTGGTACCATTCCCGTGAAAAGGTAACGCACCACTTTTGAGAAAAACAGATATTTGTAACCTAACCTCAAAACACTATAATCGGTAAAAATTTAGTATCCGGGGGCACGAAAACGAGGTGGTGGGGGGTGGAGGGGGAGGGGGGTCCCCCGTTCCCCCTGGTACCACTCCCATGAAACGAGGACGCACCATTCTTGAGAAAAACAAATTATTGTAACCTAACCTCAAAACACTGGTTTTCAATACAAAGTTGCTTCTGCACGTCTCCGGCGCTGCGGGAAGTGCAGCCCCTTCGCCCTTACGTAACAAAGGATAGGCACCCATGCTCACCTCCGCAGCTTCGGCTTACTGGTCGCCTCCGGCGACCAGCCCCAGCCGCTACGGCTCGCACGGGTGCCTATGCTTTGTTACAGCGGGCGGGGGCTGCACTCCCTCCGCGCCTCCGGATTTTTAAATACACCCTCGGGGTAGCAGCCAAAAGACTACGTGGAGTCGGGGTGCCCCGAGTCGGTTTTGGGACAGATTCGACCTATTTCAACTATAAAGTGGGGTACATAACAAGACAAATAAAACAACAAAACATTCACACACAACAAAACATTCACTCGTGAAGAAACGGAATGAACCACAGAGAGTACTTAATAACACTGACAGTACAGTTCTTTTTTACGTTCCGTTTCACCAATTTTACAGACATTTTACACCACAGACAATATACTGGTACAGATTTGGTTGTCAATCGCCTATTTTAACGTTTCGTTACACTATTTATCTGATTTGAGGTTAGAAACAATTTTTATAAATTTCTCGAAAAATATCCATTACCTTGTAATAAGAGCGGTAGCGTTATAATCGGGGCCCCACCCTCTACCAGATTTAACCACTTTTAACCCCCTCCACCTGCCAAACGATACTAAAGCCAACCCCAAAAATGTCTTAAGATAAACTAAGTTGATATCAGGTAATCAGTAACTTATTTGTATAGTATAATTCGTGTACAAATTAAAGCTAGCATAACGAAGATGAATTCCATTTATATCACAACCTTTGATCAATATGACCCTTTCAAGAGCTGCTCCGAATCGTATGAAACACAAGTACCTACCTAAGTAACCGATACTTTGACGTTCAAACGAACTTCGCAGACTTTGAAACGTCTATTAATCGAATTCCTCGAATCCGAAGTCGAAACTTCGACAGTTCTACCTCAATGTCGAAGAGGAGTGATGTTTCGTGAAATAATCCGAACTTGCTTTGCCAGCGGCTCGCCCGCGTGGAGGTCAGAATGTATCCCACAGGAACATACTACTGAAATAAAAAGTATCCTATGTGTTAATCCAGGTTATAAACAATCAGTGAGCTAGATTTTATCCAAATCCGTTCAGCCATTTTTGCGTGACTGAGTAACAAACATCCAAACATACAAAAGAGAATGACCAAAAGTCGTACCAAAAAGTCTCATGCATCAAGATCAAAATATTGTAGTAATTATTTTCATAATATTTTACGACATTACGCGTCGGGGATTTAATTTTTGAACAGGGAATTTAATTTATCTACTTAGGGCTGATTTTTCAATCATGTGATAACTTTATTCAGGGAATAATTTTGAAATTTTGACAGTTATTTCATACAAAAACTGTCAAACGTCAATTTTATTCCTCGAATAAAAGTTATTTGGCGATGGAAAAATCAGCCCTTAATGTAAAAAAAAGGGTTGATATTGTTTTATTCCCTTTACATGAGGTTCCGTTTCAAATTATATGATATGATATGACCTTGAATTTTGAAAGTGCTATGGTGTCTTATAAAAAACATGTAAAAAATTATGTCGATTCTATCTATTAATTAAAAATAACTAGAATAGAATAGGCTGGCTTTTAGAGCAATAATGGCCATTCGTGTCAAACAAAATAAAGTACCTACCTAGTTCAAGGTTATTTAGATTTTTTTTAAATCTCCGAAACCCGGGTTTCGTTTACAAAAAGAACTTTTGTAGGAGTTATTATGATAAGTGTAATCTATAAAAAACAAAGTTTGACTTTGATGCAGCATAATACGGGATTCCATACATCCATAAGCATTGCCTTTCACATTTCTAATATTAGTTGGAAATAGGTTAGCAGGTTTCGGGGAAAATAGAGTTTCTAGTTTCGATGGACAGAGTTCTTGGTTACGAAATGGTTAGGTTTGATACTGATATTTTACTCTCATCCTTCAGAGGTACCTGTGAAGTTGTGAAATAGATTTTCCGGATAGCACAACCATATCTATTTCCACAGTAAACTTCAAGACACGGCCAGCAGCCGCCCCAGAGCATGAACGCTTGAAGTAAACATAACGTAAATCATCATCATCATCATTTCAGCCGAAAGACGTCCACTGTTGGACATAGGCCTCCCCCAAAAGGGGGGGGTTTGCCATAATCGCCACGCTTGGCAGGCGGGTTGGCGATCACAGTATGGTATGGTGGTGGAATGCATAGAGAACGCTGCTGCCCATTCTCCGGTACGCCCCTTAGTCGCCTTTTACGACACCCACGGGAAGTATGGGGTGGTGCTATTCTTTAAGTCCGGCACCACACAGACAACGTAAATATCACGAATGAACTACATATTATTGAATAAAAAATCACACTAATATTATAAAGGCGAAAGTTTGTGAGTGTGTGTGTGTGTGTGTGTTTATATTACAGGGTGACTGGTAATTAGTGACCGAAACCTAAACACGTGGTTTTACTCATCATTATGAACAGCTTTTACTACGGGACCAAACCTGAAGTCGCGAAAAAAAAAATCAGCTGTTCCCTACATTTGTGTTCGTTTATCTCTTCAAAATGTAGAGAACAGCTGTTTTTTTTTCACGATTTCAGGTTTGGTCCCGTAGTAAAAATGTTCTTAATGATGAGTACAATCAGGTGTTTAAGTATCGGTCACTAATTACTAGTCACCCTATAATTATGTTTGTTACTTCTTCACGCTCAAACGGCTGGATCCGCCCCTAAGACGGACCACTGACCCAATTTTGATAAAATTAGGTATGGAGGTAACTGACACCCTAGATTAACATAGGCTACTTTTTATCCCGATATTCCCACGAAATCAAAAGTTATGCGGGGCGCAGCTAGTATAATATAAAAATATAAGCTAATTCTATAACATTTTGGTTTAAATTTATACGACAAGCACAATAAGTATCCACCCATACAAGTAGTTTCACACATTCATAAGTTTATGAATGTGTGAAACTACTTTTTTCTTGTTCGCTTTTACGCTACGTTTAATTCCATTGTCTGTGTGGTGCCGGACTTGAAGAATAGCACCACCCCATACTTCCCGTGGGTGTCGTAAAAGGCGACTAAGAGGCGTAGGCCTACCGGAGAATGGGCAGCAGCGTTCTCTATGCATTCCACCACCATACCATACTGCGATCGCCAACCCGCCTGCCAAGTGTGGCGATTATAGCAAACACCCCCCTTTTAGGGGAGGCCTATGTCCAGCAGTGGACGTCTTTCGGTTGAAGTGATGATGATGATGATAATTCCACGCATCCGTGCTAGGCCTACAGTTAATTTTATACTTAACTAATGACCCGCCCCTGCATGGTGTACGACTTGATAAAATATCGAGATTACTTTAATATGAGTGGGGTGGGACAGTATAGGCTAAACAAAAAGAAAAGAATGTTTTAGATACAAACCTTCCGGAATCAATTTTCTAAATTATGGCTAAAATCGCTTCAAAATCCGTTATGTAGTTCAAAATAAGTAACCGGTCAAACAGACAGACACGAAAGACGACTTTATTTTATAATATGTATTGATATAGATTTTTAGCATTCTACACGATTTTAAACATAAACATGTATGTTAAGGGGCTTACAGGACCTAAACGCAAAAAAACGCAAGGCTTAGAAACAATAAAAGTATATGATCGACTACAGTAAACACAATCAGAAAAATATATGATATTCTTCAGGATATATGCTAGCTAGATAGTGTGTTGAAAACATAATACAACTAATTTGATACGATAGAAAAAAATCATGAAGATACCTCTAAAACTTTCCTTTTACAATAAAAACCATACTAATATACATCTGATTTTTATCAGATTATTCTACAAGCAACATGCTAAAACACTATTGTTTTTATTTTTTAGTCCAACCCATAGATTTTTTGTAATTAAATAATTGCTCCATATTTTGCAATAAGTTACCAGCGTTGTGTCATCGCGCTTCTCTTTTTTTTCTACGCAGTCCGACAGAGACTGCGCTTTAGGTCATGTAAGCTCGTTATGGTCGGTCTTATAGCTAACTAGCTTCTGCTCGATTTCGTCCGTTTCGCGCTATTATTTCGTTTTCGCCAGCATTTTTGTTTTTTTTCTTTTTGCTCGGTTCCTAAGGGGCCTAGCTAGCGTGATGTTAAATAGTCTACAGCGTACCTCAAGAATTGGGTTATAAAATGCACGAAGAATTTATCAAATCCGACTGGTAGTTCCAGAGATTAGCGCTTTCAAACAAACAAACAAAAACTCTTCTCTTTATTTGCTTAGCTTCTGCCAGCGGCTTCGCCCGCGAGGTATGTCGATAAAAACTACTTATCCTATGTAAGGATACCGGATAGTTTTTATCGACATACCTCGCGGTACGGATTTCGATAACATTTGGCAGAGAGATAGATTGCATCCCGGGGCTTTCCCCGGGATGCAATCTCTCTGCCAAATGTTATCGAAATCCGTTCAGTGGTTTAGGCGTGAAAAGGTAACATACAGACAGACAGAGTTACTTTCGAATTTATAATATTAATAATATAGCAGGGATGGCGAACCTCTATAGATCTACGTGGAGGCGTTTACGAAATGACGCGCTTCAATTTTAGGTATTGAGTCTTACTACTACACGTGCACGGCTCACACACACAGCGACATGCGCGAAGCGGTGAAATTATGAGTAAATTGACACGACTTGATACTTGAGCCTAATTTTATTTTATTTTTGCCATGTATTTTTTTTAAGTTTACGGTGATTTGTTTTCAAACAGTTTGTAGGTAATGTGAAGTGTTCATATAAGTAGAATGCTATTTACTTAATTTCACTGGACAGTGATTAATCAAGTACAAGTTGCCAAAGTACCTATGTATTAACAATTTGCGGACGAGCTTATTGAAAACAAATATAAAACAAGCTTGTTTTATTCGGTTTATTTCGTATTTTATATAATAAATTTGCTATGGTATCAAATGCAAGTAGGTTCTTGTGAGTGTGTGTGTATGTTTATATGTTTGTTCTTCACGCTCAAACGGCTTCACCAATTTTGATAAAATTTTGTATAGAGGTCATCATCATCTAGCCTAGCCTTTTCCCAACTATGTTGGGGTCGGCTTTAAAATTTTGTATAGAGGTAGCTGACACATATAGGCTACTTTTTATCCGATATTCCCACGGGATCGAAACTTATGCGGGTGAAACCGCGGGGCACAGCTAGTTGCTTCATAAATATTTAAAAAATTCGTAAAACAAAAACAACGCAATGGATATTGTTGAACTGTCAAATCGGAATGGATTGCCATTCCAAGTGTGTTACGCAATTAGGATAACGTACTAAGCAGTGTCGTGCATTGCATAAAGGCATATTAGCAGTGGCTACCTCGATAAATCACCATAAGCCTGTCAATTACATTTTTGGCCGTGCAAAGTGACGGATATTGAGATCGCCGATAGTGAGATAAAAATGAAAATCCAAGATGGCGGTTGTAGTTTTTTTTTAATTTTTCATCATGGGTGTCGTTTTTATGGTTTTCAAGGGTGCTAAAACCGATAGTGATGTCCAAATGAAAATCCAAGATGGCGGCTTTAATTTTTTTATCATGGGTGGTCGTTTTTATGGTTTTCAAGGGCGCTAAAGCCGATAGTGAGGTCAAAATGAAAATCCAAGATGGCGGCTGTATTTTTTTTTTATATTTTTCATCATGGGTGTCGTTTTTATGGTTTTCGAGGGTGTTGGAGCCAATAATTAGGTCAAAATGAAAATCTAAGATGGCGGCTGTAATTTATTTTTTATTTTTATCATGGGTGTCGTATTTATGGTTTTCAAGGGCGCTAAAGCAGATAGTGAGGTCAAAATGAAAATCCAAGATGGCGGCTGTAATTTTTTTTTATATTTTTTTATCATGGGTGTCGTTTTCATAGTTTTCGAGGGTGCTGGAGCCGAAAACAAAGTCAAAATGAAAATCCAAGATGGCGGCTGTAATATTTTTTTTTTAGATAAGTACTTTTGTTTTATGTTTCCGATTAGTGACCGCATCTGCCTAGACTAGACCCGGTTTAGTGCCTGCCTACCTATTCTTAAGGTCTCAACAAAACTAACAAAAGAAGCCCAAACTTGGCACACCTAGCTCAGCTCGGCTATTAGTTCCAGTAGCAGTCTTCGAAGTACACCTGCAGGTCACTCCATCAAGTCCGGAGGTAAGGTCTCAACATAACTAAGAAAACGAGCCCATACTCGGCACACCTAGATCAGCTCGGCTATTAGTTCCAGTAGCAGTCTTCGAAGTACACCTGCAGGTCACTCCATCAAGTCCGGAGGTAAGGTCTCAACATAACTAAGAAAACGAGCCCATACTCGGCACACCTAGCTCAGCTCGGCTATTAGTTCCAGTAGCAGTCTTCGGAGTACACCTTTTTTTTTTTTTTTTTTTTGAGGATGGGAAATCATCAAATGACTCCTCCCGCTCTGGGTGGAGCGGAAGGGAGTGTCAGACTCTTACTGACTAAAACCCACCCGTGTTCCTTCCTTAGCCCTTTATGTTCCGGGCCAGCGGTAACCCTTTCGGACAATCCCGCTGACTTCGGAGTACACCTGCAGGTCACTCCATCAAGTCCGGAGGTAAGGTCTCAACATAACTAAGAAAACGAGCCCATACTCGGCACACCTAGATCTGCTCGGCTGTTAGTTCCAGTAGGAGTCTTCGAAGTACACCTGCAGGTCACTCCATCAAGTCCGGAGGTAAGGTCTCAACATAACTAAGAAAACGAGCCCATACTCGGCACACCTGACTCAGCTCGAATTATTCCGTTCTGATCCCCTGAACCCCCCCTCCACCCCCCCCGCCTCGATCCCCTCCTAGATCGTCTTCTGTTTTAATCTCTGTCTTATCCACTAAAAACTTTCTCATACCGGTTTGAACCGATTTTTCTTTTGTTTTTGATCCTGAAGGATCGTCAGCAACAAAAATAAGTACAGGGTTTATTGAAATACATAAGTTCGTAATTTCTTATTATAACGGATACGTGTATGTTAGTATTGAGGAACAACGACATTTTCGTCTTTGTCAAGTCACCGCACCCGGTTTGAATCCTTTTTAATAATTTTACAGATGGCAGATGTGAAAAGTGTTACAATATTTTCATGATGGGTGTCAATTTCGTGGTTTTCGAGGGTGCTGAAACCGATGGTGAGGTCAAAATGAGAATCCAAGATGGCGGATGTGAAAAATGTTACAATTTTTCATGATGGGTGTCAATTTCGTGGTTTTCGAGGGTGCTAAGTGCTAAACCGACGGTGGGGTCAAAATAAAAATCCAAGATGGCGGATGTGACAAATGTTACAATTTTTCATGATGGGTGTCAATTTCGTGGATTTCGAGTGTGCTGAAACCGACGGTGGGGTCAAAATGAAAATCTAAGATGGCGGATGTGAAAAATTTTATAATTTTCATGATGGGTGTCAATTTCGTGGTTTTCGAGGGTGCTGAAACCGATGGTTGGATTTTTATTTTGACCCCACCATCGGTTTCAGCACCCTCGAAAACCACGAAATTGACACCCATCATGAAAAATTGTAACATTTTTCACATCCGCCATCTTAGATTTTCATTTTGACCCCACCATCGGTTTCAGCACCCTCGAAAACCACGAAATTGACACCCATCATGAAAAATTGTAACATTTTTCACATCCGCAATCTTGGATTTTCATTTTGACCCCACCGTCGGTTTTAGCACCCTCGAAAACCACGAAATTGACACCCATCATGAAAAATTGTAACATTTTTCACATCCGCCATCTTAGATTTTCATTTTGACCCCACCATCGGTTTCAGCACCCTCGAAAACCACGAAATTGACACCCATCATGAAAAATTGTAACATTTTTCACATCCGCCATCTTGGATTTTCATTTTGACCCCACCGTCGGTTTTAGCACCCTCGAAAACCACGAAATTGACACCCATCATGAAAAATTGTAACATTTTGCACATCGGCCATCTTGGATTTTTATTTTGACCCCACCATCGGTTTCAGCACCCTCGAAAATCACGAAATTGACACCCATCATGAAAAATTGTAACATTTTTCACATCCGCCATCTTGGATTTTTATTTTGACCCCACCATCGGTTTCAGCACCCTCGAAAACCACGAAATTGACACCCATCATGAAAAATTGTAACATTTTTCACATCCGCCATCTTGGATTTTTATTTTGACCCCACCATCGGTTTCAGCACCCTCGAAAATCACGAAATTGACACCCATCAAGAAAAATTATAAAATTTTTCACATCCGCCATCTTGGATTTTTATTTTGACCCAACCATCGGTTTCAGCACCCTCGAAAACCACGAAATTGACACCCATCATGAAAAATTGTAACATTTGTCACATCCGCCATCTTGGATTTTTATTTTGACTCCACCGTCGGTTTCAGCACCCTCGAAAACCACGAAATTGACACCCATCATGAAAAATTGTAACATTTTTCACATCCGCCATCTTGGATTCTCATTTGGACCTCACCATCGGTTTCAGCACCCTCGAAAACCACGAAATTGACACCCATCATGAAATATTGTAAGTCTTCAGGGGATCAGACCGGAATAGTCTTCGAAGTACACCTGCTGTGCAGGTCACTCCAGCAAGTCCGGAACGAAATATGAATTTATAAACCCTACTTACTTCTAGAAAAATTATAAGACTGTGAATCAAATCTTTCCTTGGGTAATAGGTACATACAGAATGCGTGAAGTATCAAGTTTTGTGTGTCAAATATTTTGTATCCGTACAGCGATCTTCTTTTAGCACAAGCTGCTGCTTACAACCGACACAGAGTCCACTCACAACGGCGGCCGAGCGCAGACTAATATTTCATTACAAATTTTTGTGCAATAAACCGAGACAGTGACCAGTAAAATAACCCTTATTTCAATCCAATAAGATTCACGTATTACAGCTAAATATGTGAAAAAATAGACTCCGATTTTTATTTTTTTCTGAGCTTATTTTTAACATTTTGATAGTTCTTTGGGCTACCTTTTTGAGTTGAACATGTCTGCTTACATAAAATATTTTAAAATAAATATGTTTATGTTATTAAACAGAAGAAAAATGACCCCAAAGACAGCACGATATCGTCGATTTTGTGTGAAGAGGCAACGGAAATTATTTTTTACTATATTATAAACCAACATTTTCGAATAAAAAATGGCTACCATTTGGAGATGAAAGAGTAATCTATCTGTGGTAATTATTAGTTACATTTGGTTTCGTCTCATTTTGCCGCAAAATGCACCGAAAAACGGCTTATTTTTGTCAGATACGTAAAGGCGTCCTTAATGTGGCCCGTGCCAACAAGCAATCTTGACTTCTTGACTACTGGAAAATAACGCAATAGTTTCAGAATAATACTCCTTATTTCTTAACAGAAATATACGTTAACTATTATTCCTGTATTCCCGTTGTCCCCGTAGGCCATGTCCCCGTTAAAGGGGACAAAGGGAATTTAATAAAATAATTAAAATTACTTCCCGTTGGAGGACAACGGGAAGTAATTTTAATAAGTATTCAGTCATCTTAACAATTACAATTTTATATTTATTTGAATGAAAGAACAAATTAGTGCGACTTCTGTTGATACAAACTAGATGCCAAACAATTTATACCAGGTTCACATTATCCCTTGCATACGCAGCAACGATATCCGATATTGAAAAATTGATGGAGTTCCTAAATTATCTTGCCGCGTGCCACTAGCGGCACGCGTGGTATACAGGGTTATTTGAAAAACACCAAAAACCTCTTAATTATGAACCTGGTATAAATTGCCTGGTACAAACCTCTTAATCATTGTACTCATCATTATGAACAACTTTTACTCATGATCTGCCTAGCCTTTCCCCAACTATGTTGGGGTCGGCTTCCAGTCTAACCGGATGCAGCTGAATACCACAACGCTGAATATTATGAACAACTTTTACTATGGGACCAAATTTGAAATCGCGAAAAAAAAATCAGCTGTTCCCTACATTTTGACGAGTTATACGAACATAAATGTAGGGAACAGCTGATTTTTTTTTCGCGATTTCAGATTTGGTCCCATAGTAAAAGTTATTCATAATGATGAGTACATTGACCTCTTAAAAGGTTTTTGGTGTTTTTCAAATAACCCTGTATAGTATACAGAATACAGATATAGATTGTTATTTATTAATATGTGTACATTATACACAATTTTAATCACAGGTTTATATACTTACATAAGTATGATCTTACATTTCGTTGGACAAGACAGATAAGAAAAAAAAAACTGGCCATCACAAAGGGTTCCGTTGTTACGGAAAAACGCCGAAATAAACACGTATATTGTATGGGAGCCCCCTTAAATATTTATTTTATTCTGTTTTTAGTATTTTTGTTATAGCGGCAACAGAAATACATCATCTGTGAAAATTTGAACTGTCTATCTATCACGGTTCATGAGATACAGCCTGGTGACAGACAGTCAGACAGACGGACAGACATTTGGGTACGGAACTCTAAAAATGGTTTTCAGTTCCCATATCCATTGGCATGTCTGTGGCCTCCAATAATAAACTACCTACGGTTTAAATACTCGAGTTAAAAATTCAATTAAAAGCTGAAAAGAGCGCGGTCAGTGTTCACGAGCCGTTCCAGTTTGATGACCAATCCTACAGCCGCATATGATTGCGTTATAAACTTTTCCCTTGTTGACTTAATCAACGATTTTATATTCGTTCATACCACAGATATAGATATACCTAGATAACGCAAGTATCACGAACTGTATGAAAACCAAGCGTGCCATTTTTTGACTACCTACTATGACGTCACAAGCTCGCGCTCTCGCTCACACTTACCCAGCCAGCAGTACAAAGGACTGAGCGCGAAAGGGGCGGCTTACGATTTGTAATCATAAGTTGGTGCAATTTTTGGCACGCGAAGTAGTTACTCTTGCGTTATCTAGGTATATCTATATCTGTGGTTCATACGGTTTTTATATCACAATTTTAATTGGATGTTGAAATTTACAGGTGCGGTTGTCAGGGGAAGTTGGTGGAACTGCGATGAAGATTAGGTTTCGACTACCACCTGCTACCATGGACCCATTACATGTTTTTGAAATTTTTCGACAGTTATTACAAAAAAAAAAATTGCTGTTCCACACATTTTGACCGCATTGCATTTTTCAATGAAACAGGATTGTTCTTTTGTTTTTGACAACGGACGAGAAATTTCTACGCTAGGGGTAGAATCATGTGCAGCGACTAAACTATCAGTCGGCAGTGAACTGTAAAGGTAAACTCTTCTTCTCCTCGTGTCGACATTTTGTTCGACTAGTAGGTACGTAGCATCGCATCGTATAAAGGCTCCTACAAACAGGCGCGACACGCGATATAATTGCGCGCGACACAATAGCACCACACGTTGCGCGACTTGCGGTGCCTTTGTGTCGCGCGCGATTTTATCACGTGTCGCGCCTGTTTGAAGGAGCCTCGAGTTTTATAATAATGTCGCTGCTATTTTAGTATGGGCATTGTGTATCTTTCGACTTAAACACGAACAAAGTCGCAGGCAGAAGCTAGTATAGTATAACCACAATGCAGTTACTCGATCTCTCCGCTATCGCAGACTCACAGCCAATCATAACGTCTGCATCGTTTCCTTTACGAGTGCGTTCCCTTTGAGAAGAGACGTATGTACATTGATTTGACGTTAGTTTTCATGTTGCTTTGTTTAGTTTCAGATAGAAAGCGTCAGAAACAAGATTGCTGGTATAGACTTTGAAGATTATAAGGAGTTCTTGGTAGCACAAAATGAAGCTAATATTACGAAAAACACTTTTTTCTTGCTTGCTGTTTCACAATCCAACAACGACTGCCTCTGCACTAAATTTTGCCATTTAAAATTAATTTTATTTATAAAATAACAATAATATTGTACATTTATATGAAAATATAAGCAAAATAATGATAAATAAAATAATGCCCTATGATTATTTTGCTAATTTTTTTTTATACTTAAATGTACATATTATTATTATTTTAAATATTAGCATAAAGATTATGTAAACATTATCCTATTTGAAAAAAAATACGTACATTTGATAAAAATAAATCAAAGAAATCTCGACACTGATATTTTCTGTTTTCTAAGTTGTCTGTGTGGTGCCGGACTTAAGAATAGCACCACCCCATACTTCCCGTGGGTGTCGTAAAAGGCGACTAAGGGGCGTACCGGAGAATGGGCAGCTGCGTTCTCTATGCATTCCACCACCATACCATACTGCGATCGCCAACCCGCCTGCCAAGCGTGGCGATTATGGCAAACCCCCCCTTTTGGGGGAGGCCTATGTCCAGCAGTGGACGTCTTTCGGCTGAAATGATGATGATGATGATGAATGTTTAAAGGTGCCGACATATCAGAAGGTTCTGTCAATAGTATAATTAGTTAGTAGTACCTACAAAATATTAAGAAATATTAATCTGATCCTCTAAAAAAATATTGATCTTTTTCTCCAGTAGGAGAACAGAACAACACAACAGAACATTGTTCATCAGTAGATGAACAATTTTTGAAATTAATAGACATCTAAGGAATTATTACCTAGAGGTTCACAAAAGGCGCAATACTTATACAGGGTTATTGGTAAAACCTTAACAACCTCTTAAAAAGTCATTGTACTCATTGTTGTTGTTCCTTATGAACAACTTTTACTATGGGATCAAACCTTAAATCACAAAAAAAAAAATCAGCTGTTCCAAAAAAATCAGGGAACAGCTGATTTTTTTTTTTACCGATAACCCTGTATAAAAGTTAAATTATATATAATATATTTAGGAATACAAAATGGAAATTATTTGAGGATTAAAACCATTTGAAGGCAAACAGAAACCTTTAAAAACAGGCACGACGTTAAAGGCTTCGAAAGCCATCCGGTAACCAATCCTATCAAAGATTCGTCAACCTATTTTACATAAGTGAGTGGTTTCACGAACTGATTATATGTGACTATCTCTTGACCATATCCGTGACAGGCGCAAGTAAATTTACCTAAGTACCAGAAAGGTGACCGTTTAACTCAAAGATTAATAACGATATAAACGCTAGAAATTCTCGTCAACTTGTCGGATACGTTTCTACCGTAATTACGCCATCTATCGCAGGATATCAAATACTTAGTTAATTACTGATAACATAAGAAGGCGTGGTCTGCCAGTCAAGGGTTCCCTTCATTTATCAAGCGCTTTCTTTGATTAATCTGCGTTACTTGATGAAGATGGACGGAGGAAGCAAAAACTATATGAACGAGATTTGGGATTCTGATTGGATTAACGAGCCATTATGTTCAACCCCTACTTCCAAGTTTTTAGGGTTCTGTTCCCAAAGGGTGCCAACGCAACCCTATTGCTAAGTCTTCGCTGTCCGTCCGCTCGTCCGTACGTCTGTCTGTCAGCAGCTCATGAACCGTAATAGGTAGACATTTGACATTTTCACAGAGTGTATTTCTATTGTCGCTTTAATAACCATCATCTGCCTAGCCTTTTCCCAACTATATTGGGTCGGCTTCCAGTCTAACCGGATGCAGCTGAATGCCAGTATTTTACATGCCTATCTGATCTCCACAACCCAGTTACTGGGAAAGCAATACGATACCCCTTGGTAAGACTGGTTGTCAGACTTTCGGGTTTCTGTCTACCCTGATAGATAGACATGTGCGGCTGTTATTATTTAGCCACGGGCCCCTTATATAACAACCAATAATAATTGTAGCCGTAGCTATAACGCCACATGAGAACAACGCGTCATACTGACGTCACGCAAAAACCTGCATCTCGCAAGCAACGTTTACCGCGCAACTAGCATAGATACATGCAACGGCCCGACATGAATCATGGGGCAGTTGCCCGCCAGACACAACACCCGTCTGGTCGGAGGATTCTCCTTTTTCATACGGAGTATGAGTGAACTTTACACCCTGTTCCTCATATCTCTATAATAATAATTAAAGGGGGATCCAAACAAGAGACGTGCTTTTTTGCCTTGTGTGCGGAACCCTTCGTGTGCGACTCCGACTCGCACATAGCCGGTTTTTGCCTCTTCATTTCAATCAGTATCTGTAGCTAATAGCTGCCACACAATCAATAATGTTTATTTATGAACAAGATTAAGGATAATATATGAACTAGATTTGGGATTCCGATTGGATTATATTATAGAACCATTATGTTCATCCCCTATTCGTAGTTTTTCTTCGTGTCTTAACCGCTTATGTGCCCTAATTACAGACACAATTAAAAAGCCATTGTGTCTCGCGTAGATCTACGTTCCGGCAGACTAAGGGTTAAGCAAGGTCTGTGGCTAATAGCTACCATGTAGATCAACACCCTAATTGGGTAACACACTATCAATCTCAATCTGAATTATTTTAAAGAATACTGCTAATCACACTAATATTATAAAGGCGAAAGTTTCTGAGTGTGTGTGTTTATATGTTTGTTACTTCTTCACGCTCAAACGGCTGGACCAATTTTGATAAAATTTTGTATGGAGGTAGCTGACACCCTGGATTAACATATAGGCTACTTTTTATCCCGATACTCTCACGGGGTCGACATTTACGCGGGTGAAACCACGGCCGCAGCTAGTATAAACACACACACACACCCCCTCACAAACTTTCGCCTTTATAATATTAGTGTGATTTAAATATTATGTAGGTCTTATACACGTTTAATAAACCTTCCAGAATAAATTCTCTTAATTATGGTGGAAGTGGAAACCCCATTAAAATCCGCTGCGTAGATTAGAACAACAACCCGGTAACATAGGCACGAAAACAAGAAAGATTACGTACCTATATCTATGAATTTGATGAAACCATCTTGCAAATGTTTTTTTGTTTCTGTCTGTATTTGAAGACCTCGTTACTTCTCCGCGTACTCTTTTCTGTGCACACCAGTAATGAATAAGTGTCCTACATTTACTGCGAAGAGCTTCCCATCTTTCATTTCTTTTCAAATGTGCAGCGCGGAACAAATTGCACTCACAGCACAGGTGCACGGGAGCGCCGCAATTTGTTTCGTCCTCTACATTACGGTGTCTTTTAATAACTTTTATACGAACATTCACCACAAAGATCTTATTTTACCTTATGTGACCCTGTGTATCCCTCTCACTGGGAGGAGGCCTGTGTCCCAGCATCGGGAATATTATAGGCTCATTATGTATGTTATGTATCTTATCCTGTAACACTCGGTAATACATTAACTTCCCATTAGTGAAAGAATTTTTGGAATCGGTTCAGTAGTTCCGAAGATTACCCTACATACAAACATACATCTCTTTAGAATATTAGTATAGATAAGTAGGAAATCAGCATAGATAAGAGATATCAGGAAATCATTAGCGGTTTCGCATGAAATCTAAATTAAAATAAGGCTGTCAGCACCTCGTTTCGAGCTTTTGGCAAAACCTTCGCGATTTCATTTATTATTTATTTATTTAGGTACACCAACAGCTTCTTTCAAACCCAACAAATATGACGATTTCCCGCAAATATGAATTAAGACTCCTTCAAACAGGCGCAAAACGCGATAAAATCGCGCGCGACACAAAGCCACCGCAAGTCGCGCAACGAGCGGTGCCTTTGTGTCGCGCGCGATTATATCGCTTGTCGCGCCTGTTTGTAGGAGCCTTTACACTTTCCTGCGTCAACTGAAATACTATTCCGACCACTGACCTCCAGAGGTCAGTGATTCTGACGCATTATCAGTGATTTGACAACGTCAATTTTAATACTGCAAACGTTATTAGGGTAAAAAACGCTTCTTTTATTTATAAATACCTACAAGAGAAGATGGCGGAATAAGGTTGGCGCCTACAGACAGGATTTGTTCACACTAGCTCAAGACAGAGAGGAGTGGAAAGGAGTAAAGGAATAAAAACAGCTAATTGCTTAATAGCCAAGACCCTCGACCAACACCTGAGAAGGCTCTCGTTGAGCAGCTGGATCAAGGGCTTGATCACAGATATAGACAGACCTAGATAATAAACGCGAAGTAGTTTCTCTTGCGTTATCTAGGTGTATCTATACATTATGATGGCTTTATTCAGAAAGCGGTACTTCTGGACACGGCCCGCAATGTTTAGGAGGTTCCTCACTCTGGACCCCTGACCGCCGGCAGCTTGGACCCTGATGCCGATACCGGTGGGCAACTCTTTTTAATGTTTTTGTTTATAAAAATATTTAAACCTATAAGTATTTAAATAAAATAAAGGACATAATAATAGTACAAGTTGTAATTAACTTTTGTCCAACTCAAATACAAAATTCGCCATCATTTATGTCACATGTCTAGACGTGCGTGCTAAGCCTTCATATCACTCCAAGGAATTTCCATCTCTATCCACGCCTACCAACTTAGCAATTAATGCCAAAATCGCGTGTCTCCTATCATAATACTATCAATCTCGCTGTAATGTGGACGACAGATTCTGACTCTTAATTACAAGCTGTATCCGACTAACGGTGTATAATTACGTTCTGAGCTTTGACTCGATAGCAGATGTGATCTTATATTTGCCTGGTAATTTTAAGATGGCGGAGAGATAACTTAGGTTTCTAGTACGAATTAAAAGAATTAGGTACGGCGCCTAGTATAAAGAAAGAAAGAATAAAGTTTGTGTGTCTGTTCGTTTCATTGTTTATAATTTTCCAAACTGTCTTTATTTTATTGTCTGCGGATTTAACCTTGTTACTAATGAAAGAAGCTTTAGCTGCTTTGCAGATATTTTTAAAAATTTTAGAATAAGTAGCAACATACTTATTAAAAGTATCCGTGTTTATATACGGCTTAAGGCCATACAGTCAAATAATCTTTCCCTACTTTTCCTGATTCCTTTAGTTGCCCAGTCACTGAATAAAAACTTAGGGCAAATAGTTTTAGATTTCTTCTTAAAGGAATTATTGAACTCTGTTTGCACTAATGAAAAGAATTCTTTATACAAAATATTACCATTCGTCATACTTAGGCCCTGAGCATTTAACTTGCTAATTAAAGTGTTATTAACCTTATTCAAATTACCCGATGTTATTGGTCTAGTTTGAATCTGCACTTTTTGTATCGGTGTGTTGGACTCAAAAGACACGGTTTGACCACTGTGATCCGAAGGGAGATAATTTACAATGGCTTTATCTAAATATTCACAGCAACAAAAAACATTATCAATACATGTAGCAGTAGCCGTAGTTATTCGCGTTGGTTCCAAAAACACATTTGACAGATTGAATGATTTGAAGAGGCTTAACAATCTACTGCTATTTGAATTAGCCAGAGAGCCAGTGCCCTCTCCCAGGATGATAATGATGAAATACTTATTGTAAAATGTTTTTGAAAAATAGAAATAGCTGTTATTTAGCTTTATCGAATTTGAATTTGCAGGTCTTTCGGGGCCTACCCGAAATAAACGGGGTAAACGAAATAACGGGGGGAATAACCTACTAGGGAACTAGCCACACTACCTATAGTGTGGCTAGTTCCCTAGTAGGTTATTCCGTTTGTCCACCCCAAAAAATCGCAACATCCGTAGCATTAAAACTTAAAATTCACACTACCACATCACTAAACCATAGACAGACAATTTCGAGCGGAAATTGTTGGTTGCATATTTTGAAAGGCCGGACCTTAGATACTTAATAAAAGTTTTTTTCCGCAGTTTGAACAAGGGCCTTGGGCGTTATCCTTATAAAATGTGATTGCATGATTTTAGCACATGGTTTTAGTTACTGCCCTCTTTTTATAGTTAACATAAAACGAAAGTTGTCAACCTTGCAAACGTACCTTTTCTTCTCATTCCACAACGCAAAAGCCTTATTTTATGCCTTTTACTAAGAAAGTCCGTGTCGGTAACTTCCCGACCTCCTCAAAAGAGAGATATTCATTCTCTTTGACACCGCTATTGAAGAAGACTCTTTATAATTATTGAGCTCTTCACAGTCTCGGGAATTAATGAGTATCTGACTTTCTTAATCGCCGAGAGTGAGTTTCTTAACCGACTTCATTTAATACTTACTTAAGATTTTTAAAAGTTGTATAGGTATTTTACCGTGTTTTCTGAAAGCCTTAGGATTAATCTGATAGCAAAAGTGATACTTAATCATGAAACATTGGTGGTCCTTGTGCCGATTGTCGTATCGGCCAATGGCCTGATGGCCGAAATCATCGAAGGCCGATCAACATCTCTCGTGATGCACGTACTCCTCGATACGGATCGCATCGTGAGGAGGTTCCTGTCACTGGAGCCCTAAGCTATTACTTTTTTATAAAAATCCATACTAATATTATAAATGTGAAAGTGTGTCTGTCTGTCTGTCTGTCACCGCTAATTAGATGAAGTAATTTAGATGAAATTTGAATATCGAAAAAAAAAACGATCCTATGTCCTTTCCCGGGACTCAAACTATCTCTATACCAAATTTCATCTAAATCGGTTCAGCGGTTTAAGCGTGAAGAGGTAACAGACAGACAGACGCACTTTTGCATTTATATAGTATGGATTTTAGCGAATCAAATACAAAATAACACACTGATCCGTCTTCGTAAAGTCCGTAATTCCTCATTCAATTTGGAAAATTAGGGATGAACTATGAACGCACGTCAGTGTGCGTTCATAGCAGAGTAATAAACGTACAGGACGCCAGCACATCAAGCAAGCTACTACGATCTATAAAATTTCTTTAATAGATTTTCAACTTTATCGCTAAAGCATAAGGTTCACAGTTGATTGGGAAAATTTGACAGTTTCGGGTAGCTTGATGTGCTGGCGTCTGTACATATGATTTTGCTGTACATTTTGTTACCACTTTTAGTCTTTGCGTTTCCCCACTACTTATCCAGCTAATTGTCAAGACTTGTATCGTAAAACGCACTAATTGGCATTTCAAAAATGAACAACATATCCGTTATGTATCTTAGCTGGATTTTTCAGTACGTTTTCACACTTTTGGTAAATTTTCTTAGATTATTACGTGTACCACTGCTGAGCTAAGACCCTCCTCCTCTTTCTCTTTCCAATCCTGCCTTTCTTTTGCAATTCCGGGCTACACACTGTTTTAATGAATACGTATTATGTACATATTATTATTTATCCGTTCTTCTCCATAGCGATCTACGTTTTGGAATGGCTTCAACTTTCTGACTAACTGACAGACTATTTCATTTTGACAATTCAAAAGTGCCTGTAGAAGGTTTAATTGAAATAAATGCTTTGAGTTTGAGTACCCACATATTTTCCAGCATTCAACACTGTCTACTTCGGCCTCCTGTCACCAGCGGCTGTTGGCAGTGGAGAGAACAAAAGGTGTCATTACTGGAGTGCGTAGCGGCTTTAATGATACCCGCATTATGTAGCACTAGCTTCTGCCCGCGACTTTGTCCGCGTGAAATATCACCCTCTTAGGGGTGGAACTCTTCACAAAGAACACACCCTCCAAATTTCATGTCTCTAGGACCAGCGGTTTAGGCTGTGCGTTGATATATCAGTCAGTTAGGACTTTGAATTTTATATATTATATAGATGACTGAAAATATCTCAGACAATGGAATAATCCTTCTAGGTATATTTATTTTAGGTAAGTATAATATCTTCGTTAATAATATTCTTTCCGCACAGATAAAGGGGTCTTCCAGGTTTAGGAAACTCGAATGTTCAAGTAATTTCGAAGATTAATTTTATTACTTAGATTGATTTCGCTCTATGAGGTTGAGGTGGACGATGGAAACATGTTATTTTCCCCACAGTCCAATTGGTCGAAATATTCTAACTACATAATATATATATCCTGTTGTAGATCTAACCTTCTAGTAAGAAAGATCTGGGTCTACACTGTTTTTGTAATTGGTATTGAATAGTAATGATATTGGTACGATGGTGTCGACAACTTCACGTCTAAGTGCGTATTTTACGTATTAACGGTGTTTTTAATATTTTATAATTATGTGTACAATAAAGCATAAGAGGATAAGAGAGAGGGACGTAATTCAATATTGCCTTTTAAAATTCAGCCAGCTCCGGTAACAGCAACACCCGCTCCCAAAACACTTGAAAAAGGTTAAAATGGACAAAATAATCTCCATTTTCCATGTTAAATTCAACACCAAAAAGTTTTAAGTACTCAAAAGAGTAAATTGTGGCCGTATTAGTGGCTACACGTCGACCCATTCATCGCGCTCCATTTTAGAATATATAAGAGCCACCTTATATAGTATTTACGAGTACGTAAATTCGCACAGTAAATTAAGCTTTTAATACTTAAAAGCGCTTTTAGGCCGTAGGTGCCTAACCTCTTAATATTTTTGTTGTATACGAAACCTACAGAGGTGTTAATGCAAAGACGGAATGATTCGCACTGCTGTATTCGACGCTTGCGCTTAGTATGTCACAGCCAATTTACTTATAGCTATAGCCACATTGACAAATGATTATTTTTTACCAAAAATGCCTAATAGACACATTTGGCAGTTTTTAGGGTTCCGTACCTCCAGTTTTTAGGGTTCCGTACCTCAAAAGGAAAAACGGAACCCTTATAAGAATCACTTTGTTGTCCGTCTGTCAAGGCCCTTTTTCTCAGGAACGCGTGGAGCTATCAAGTTGAAATTAATATCAAATACTCAGGACTGCAATCCCTTAAAGCAGTGAAAAAATCAAACTTCTAAGTCAACGCAATCAAGCTAGCGGGATAAATACATAAAATCTTTAGGCGTCATCATTGAAACTGAAATAGTCCTGAAAGCTTGTGATTCTGGCGAATGAAAATAGACTAGCGGGGCAATTGCGTAACACATTATCAATGTGCATCGGTTTCATATTGACAGTTCTATAGAGGTATGAGGAACAGGGTATAAAGTTCACTCAACCTCCATAGAACTGGGAGGATCCTCCGACCAGACGGGTGTTGTGTCTGGCGGGCAACTGCCCGATGATTCATTTCGGGCCGTTGTATCTATGTTAGTTGCGCGGTAAACTCTGCTTGCGAGATGCAGGATTTTGCGTGACGTTAGTATGACGCGTTGTTCGCATGTGGCGTTGTAGATATCGCTACAGTTCAACAACATTCAATGCGTTATTTACGCGTTGAGCAGACAAATTCGAACTTATGAACCAATGGATTAGTAATTTGCTTCAAATGGTTCAGATTCCGATTGATAGCGTGTTACGCAATTAGGGTGCCGTTTGAGAGTCCCACGCGGATTCCACGTAAACGTGGGTAAAACAAGGCCTCACTGCCAATCCTGGGGTTGCTTGAAATAACATGCAACTACAATACCACTCCACTGCACCACTCCACGAAGGTTGAGGAGATCGTAAAGTACATGCGTGTGAAGACCAGCTGGACTTTGAGGGTCGAGAAGTTGGAGTCCGGTCACAACACGAACTTCAAGTCGTGCGTGGTACGTGTTCCGACACATCATCTCGAGAAGTTCCTCAAGGAAGAGTTCTGGCCGAAGGGTGTTGTGTACAGCCGGTTTCGTGGCCGGCTACATGACACCACTCAGCGAAACACGACGCAGACACTCCGTGTGCTTTAGTTTGTTAAGTGTAGTTAATTATAATGTGTATGTATTTATGGCATTTTTAAGTTATTAATATTATTATTAATATTGTATGTGTTTTATATGGGCCATGATGCCTGAAATAAATGGATAAATAAATAAATAGAAGTCAGATTCGTATTTTTGTTTAGCCTATCCTGTCCCACTGCTGGGCAAAGGCCTCCCCCAAGTCCTTCCAGGAACTCCTTTCCTGCGCCACCTCGAACCAGCCCTCGGGGTTCGCATCCAGGTAGATTCGTATTACGTCCCAAAAATAATAAAATATTAGAGACGAATAAACTCACTGATTTCACTTGCCCCTAAATATAAACTTCTAAACTGTTTTGAATGACACACCCATTTTATATATAGACACCAGAATTTGAAGAAAAACCAAATTTATAAAAAAATAATTGTATGTTTGTTTGCAACGCTTTCATGCTAAAACGGCTGAACCGAATTGGATGACGCAAGCACATGGGTAGACCGTGACCTGGATTAGGATATAGGTTACTTTTTACCCGTCTGCGCAAGAAGTAGGGTATGTTTTTATCTCAATATTCTCACGGGATCGAGACTTATGCAGGTGAAACCGTGGGACTCAGCTAGTCAGATAATAAATGGCTCAATTCTGAAACCCTTAAAAATTACACGTCAACCCATCCTTTTATGGCCGATATCCACCTTCCAGCCCCATTTATTCCTCCATATCTCAGCGACATCTCATAACAAGCTCCTTATCTTTAATCCTATCATCATCCCAAAACTATCTCTCCTAACGTACCTTCACGGATCCTTCCTTAGACCCAATGTACTCGTAACATACCATTCAACCACCTTATAAATAACTCCCGAAGTCCTGAACAGGGGATCAATTTGTATAATTGGATCGTTTGGTTCATGCTCCGATAGTAAACGCACAGGAATAAGATAGGGAGGTACAAAAGAACAGCTCTATTCAACGAGAGAAAAAATAAATAACTATTTTAAACAAATTTTTCAAAAAAGAAAACCACCGACTTTCAAAAAAGACACTGCAAAGTGAAAAAAAAACGGGCAAGAGCGAGTCGGACTCGCGCACCGAGGGTTCCGTACCACCATCCCAAGCAGCACACATAGCTGTATAGTCACTGGACAACAGAATTTTTGAAAACTCGAGTCTGTTGTGCTTTCTGTACAAGGGCTGTATATCCGGCTACACAGTTCTCATAATTCTAAATTTGGCCCCAAATTAACCAGCCCTGAGCATTATAGTAGCTTGTTAACAGATGTTGAGCATTCTAAGAGCTGTACATAAGCTGTACAAGGGCTTAGACAGCTGTCAATAGGCCACTATCCAGCTCCTATCATTCTCTTAGACATCCAAAAGATGGTTTATGGCTTAGTAACGGCTATTGTTAAATTTACAAAGAAATGGCAACAAAAAACTATTTGTCCAGTGCAACTAGTGTTATGTCATGGCGGTCTAACTATTTCTGTTGACAAATAATAATTTCTAATTTAAGGTAAGTCTTTTTCACGTTTGTTTTGTTTCTCTATTGGTAAATTGTACTGCGGGTGCCACTTTACTGTTAAGGCCTGAATTCCTCTTACGCTGACGTCGGTCGCGTACCGTCGGACACGCGTACCGAGACGCTGACGATAAATGGACGTGTTTACTGTAGCACCGACGTTCAGCGAGCGCGAGTCCATATAAATCGGTACGCGACCGATGTCAGCGACCGACGTCGGCGTAACAGTATTTCCAGCCTAAATATTTAGGTGATATTATCAAATATTACACGCGCCATGGAAATAATATAGTTTTACTAAAAATGTTATACAAAATAAATACGGTATACGAATTATTTATGGATTTTTACTAATTTTTTCCATTTAATGAGCATTCATATCTATTTGTAACAATAAAATAATGTGTTTTTACTTAAATAGCTGTCAAATATCATGAACATTTAACAGATATCAGTGTTTTTTTTTCATATGTAATCAGCTTGTTTACATTAAAATGGAGTTAAATCGTTATCCAGCAATAATTCTAACTAAATCCCCTTGACCCGCTCTTTTCTGTTCAATGGCCATAACTAATTCTATTAATCAGCTGAGAACTGTACGCTAGCTGTACAATGGCTTTCAGTTATTCTAACGACTGGTTGAAGGAGTAAAGTGAGAATATACAACAGCGTCTTAGGGATCTCTAATCTTGATAGAAAACCATTTCGGGCATTAGGTAATTCACTTGATTTTGTGATCCTATTTATTCTCGCCTGTTATCCCAACTAGCGAGCCAATAAATTGTCATGTTGCTTAGAAATGCAGAATATAAAGTAAAAAGGTACTTATTCCGATATTGAAAATCAAAAACATCAGCCAACCTAGCTAAATATTCACCTCCGCTTCTTCTCCCTTTAATTTACATCACTTTACCTAATTTGATGCTTTTACTTTTAGACACTTCAACAGCAAAGTAAGAGAAAAGAAAACCAGTAAAGTAACGGAAACTGAAAAAGAAATGGATAGAATTGAAAACTAAATTGGTGAAGAAATTTATTTAATACACACAAGTACATATTTTGAGAAAGACAAAAAAAAACAATTAAGAAATAGAATATTTTGACGAAGAAGAAATATGTACTGCTTGAATAACCAACTAAAGGTTTAGCACATAGAATTACCAAAGACAAATCTTGAATTTGTGATTAATAAAATAAAGCGCAGTAAATTTATATAATTACTTTTAATTTTATTGACAATTCCTTACCCAGCAGTATTAATATATAATCTCATATTAGTATAATATTCATTATTTACAGTGTATGTAAAAGTGGTATGAAATATAACTCGTTTTTCTGCATAATATATACACATTTGAAATTCACATCTCGTGGGTGTATTTTCGTTCTAATACGGTCCACGCTGGGTAGTTTCGCTTTATTTAGGTATATCGAAAATTGATGACACCCTCTGATTTCATTTAAGAAGTTTTAAAACTTCTGTGAAGTCGATTATTTTGTAGCCATTGATTGTACTTCAATATTTCAAAATATTTATCTTTACATTTTGAGCAATATGTCTCTTTATTGCCCATTCTTTTATATTTTCTTTAAATAAAATGTATTTTATATAAATATTTTCTCCGTCATCTTCATATGTCTGGCTGATCAAATCCATTAATTGTACGGAACTATGATCATTGGTAACAAAATGTATGTGTCCGGAACCCTCATTTTTAATCGACACCGGCACGTGACTGTAGCTAGATAAATGAAGGAGATTTTCACTATCCTTGCTCCTTTGCTTATTGTATACTTTTGAAAGTTTATTTTTAACTGCACCAGTTCTTTTCCAATTTTTCCATGGTTAAACCGTATTCATTTTAAATTGTATTTTATTCTCGCACGAAAATTAATTAGCGTTGCGAGGTTATGTCAAAATTGACGTTATCATAGCACTACTGACCTATGTTTACTCTTCAATCATTCTAGAGGCTGTAAAATAGCTAATATTTACACTATAAGCTTTGGAATTAAAGTAGAGTAAAGCTACACTAATTTACAGCTCATGCAGTCAGTAAATGCTTTTACCCAGCTACTACTAAGCTCATTAAGTTAGCATCATAATAGAATTGATGTACGCCATAAAAAAGCCAATGGCGAAATTTGATTCTCTAATACAGCTCACAACTGAGAAAAGGTGTAACTTTACCGCGTTAAGCAGCCGTTTACAAGCGTTGGTCTTCTTAACCAGCTGGTAGCATTATACGTAGCCAAAGGCTGGACAATAGTTCTTTCAAATTCTACTAAAATGCATTTTGCGGTTTTTTTTCTCCATTATACAGCCATTAGTCAGTTGTGCTGCTTAACAGAGTAGAGATCACCCCTCATACAGTCTCAAGAATCAACTTATCCGTTAGTACAGCTACATAAGAGCCTTTGACTGTAATATAGCTTGTTTATGGATGTAATTTCCGCTAATGTGTTGCTTGGGATGTTTCTAATTTTTTTTCATCGCCGAGGCCTGTATTCGTCAGAGAATGTTAACACTGTGCACTGCGGTGTAGAATTTTGCAGTTTTATGTCAGCGCCATCTCTTGACCGATAGTGGAACTAATGCAACTTTTGTTGATGATTTCTGAAAAATGTGCTATTTAGAGACTTCATTTTATTTTTTACATTTCTCATCAAAAGTCGAAAACTATGCGGCATAAAAAAAAAAATGTTTTAGAATGTGCCAACTGCGCTCTTTCATATGATACCCCACGTGCCCCGCTTATTTTAAATTTTTGAGACCCCCTTTTAGTCCCTGTTGCAAAAAACATACATTATACATTATTATTATTACATTATTATTATTTTTATTTCTTTCTTATTTGCAAAATAGTTGGGCAAACTTCATCTAAAACTATTCCAAATTTCAAGTTGATAGCATTAGTAGTTCTTGAGATATCCAGCTGTGACAGACAGACAGACTGAGTCTCACCATAAGGGTTCCGTTTTACCATTTTTGTACGGAACCCTAATAACTAATGACGTCGTACGTCGTTTGTGTGCTTCTTCACTGTTCAATAAAGCTGTCCTTCTGAACCTATCTATTTAGTGGCTTTTATTTAACAGAAGCGATCAATTTCCTCGGAAAATGTTTGCTTTGTAACGTTTGTTTGGTAGCTTGGTAATTTAGGAGTATTTCCGGCCTTTTATTGGAAGTCTTATTCTTATTGATAAAAGAAAATGTTTGAACGGTTCTTGAACATGTCAATTTCTTGTTTCTTTTACCATTGAATTTATAATAAGATGTCAATACCAATGCTACGCTACCACCTACTAACTGGCTCATGCTCATATAGTTTGGATTTAGCGTAGTCGGGTGAACAGAAGAACATGCTACAGCCGCTGAAATACAGGATGAATCAAAGCTTTTTTTTTTCAATAAAAAAACAACAGACTTCAAAAAAAAAAACACTACAAAGTGAAATATAACTTTAACCCTTAGTCTGCCGGAACGTAGATCTACGCGAGACACAATGGCTTTTTAATTGTGGCTGTAATTACGGCACACAAGCAGTTAATCTCGGAATTCGGTGTAGTTGGTTCCGCATTTACGTTTTTGACAAAGCTTTTCCCAAAAGTAAGGACCCTCGAAATGTTAACATTGTACGTGACTGTAGGATCGCTAGAGGTGCTTCAGTCACATCTGCGGCAACATTGGTAAGTAATCAATATCCTGAGAAACTCGCATCCTCTCTTCAGATATTAATTCCAGAAATTGGGTTTATTTACATAGTTTCTCCATTTGCCAGGAGCAGCAATGCCACAAACGCTTATCAAACAAATGACGGTCGTATCTACCACTGTCGTCGTATAGACGAATAATGAAGATTGAATTTACTATTGCATTAAATTATGTACCTAATAGAGCTTGAATGTTGCTAGTCCCGCCGATTTAGATTTGAGATTTTGGATTTTCCCATACAAACTATCAAATCAAACCAAATCAAATCATTTATTGGTTTGCAAACATGGGTATTTATTACATAGATGTTTTATTATAAGAGTCCTCCATGCTCTACCGGTACATGGGCATGCAAAACATAGGTATTTTTATTTAATTACACAAATTTAAAGTTATCATAATTTTAAATAACAATTACGAGAATTAAATAATACAAAATACAAATTAATGTCAAATCGTTTGAATTACTTTAAAAATGTCACAATAATATAATAATGGCAAATGTCAATGTTATATAAAAATGTATGAAAAAAAAAAAAGTTAAATGTCAACTAAGTTACAATAAAAACAAAATAAAAAATGTCAAACGGTATAAAAGCATGTCAATCGGTCAGTGATACATCATTAAGGAAGTCGTCAATTGTGTAATAACTTTTTTCAATTAAAATTTCGATTAGTGCCCTTTTAAATTTGAATACAGTCATAATTTTAATAATATTAGGTACTTTGTTATAAATGCGTGGGGCAATGCCAAAAAAACTTTTTTGCATTAGTGCGGTTTTACATTTAACTTGACACAATTTATGTACATATTGAGTTCGTGTTGGATTGCTTCTGACTGCCGACAATTTTTGAAATAGATGTGGATTATTTTTCACAAATAAGGCCGATTCCAGAATGTACAAAGACGGAAATGTTAATATTTTTAAAGATTTAAAATAAGGAAGACAGCTATCTGTGGTCTTAAGACCGCACATTGACCTTATGCATCGCTTTTGCATCCTAAATACTAATTTTAACTAATTTCAACAACCTACTTCATCCCCGCATGGATTTAGGATTTTCCCATACAAACTAATTTCAACAACTTATTTCATCCCCGCATGGATTTCGGATTTTCCCATACAAACTAATGTCAACAACTTATTTCATCCCCGCATGGATTTCGGATTTTCCCATACAAACATTGTCAACAACTTATTTCATCCCCGCATGGATTTCGGATTTTCCCATACAAACTAATGTCAACAACTTATTTCATCCCCGCATGGATTTCGGATTTTTCCATACAAACTAATGTCAACAACTTATTTCATCCCCGCATGGATTTCAGATTTTCCCATACAAACTAATGTCAACAACTTATTTCATCCCCGTGTGGATTTCGGATTTTCCCATACAAACTAATTTCAACAACTTATTTCATCCCTCAAAGTTTTATTTTAATTATATAATAAGGTCTTTATCCTTCCATAGCATTTCGACTATTCGCATACCATAGTATAACAAAATCGGTTCAGTGGTTTGCCTTGAACATGTTTACAAACATACAGACTGAGATACCTACTTTTGTATGTATAAATTATTTATGTAGATGTGCTAACAGCCGCACAGGTCGATCGATCAGGTTTAGCTACGCTTGCCGCGGTTGGTCTGTGGATGTATCTTTACATACCGAGACCCCTCCGTGCCTCGGAAAACACGTTAAGCCGTTGGTCCCGGCTGTCATTCGTGGATCTTTGACAGTCGTTACGGGTAGTCAGAAGCCCGAAAGTCTGACAACCAGTCTTAGCACGAGATATCATATTACCCAGTTACTGCGTTGTGGAGGTCAGATAGGCAGTCGCTCCATGTAAAATACTGGTATTCAGCTGCATCCGGTTAGACTGGAAGCAGACCCCAACATAGTTTTGAAAAGGCTTAGGCGGATGATGAGATGTGCTAACTTCAGACATCTACATCTTCCTCAGTAAATACACCGACAAACTTATCTGTCTCCATGAAAAGTATTAAAAATCTGTTAAGTATACAAATACATCGAGGCCATTGTGAAGTTTCAGATGCATATGCGATTGTATTTTGGCACACAACTGACATCGATCGTGCGAAAATAGCGCAGTTTATGCCTGAATTTCCGATTTAAATTGCTGACCTTGCATTCCAAACAGTTATGTAAACGCTGGAAGTCAGAAAAGTTTATGGAACGTGGAAGTATAGATAGATAAGTTTGCTTTGCATTAACAGAAATTCGAAGCTCAAACTATAGCACAGTAACACGAAGTCATGGTCCAAAAAAGTTCTAAAAATACTCTACTTTTAACATAACATCACATCAACCCTCCTCGCCGTAGAGGCGATCGGCAGCGGCGGCCTCTCGCGTCCGGCACTGGTGCAAGCCATGGTCCGGGGCGAGAGGGAGTGGGAGGCAGTCCCTCCTTCTGCGAAGCAGTCATGCTAGCGAAGGAGGTGGCGGGACGGTTCAGGGAGAGAGCCTCCCGTCTCATATACACCATTCGAAAGAGCGAAAAATTCTGAACAAAACTGTATACTTACTCCACTCATTTTGGGTATTTTGTCCCTTACACCAATTGAACCTACGGTCGACGATATGAAGCAATGGATTAGCAATATAAAAGTCAAAGTTATTCAGATTGAAATTGAAAGCGCGTTAGGCAATTAGGGGAGGGGGGGGGGTCCGGGCCGAGAGGGAGTGGGAGGCAGTCACCTCCTTCTGCGAATCAGTCATGCTAGCGAAGGAGGTGGCGGGACGGTTCAGGGAGAGAGCCTCCCGTCTCAGCCGCCGCGGGGGACGCCCCCGGCGTCGGGAGCCGCGTGACGACTCCCGGCCACCGTAGGCGCGGGCCTGCGGGCGGAGAGTAATGGGTAGCTCACCGTCCGATCAGGACCAGGCCCGTGCCGGACGGCGCGTACGTGTTCCACGCGCGCCTCAAAGAGATGTCAGCATCGAGGAGGGGCCCCTGAGGGCCGATGCCTGCCGGGCCAGCGGGATTGTCCGAAAAGGGATAAAGGGCTAAGGAAGGAACACGGGTGGGTTTTAGTCAGTAAGAGTCTGACACTCCCGTCGGCTCCACCCAGAGCGGGAGGAGTCATTTGATGATTTCCCATTCAAAAACCTCAACTGTCAACCGCCGCGGGTGACATGAGGAACCCAACTAGACAATGGTGCCGATATCCTTGTTCACAAACTAAACTAAGTTTCGTTTGTGAACAACAGAATCGGCACCAGTGTTGAGTTCTAGAAAATGAACTAAAATTTAACACGTCATTACACCTGTAATCTTCGAAGGGTTAGACAGAGGTGTACTTATACATATATGTATATAGGGTTATTAGTAAAACATTAACAACCTCTTAAGAGGTCATTGTACTCATCATTACGAACAACTTTTACTATGGGACCAAACCTGAAATCGCGAAAAAAAAATCAGCTGTTCCCTACATTTATGTTCGTATAACTCGTCAAATAAAAAGGTACGGAACAGCAGATTTTTTTTTCGCGTTTTCACGTTTGGTCCCATAGCAAAAGTTGTTCATAATTATGAGTACAATTACCTCATAAGTGGTTGTTGATATTTTACCAATAACCCTGTATCAAGTACATCCACATTTCGCCAGTTGTGTTTAAGTCCCATGTAACAGGGGGCGACCCTATTGCCATCAACCGGGCTCAAATCCAGCTTCCCGGCTGCTACTGAGAAATTCCTGATGGGAAAACCCAATAACACTTTGCCGGATCTGAGGATCGAACCCAGGACTTCATGCACACCAGTAGCACTTGCAACTACTACATCACTTAATCTAGTTGCATAGAAACCCGAAGTCAGGGTCCAAAGAAACTTCTAAAAATATTCTACTTTTACTTCAACATCATAAATACTTGTTTCTAGGTGCGGAACGCACACAGAATATTAATCGTAATAATGACATTTTTACTCAACAACGTCACATGCGCAGACGCATTTATCGCATTTCGATCTTTTTGCACCGTTCGGTACTTAAGAGCCGTAAAAGAAACACTAAAAAAGATATAAATGGAACTTTTGTTTGGTAAGGTAAATCGTGAACGTGCTAACTGAATGTGAGACTGTGAGACCGACATACATTCACCTTAATTTATGTAGGTCCCACTGAAACGTCACCAAAGTCACTGGGTTTACCAGTAGCCATTCGGGGCGCTCGTTACCAACATTTCTATGATCCTTGTTATCAACAACTAAGAGCAATGGTGGCCAAGTGGTAACGGCCGAGACTTACGAGTTGTAGGTCGTAGGTTCGAACCCAGACAGGCGCTTTACTTTGTGTAAATTATTTCATCAGCACTGCTCTCAAAACGGTGAAGGAAAACATCGTGAGGAAACCGGCATGTCCTAGAACAAAAAATTCGAAGACATGTGACATCTGCCAACGCGCACTGGGCCCGTGTGGTGGATTACAGCCCACTCCCTCTCACAGAGAGGAGGCCTGTGTCCCAGCAGTGGGAATATTATAGGCTGGTTATGTATGTATGCATGTTATCAATAGCCCAGCTCAAATGTTTTCAATAATTAGGCCAATTAAAATATGGCCATGCGGGGTAATTACACAGATAAAATGGCAATCGATAGCAATTAGTGAATAGTCCCGGGAAATCCCGGAACCGAAAGTACCGGAAAATCCCGGAAATTTGCGTCGTTTTGAGAACCGGGATTTTTTAAACCAAATCCCGGTTCTTTCGGTACTTTCGGGAAAAGATACTTCGCGTTTCGAATATTTCTAATTTTATAGCATAAAGCCCGACCGCTTAATGCGGAATACACTTGCTACCTAGCATGCACAAGAAGCATGCATGCTACAAGAGCATACTGCACGAGGGTGCAGGAGGGGCTGGTGGCGGCCATCGCGTCTTCGGAATGTTGTGCTTTGCGTTGTGTTTGTGATTTTGGTGGACAGTGCTTCGCAAAAAAGACTCAAACAAGACTGCTTCCTTTGGGCAGAGCCAGCTTACGAAACTAAAGACCGATGATGGCAGGATCGTATCCGCCAAACCTGAGCTGTTGAGAGAGATCGAGAGGTTCTATGGACAGTTATACACGTCAACAAGGAACCCCGTTATGGATCTGGCAAATGACTCAAAAGCTAGATTGACCCGACACTATACCGAAGACATCCCGGACGTCAGCCTGTACGAGACTAGGATGGCTCTGAAGCAGCTCAACAATAACAAGGCGCGCGGGTGATGACGGAATGACGGAATTACGGCCGAGCTCCTGAAGGCCGGCGGAAAACACGTTCTTAAGGCCCTTCAGAAGCTGTTTGATTCCGTCACCATACTCGAGGGCTAAACACCGCAGGCATGGAACAGAGGTGTGGTGATACTTTTCTTTAAGAAGGGCGACAATGCCCTTCTTAAGAATTATAGGCCCATGTCACTTCTGAGCCATGTCTACAAGCCGTTTTCGAGAGTCATCACGAACAGTCTCGCGCGCAGGTTTGACGCCTCCCGAACAAGCCGGATTCCGTAAAGGCTTTAGCACCGTAGACTACATACATACGCTGCGACAGGTTATACAGAAGACCGAAGAATATAACCTGCCTCTCTGCTTAGCGTTTGTGGACTACGAGATAGCCTTTGATTCGATTGAGACATGGGCTGTGCTGCAGTCTCATCGAGGTGCTGAAGTGTCGGTACGAAAACGCTACTATGTCAGTCCGACTCCAGGATCAGACCTCGAAAGCTATCCTTTTGCAGCGAGGTGTGAGACAGTGCTGAGACTATGGAGGACCTCAGTACAATGCTCGATGACCTCAGTAGAGCCTCCGAAAGAGTGGGTCTTAAAATGAACATGGACAAAACGAAGGTCATGTCAAATGCCCATGTAACACCCACTCTCATAAAGATCGGAGACACTACACTCGAAGTCGTGGACGAGTATGTTTACCTAGGACAAACTGTCCAGTTAGGTAGGTCTAACTTCGAAAAAGAGGTCGATCGTCGAATCCGACTCGGCTGGGCAGCGTTCGGGAAGCTACGCAATATCTTCTCGTCCCACATACCTCAGTGTCCCAAGACGAAAGTCTTTGACTAGTGCGTGTTGCCAGTGATGACTTATGGCACTGAAACGTGGTCACTCACAATGGGCCTTATACGGCTGAAAGTCACCCAAAGGGCAATGGAGAGAGCTATGGAGTTTCCCTGCGTGATAGAATCAGGAATGAGGAGATCCGCAGGAGGACCAAGGTAACCGACATAGGCCGAAAAATTGCCAAACTTAAGTAGCTGTGAGCAGGGCACATTGCTCGCAGAACAGATGGCCGATGGGGCCGAAATGTTCTGGAGTGGCGACCGCGTACCGGAAGACGTAGCGTTGGAAGGCCTCCCACAAGGTGTTCCGACGACCTTGTGAAGGCCGCGGGAACCCGATGGATGCGAGAAGCACAGAACCGGTCGAAGTGGAGGTGCTTGGGGGAGGCCTATGTCTAGCAGTGGACATCTTTCGGCTGAAATGATGATGATGAATTATGTTAATAAATAACAATTTAAAAAATGTCGGTTAATATTATCTAATCAATAATATTGAGACTGATTAATGCTACGCTTTAATTTAATTTGGTTATGCAGAATTGCAATAGGAGTCATGTTGATTTACATCATTTGTTTGGAGAAGATGTTTAATAATTTTTTTTTTTAAATATTATCTAGGATTAGGTACAAAAATGTTTTAATGTTAATAAAGATGTTGCTGGTAGAATATGCGTAGTTACCAATAAAACAAAAAATAAAACGTTTTATTTGATTTGATTTACATGTTTTTATTTTGCCCTGTCATTTCGTCTTTCTTTTACTTTCTCCGTTTCAACTCTTCATCTTTTAAAGGCTTACTTAAAGTATCGAAAGTACCGGGAATCCCGGTTCTTTAGACAGAAGGTCTCGAAAATCCCGGTTCTTTAAAACAGAACCGGTTCTGCATTCCCTAATAGCAATGCCTTTCATTTTCAAAATTCAGCCACATTCATTGCGTTATTTACGTTGTTGAGCAGACGACAGAGATTAAAACAGAAGACGAACTAGCAGGGGATCGAGGGGGCAGGAGGGGGATAATCGAATTTTTCACACTTATTAAGCAGACAAAAAAAAATATATTCAAAAGGCAAATTAGATTGAGAATAAGCACTCTTTGAACGTCAAATTAAATAATCATCATCATCATCATTTCAGCCGAAAGACGTCCACTGCTGCCATAATCGCCACGCTTGGTAGGCGGGTTGGCGATCGCAGTATGGTATGGTGGTGGAATGCATAGAGAACGCTGCTGCCCATTCTCCGGTACGCCCATTAGTCGCCTTTTACGACACCCACGGGAAGTATGGGGTGGTGCTATTCTTTAAGTCCGGCACCACACAGACAATTAAATAATACAGTCCCCCAAAATGTCCGACAATCACCACCTCCTAGTTATTTTGCTGGGTAGAAGAAGTAGTGCAACGAACTCCCCAACAGCACAATGGAAGGAAATCCCTAAATGCGTAACAGTGTAACAAACTTTCAAAAGTTTGTTACGCAATTATCGTCGATTACCAAAATCACAATGCACAAGTCAAATAAACCATCATCATCTGCCTAGCCTTTTCCCAACTATGTTCTGGTCGGCTTCCAGTCTAACCGGATGCAGCTGAATACCAGTATTTTACATGGAGCGACTGCCTATCTGACCTCCACAACCCAGTTACTGGGTAATACGATACCCCTTGGTGAGACTGGTTGTCAGTTCGGGCTTCTGACTACCCCGTAACGACTGTCAAAAATCCACGAATAACAGCTGGGAACACCGGATTAACGTGCTTTCAAGTCAAATAAACCGCTCCCTTAAAATTGTCCTTACGCACCACAAAAACGTGTCTTAATATCTAAGCTAAACTGTTAAGGTACTTTTAGCCTAAAAATATAGACATTTAGGTACAAATTAAATGAACATCATGAAGACTTCAGAAACTCGGTAGTGTTTGACCGCGGTGTGTGAACGTGCGAGTTCGTGCCTAGTTTCGTACGCGCCACGATAACTAACTTAATTAAACACGAGAAATTAAGGTGTTAGGCTCATTTGGAACATTTTATGTTGAGAATGAAATAAGCCTTCCAAGGAATTAGGATTACTTCTTTCCAGTACATAATCCTATGCTTTAATTAGAAGGGCTCGTGAATAAATATTAACAGTCGCACAGGTAGATCGATCAGGTTAAGCTACGCTTTCCGCGGATGGTCTGTGAATAGGTGACCATCTTTACATACCGAGACCCCTCTGTGCCTCGGAAAGTAGGTAAGTTGAGCCGTTGTTCCTGCGGCTGTCATTCGTGGATCTATGACAGTCGTTACGGGTATCAGAAACCTGAAACTCTGACAACCAGTCTTACCGAGGGGTATCGTGTTACCCAGTAACTGGGTTGTGCAGGTCAGATAGGCAGTCACTCCATGTAAAATACTGGTATTCAGCTGCAACCGGTTAGACTGACTAAGCAATCATATTATTAAAAGCATAGGTACCTTAACTATCGCGTCACTTCCTTATTATTCACTCATTTAAACGATTAAGAACTAATTTAATTAAAATCTATTTCCTTTACTAATAAAACATCAATTTTGTTGGTCTTTAAACACTTTAGTCCCGAAGAGGAAGTCTTTAATCATGTTTTTATATTATTTTATATCGGTTATTAATTAACTCTTTTCCTTACGATAATATTGAACGTATTTACATAAAAAAACTTACTTAATAAGTATGACACAGCTTTAGAATGAGGCTGCCACACTCGGGTATAATATTTCTATCTCACGAAGCGACTCGCGCTTTACTTGTGGTAATCATGTGTACAAACACGATTACCACAAGTAAAGCGTCGCACATAACACATTTACAACTTTGCCATTGTTTCGGATAGTACCGAGAGCTCTTGCGCTTACACAAACATTCACAGCGTGTTTATACATTTGCTAAACACAAGTAAGGCGCGCGCCGCTTCGTGAGATAGAAGTACTGTATGAGTGACACGACACCCGCACCGTAGAGTTTTTTATTTCTTTTTATTTTAGCGGTGATATTGTACTGTAAGAAATTCAGACCTGCGCGCCTCAAAGACATGTCAGCACTAACTGACGGGGTCCGCTAGGGCCGATGCCTGCAAGGGTCGCGGATTGTTCCAAAGAGGTACAGTCGGTGACCAACATTATCTGACCCACCCAACATTGCCTGACTCACCCGGCATATCTTGTTAAGCCATTTTAATCATTATCTTCTTGTCGTTAAAGTTGAAAAGCTTTTAAGTAACACGGCAATACTAACTTACTACACAATCTTTAATTTCGCGTATTCTCAACAAGTCATTGTGGCTTCGCGGTTCGATGCTGGATTGGCGACGAACAACATGTGGGTTCGAAAACACAATCTATCTATTAACAATTTCTTTTTTATTTGTTTTCATTTATGATTTCTACAATACTTATTTCTTGCATTATTAAAGAACGACCAATATGATTTTTGCCTAACAACTTGTCTGGAAAACAAGTGGGTAAATTAAAAAAACAAATGAGTAGGTGGGGTAGATGGATACTAAATTGATCTAAGTGACATAAGTCAGTCTACCTACGCCTAAACAGTGACTGCGCACAAACATTAATTTCTAAAACGTTTGGCGTAAATCGTGAAAAGTATTTTTAATGAATTTGGTGTAATCATAGATATCCGGTGGAGTCATGTCGCAAAATAATGACTATATAAAACATTGCTGGCTGAATGTCGTCTATGGGAGCTGATGAATTGGTAGAAGTTGGTGATCGATTTAATAGTATTCAGTATTTGGAGATTCTGCGTGACGTCCTGGTTGCCGACTGTGTGAATTGCCTATCCAAATACAGATATTTACTTCGTGCAAGATAACTGCTCCATCCACCGCGCAGGCATTGTGAAGAATTGGTTAGCTGCTAAAGAAGGTGTAACTGTTATTTACTGGCCATCTAAAACTCCCGATTTGAACCCTATAGAAAATCTATGGGGTCAAATGATTTTAAATTGGGACACATCCAAAGTGCGAAATAAAAACAATTTGGCTGAGATCGTATCATCGACATAGGAGCACATGAGAGGAAAAGAAGTGTGTTGGAACATGGTTTGCGGTATGCGTAGCCACTTACAGCAAGTTATAGGAGACGGTGCGCCACTCCGCTACTAACTAATCTACTTATAAGTATTTTGAAACACATTATGTAAGTAATGCTCAATTGAATGAATGCTAAACGATTAAAAGTTGCAGATTCTGTGGTGATGTTATTGTTATAAATGGAAATGCATTTTTCTATTTAAATAACATGTTGATTCACTACATAATTATACTTACCTATAAATCTGTAAAACATTTCACAAATTCGTTCATTTTCTCGCATTTATACATCAATGTTTTCTCGATAATAAACTTCCAAGCATTAGCATGACTTTTTTAAATGTTTATAAATGGTTAGGTTTGAATATGATATTATAAAATGTAATAATTTTGAACTATGAGCATTTACTTACTTTATCTGACTTATGTATATTTTAATGAAATAATAAACATTTTTATTACTTGCAATGATTTTGTTTCATTCCTATACAAACTGCCCATTTAAAAAGATATTTCTCGATTTCGTTCGTTAAAAAAAGTGAAAAAAAGATAATAATTAAAAACAAAACATTGCTACAAAAAGCTTAGTTAGATTTTTCCTGGTTTCGAACGCAGACACCGACGACTATCGACCTGCCTAATTGACCACGAGACCAAGTAAACTGTAGTAATGTGTTTTGAAAATTGACCTTAGTTGGGATGATAGAAGCAATATTTTATAGAATTTGAACCATATCGTATATTTTCATAAAGTTCATTATCGCACAATCACAACCAGCTATTAAAATGAATCACGAAATTTAGCTAGCCGTGGACAACTTTAAAATGTTACTGATGCGCGATATTTTATTTTTATCCATCCACCCTCGCCTTGGTTTTTTTTTTTAGTAGTCGTGAAACTTATTAGCCTTTCAACCTTAACAACAACAACATAATTATTAAAATCGCTTAACAACATTATTTATCGAAATGCTTGCACGGGGTATTCCAAATGTTCACGATAAGGTTCAAATTCGCTATCACTCTCAAGTGGGTCAGATAATGTTGGCCACCGACTGTACCATGGCCCCTGGCACAGGCAACTGACGGAACACGGGTGGGTTTCAGTCAGTAAACGGGAGACGTTATTTGATCATTTTCAACCAAAAAAAAAGACCTGCTCCCCTCTATTAAAGAGAAGAGGAGGGTGGAAGTTCCAGATTTCTTAATTTTTTTTTTTGTTGTTTATTTGCAAATCCTAGCCGGCATATCAAATTTCAGCTTTCTAGGACTTCGAGAAGTGCCTTAGAGGTTTTATTTTATATAACGTTATTTTTAGTATATGCGAAACCTGAATATACTTAGTTTGTTCAGAATAAGTAACTGAATCGATTCCAATAATTTTTACCCCATGTTATATTTTGTCCCAAAAATATTTAAAAAAGGTTAAAAGTTGGACGCCGAGCGACACTAAGTAGGTTATCCAATCTCCGCGCCGAACGGTTAGGTACCTAGGTACTATTATCAATGAGCGCAAGACGGCGTGGCGCGGGTGTGCATGTTTTTAGGTAATTTAACAAGCTTATAACTTTGTGATTTTTCATGATACAGTTTTGAAATTTTGTACATAGATTCTTTACATAAAAATACTAGACACGTGTTTCGGGTTTCGCACATACTAAAAATAATGTTATATACAGACCTGCACCTGGTAAAAGTTACAGATATCTTATTTCTTTGTTGTTTGGAAATCCTTGCCTGTATTCCCTACAGGTTTTGATGACTGAGTGAGTCAATCAGTCAGTGTTGTCACCGTTCGCCAGGTTCCCCTGATGGTAAATAACATTCGATATTTGATTGATTAATTGAGGACCAATATTTTTGTGTTAAAAATTCGTAATCAACTTTGTACCTACATGTTGACGAGGGCAGTGGGGACTGAAAATGTAACCTTTATGGAACTGTCGAGAGAAAACTTGATTAATGAACGAAAAAGGTAGCATGTCACTCTTTTCCAGTTATTTTGTGACCTTTTATGTCGTTATTAAAAAAAAAAACTATAAACTTAAACGCTTCGTTGGTCTAGTAGTCACAAGCGCTACTGGTGAGCGGTCCTGGGTTCGACTTCCGGGTCGGGCAAAAGTGTTATTGGAATTTTCCTTCTGGAATTTCTCAGTAACAGCCCGGAGGCTGGATTCGTGCCCAAATGATAGCCATTGGCTCGCTCCCATAGGACTGAAAATATAACTGGCGAAATGTGGGTGTAGGTACTATAGGTACCTACACCTCTGGCAAACCCTTCGGGGAAATAAGGCGTGATATTATGTTTTCATCATCATCAACATCATTTCAGCCGAAAGACGTCCACTGCTGGACATAGGCCTCCCCCAAGCACCTCCACTTCGAACGGTTCTGCGCTTCTCGCATCCAACGGGTTCCTGCGGCCTTCACAAGGTCGTCGGACCACCTCGTCTGCCTTGTGGTATTTTGTTTTATGTTAACGTAAATACCATCTGTCAGTGGTTTTACTAATTAAAGTTTTGTAATAAACTCTAAACGTAACTGCCTATTTAGCGCAGGAGCGAAATGTTCTTTGTTACAGTCTGTGCGACACATTAAGCTGGCTCTCAGACATTAAATATTAATAATAAGAAAAATAGCAACCTTATATTAAAATACTTGCTGTTGCCCGCGTCTTCGTCCGCGTAAAAGAGTGCCTCTGACACTCAAGGGATAGACAAGTAATGAGGTTACGTCTGCCCGGTCTGCCGGGTCAGCGGGATTGTCCGAAAGGGTTACCGCTGGCCCGGAACATAAAGGGCTAATGAAGGAACACGGATGGGTTTTAGTCAGTAAGAGTCTGACACTCCCTTCCGCTCCACCCAGAGCAAGGGGTTATTTGATGATTTGCAATCCGCAAAAAAAAAAATGAGGTTACGTCTGGCGCAGATTAAAAAAATAATTTATTTTATTTTATTATTTGCTAATATTTTACATTATTATTTATTTCTGTTTCTGTAACGGCCCGTGACATCACAGCGGGCCCTATCAGAATACCCAGCGCTGTAACATTTATTTTTTAAATGTCGCAGCATCATGCTGAGATAGGAGCCTTTTGGCTTCGTATAGGACTTCTGTTTCATTTTCCTTTTGTTACTTTTTTTATGTAACTTGGATTTTGATTTTATTGTGTTTAGTTTAGTTTATGATCTTCCTGTACGAGTCGCAATAAATACTTTTTCTTTCTTTCTTTCTAAAATTGTATTATCTTGTTTCCCCAACCCACCCCGTCGCATCGCATCGCCTGCCCGCGCTATTACTTCGTTTATAGCGTCCTTTCTGTTTTTTTCTGCTCGGCTCTTAAGGGTCATAGCGTGATGTTAGCCTAAAGCCTTCCTCAAGAATTGGGCTATCAAAAGCAAAAATATTTTTTCAAATCCGACCGGCAGTTCCAGAGATTGGCGCGTTCAAACAAACAAACTCTTCAGCTTTATTCATCATCATCATTTCAGCCGAAAGACGTTCACTGCTGGACATAGGCCTCCCCCAAAAGGAGGGGGGTTGCCATAATCGCCACGCTTGGCAGGCGGGTTGGCGATCGCAGTACGGTATGGTTGTGGAATGCATAGAGAATCCTGCTGCCCACTCTCCGGTACGCCCCTTAGTCGCCTTTTACGACACCCACGGGAAGTATGGGGTGGTGCTATTCTTTAAGTCCCGCACCACACAGACTCAGCTTTATTATTAGTACCTATATGAGATAGATATGAGTACCTACAATACTGACTTAAGGCTCCTTCAAGCAGGCGCGACACGCGATGAAATCGCGCGCGACACAAAGGCAACGCAGTCGCGCAACGAGCGGTGCCTTTGTGTCGCGCGCGATTATATCGCGTGTCGCGCCTGTTTGTAGGAGCCTTAAGTGATAATAACTTTCGGCGCTGAAACGTGGTCGCTCACAAATTCATAATATTATTATAAGCCTCTTAAGAAGGCTCAAAGTCGCTCATAGCGCAATGAAGGGGGCTACAGTCGGAGTTTCCCAAATTGGGAATGTGAAGATACGCAGAAGAACCAAGGTAACCGTTAGGCCACGGACACGAAGTCAGCGATTGCGGGGCGACGGCGGCGGTGGCAGCGGCGCGGGGAGCGGCGCGGCGACGCAGACCCGGGTCACGAAGCCGGCGCGGCGGGCAAATCGCGCGGCGCTGGAACGGCGTAGTGTTGTTATATTATGAGAAATTTGTGTCTTTTTTCGCGAATAAAATGTCTAAACAGCGACGACAACATCTTTTTGATACAACATTTTGAAACGTCAGACGTTAAAAAGCAAAAAATAAAATGCAAAACACTACCTCAATGCAGACGTGCGGGCACCGCTAGACTGCCGCGCCGCGCCCCCTGGCCGCTGCCTTCGAGGCCAGTTCCATATAAATCTATGCATTCAAACGCGCTGGTCCCCGCGCCGCCGCTGCCGCGCCGCGCCCGCTGACTTCGTATCCGCAGCCTTATAGCCCGATGAATAGCTAAACGTGAGTGGCATAGATCGCAGAACAGATGGCCGATGGGACTGATAACTTCTGGACCCTTAAAAGGTAAACGAACCAGTTCAGTAAAGATCTCAAAAATCTGTTGGATGCGGGAAGCGCAGGACCGACAATTGTGGCGACGCTCGTACTTACTTATGTAATGAAATTCTTTTGGCTAAAATGATTAAGTCCACAAAATCAAATGAAAATCGAAAATCATTTATTCAAATTAAGCTGAAAGAGCGTCAAAAATCGACACACCTTCTCTTCCTACCCCCTTATTAATAAACTTATGATATCGGATGAATAGTTACACATCGATTTCTCTCATTCAGTCGTCAGTAATTTGACTTTCGAAAGAAGAAGACAAAGCGTTGTGTAACTATACAGACACTATACAACGTTTATCATTAAGGGGGCTAGTTTTAGCTAGAAAGAAGAAGTGACGCTTACCAAGCCTGGATAAGGTAGTCCTTATTTTATCCAAACCCTTTCAGCCACTATGTGATGTAACAAGCACAAAAGAACATAAACCGGGACCCGTTCATACAGCAAACACGCTTCAATCCGTTTATCGATACCAACAGTATTACCATCTATCGTAACCATCAATATTACGTATCTATCGATAATAGGTTTAGTCAAAGCGTCGCGTGGAAGCCTCCCTTAACGGCCAGCGCAGATTGAAACTATCGCGTTTGATAGCTTTGACGGCGTTTTAATTAGCTTATAGCATCGTGCCGCTCTGTAAAACAGCTTTATGTGTCAATATTTGGTTATTGAGCGAGTAACGTCGCAAAGCTTTGATGGTTAATAAGCTGTCGGTTTACTAAACTTCAGTCATACACCTGTATTCTAAATACGCTATATTTGGGTGGCTCTGTCACTGAACGAACAGTAATCGATCCTACGATTAGTTCGCAATTACTTTGTTACTGTTCATAATTATTTTACTGTGTATGTAGTTGTGTCATGTACCTACAGTGTGTGATTTGCTAGTGTGATTAATTGTTCATGAAATTATAATCTGATTTGAACTGCAAACCGTTTGTCTAATGCGCAATAACCAACACCACCCACAGTACGCCCAGTAGTAATTAAAGTATACCTGATAATAACGACACACTAAATATACCCTGCTCCGATGCGGGGTATTTGATATTTGAAACATTTATCAAAGGTTTGTAGATAAGGTAATAATTATGTAGTTGTCTTTTTTTTAGTAAGGTATGTAGGATGGTGCTTTAAATTGAGTCTAAGCTTCTTAGAGAGACTGTATACTTCTTTAGAAATACCTATTGGTGATTTGTAACTATAAAGAAACCATGTACCCTCAAATCTATTGATTTGGAAATTTATATTCGAAGCCCGTTCTATCGGGCGCACGATGGAATTTTCTATCGGCGAAGTGTCGAACTTCCCTTTCATTATCTTATCTTTCATCCTCTATTTAACCCCCTTTCCATTTTCAAACATCCTACCTTAGTGTTAACCTTCGTTACAAAAAGAACTCTAGTTGCTTTCATGCGTCTAAACTCGGCGGTTTGGGATGTGCGTTGTCTGTCAGCGCCCCGCGGTTCCACCCGCGTAAGTTTCGATCCCGTGGAAATATCGGGATAAAAATTAGCCTATGTCCTTTCCCGGTACTCAAACTATCTCTATACCAGATTTCAACTAAATCGGTTCAGCGGTTTAAGCGTGAAGAGATAACAGACAGCCACACTTTCACATTTATAATATTACTAGCCAGCGCTTCGCGGCTTAACCCGCATGAGTGTCGATCCCGTGGGAATATCGGTATAAAAACTAACCTATGTCCTTTCTCAGGACTCAAACTATCTCAATACCAAATTTCATCTAAATCGGTTCTGCGGTTTAAGCGTGAAGAGGTAACAGACAGACACACTTTCGCGTTTATAATATCACTAGCAGAGCCACGCGGTTTAACCCGCATAAGTGTCGATCCCGTGGGAATATCGGGATAAAAACTATCCTATGTCCTTCCCCGGAATGCAATCTATCTTTCTGCCAAATTTAATCGAAATCCGTTCAGTGGTTTAGGCGTGAAAAGGTAATATACAGACAGACAGAGTTACTTTCGAATTTATAATATTAGTATGGATAGTATGGATTGTTTATCATCTTCACCAACAATAGTTTAAAATAGTCTACTGCTATTAACTCCAAGAGCTTTTCATGTACAACTAGACATCGGCAGGTTTTGGACTGTTTGTTTAGCTCGGAACACGAAAATAGACACTGTTCAATGTTAGTGTCGTGGTCAAAAGTTTAGTCAGCTGAATAGGAGTTTGTTGTGGAGCTGGCTTCTCACACGTGCAGAAATCCTCGGAACAATGAGGTCGCTCCGCGAAGCCTGTGAAGCTCCCAGGAAGCTTCTGAGCTTTTGGGCCGAGCTAGGCTGGCTCTGTTAGCCAGAATCCCCACGTACAACGGACCGAATGGGAGTCTAAGTGCGGAAAAGGGAGTCCCATAATCACCATCAGCTCATCGCCGTGGGATAACTTGCGACTCCCACGCGGGCGAAGCCACAGGAAAAAGTTAATTGTAATACAAAATTATTTTTAGCAAGTGTCTAGTATTTTTGTGTAAAGAATCTATATGTACAAAATTTCAAAACTGTGTCATGAAAAATTCATTCATTTATTGGTGTGATTTTTGGTACATTTTTACATGAGATCTTAATAATAAATAATTAGTTCCTAAAAAATCTACCTTAAAGGTGTACACTCTTTAACATAATTAGTAATTAATAAGAATAATCAATCAGAATACTTAATAATAATAAATAAGAATAGTCAACATATTAAAATAAAATAATTAGAACAAAACACAACATAACTTACACAAGCAAAACATTAACGATTAAAAATTAAAATTAAACATGAAATAAAATTACGCATCCTTAAAAAAATTGTAGCAACATGAACTTTTCTTCAAAAAATCTTTTACAGAATAAAAGCTTTCCTCTATCAACCAGTCCCGTAAAACACGACAGAACTTATTATATGTTAATTCAGAAATGTGTTTGGGTAGGGAGTTGTAGATAAGTGGTGCCATATACGTACAGTTACGTCTAAACCATTCTAATTTAGGGACCGGCATTTTGAGGGGTAATCGCGTTAACAACCGCTTATTTTTATTATCATTACCTTCGAAAAGGAATGGATGGGCCTTAACAAATTTGGCGACTTCGTAGATATAGAGACTAGGTACAGTTAATAGCTTTTTTGTTTTGAAAATCGGTTTACAGGAATCAAACCATTTCATACCATAAATTGCGCGAATACATTTTTTCTGCGCTATAAAAACCCGGTTTACCTCTGAAGAGTTACCCCAGACTACAATGCCATAACGAATGAGAGAACAAACATAAGCATGATACACCATTAGGGACGTTTCTCTCGTTGTTACATCTTTAACTTTTCGAAGAGCAAAAACGAATTTATTAATTTTCTTACAAATACTGTCAATATGATCCTTCCATGTGAGATGTGCGTCTAAAATGATACCGAGAAATTTCGTACTTTGTATTTGTTCAACTTTATTATGGTCAAGGCTTATGTTAATATGAAATTCTTTTCGGTTAGGCGTTTTGAAGAATATAAGTTTTGTCTTGTCAATATTTATTTTTAATTTGTTACGTTTCAACCATTCAACTATTAAATAAAGAGTTTGATTTACTTCAGATTCATAAGAATTTAGATTTTTACATTCAATGATGACAGTCGTATCATCTGCAAATAAGACACAGTTGTGTGATATCTCGAGGGGCAGATCATTTATGTATATAAGGAATAACAAAGGCCCCAAGATACTTCCTTGGGGCACGCCAAAATGATTTGTACGATGCTGTGAAAATCACAAAGTCTGTTTGTTTGTACAAAACATGCTCACCCTCGCCGCGCCGTCTTGCGCTCATTGGTACCTGGGTACCTAACCGTTCGGCGCGGAGATTAGATAACCTACTTAGTGTCGCTCGGTGTTCAACTTTTAACCATTTTTAAATATTTTTGGGACAAAATATAACATGGGGTAAAAATTATTGGAATCGATTCAGTTACTTATTCTGACCAAACTATATTCAGGCTTTGCATATACGAAAAATAACGTTGTATAAAGCACTAGCTAACAAAGCTGCTTCTCGTATTACCAACCACATTCATCCTCATTTGTCACCTAAACCCAACAAAGCTATCCTCAAACAACCAGAGCTTTTCAGTTAGTCTATTGAAATAGGTAGTCGCAGTTAACCGGAATCGTAATTACATTAGAACTCTGTACCTAGACAAAGCTAAACGGAAATTAAACTGCAGTAAAACGCTTTTAGTACAAAGCGTTCAATTTGTACTAGACTAACTGGCGCCGATTTATTTTACAAACATAGTAAAGTTAGGGAAATTAATTATTAACAAATTGTCTAGTAATTTAAATTGTCCGTATATTTAATAAACAATTATTTTCTCTGACCGTATTAAGGTTTCCGCAGACAAGTGCGATGCGACTCTAGTAAAACAATTTCTATGAAAACTTCATGGAAATTGCTCTAAGGCTGGTTTTATCGTCACGCGTTTTGGCAGCGCCTTTGGAGCGCGCGCATTCGAAGACGTATGGGGTAGTAGTTGCGTTTCAAAGTCACGCGCTTGAGCAGCAACGTTCAATAAACGCGCGATGTTCGCCGGCGCTGCCAAAGCGCGCGCCGCTCATTCGCTTCTACGGCCAGTATGCGTTTTAGTGTGACTCCGATGAGACGTGCCTTCTTTTCCATAAAAAGTAAATAGCCAGTAGCCTAACCGTATTAACCTGCATATTGTACACGACTCCCCCACAGCAGCGGAACGCGCGGTACTAATCAGTGTTGCCAACTCCAAAAGTTCAAATTATCGAGTTCCCACGTCGAAATTATCGTTTTCTGGGCAAAATTATAGTACAAAAGACAAAATACCCAAAAAAAAAAACGTAAAACATCAATTCAAATTGATAACAAACGACAATGAATTTAAAGAAGGGGAAGTATGTGCCAAGATTCATGACTAGTGTCCGTCTATTGTACAGTAGAGTACAGCTCATAAACAAATCGCCGCCAAACTGTAGATAGACGGAATGTATCACAAAAATCACAGGAGTGTTTATTTACTTTTTATTACTTCCTGTGCGCATACGTGCCTACAACACATTAGAATACAACATAAAGATAGCTAGATAGAAGCAAATAGAAAGGTATCTGATATAACCACAGGAATACAGGATAAAACGCGGAGTTTCAGACGGATGGAAACGCAAGTGAAAGAAATGTGAGGAAAAGAGAGAGAGTTTGGAGGTATTCCACTCAGAGCACAGATTTGAACCTCACATGGACGAAGCGCACCTGGGCACTTCCACTAACCGCACCGAAACAAAATTTTGTAACGTACGGTTCGGTGGAACAATTTATCAATTTGATAAACAATTCATTGTAAGGGCAACTAAAGAATAAAAACCGGGCAAGAGCGAGTCGGACTCGCTCACCGAGGGTTCCGTAACATCCGGGTTTATGCATAAGGTTTATGTTTATGAAATTAAGTAAATGTTTTTTTTATTTTTTTATACTTGAGTTGGTTGAATAAAAGGTAAATTGCGGTTTACGATTTATGACGTATTAAAAAAAACTACTTACTAGATCTCGTTCAAACCAATTTTCGGTGGAAGTATACATGGTATTGTACATCATATATTTTTTTTAGTTTTATCATTCTCTTATTTTAGAAGTTACAGGGGGGGGGACACACATTTTACGACTTTGGAAGTGTCTCTCGCGCAAACTATTCAGTTTAGAAAAAAATGATATTAGAAACCTCAATATCATTTTTGAAGACCTATTCATACACACATCAAAAGTGTCTAGGGATCAAGCATTTTTATGCGGATTTCTTGAGATTGAGATGTGGCTTTGTAATAAATTTATGATTTTATAAATTTATATGGATCCTTTTTGGTGCATTTCATAATTTGAATCAGGAACTGTGAATCAAATTCGAGTAAAAGATGAAAATCAGCTGTCAATATTTTCCCTATAAAAACATACAACGCATTGAAGACATTATTAGTGCTACTGTTTCCCTACTACTGATTAAAACCAACGTTATTATGGAGCGGCGACGTCATTTAAGCAGGGAAGAAATGCTCAGAGCCGTGGGAATGATAGAAGCTGGTTCCCGGCAACGTACTGTGGCTTTAGCTCTGAATACAAGTCAGAGTGTTATCAGTCGACTTTGGACACGTTACCGAAGCACTGGTACCGTGGCTGAGCGCCATGGAGGACGGTATCGCTGCACCACACGGAGACAAGACCGATACATTCAAATCTTAACTCGAAGAGCTCCAACAATAACCGCCATGATGTTAGCCGTGAGGCTTCATCACTCTTCAGGGAACTTAATTAGCGACCAAACAGTCAGAAACCGCTTGCATGAAGTGAACCTTCATTCCCGAAGACCGCTACGGGTACCACCTATAGCAATGCACAATCGTAGGATTCGATATCAATGGGCTCTTGAACACAGAAATTGGGCAGAAGAACAATGGCGTTTCGTGTGCTTTTCTGATGAGTCTCGTTTTGGTATGAGACCGGATACAAGACGTATACGACACTGGAGAACCCCTGGACGCCAACAGCGATTAAAATCCTGCCAGGAAGTCCATCCTTATAGTGGTGGAACCATCATGGTATGGGCGGGTATTTGGATCGGCGGAAGAACTGAGTTGATTTGGATCAGAGGCAACCTCAACGCTCAAATTTATGCTGAGACGATTGTATCAGACGTCATCGTTCCTCTACAAGTGCAAATCGGTCCCTTATTTCAGTTAATGCATGATAATGCACGACCGCACACCGCAAGAGTTGTAAGACAGACTCTCGCCGCAGCTAACATCAATGTCCTGCCCTGGCCTGCTCAGTCGCCAGACTTGAACCCGATTGAGCATGCATGGGATATGCTACAGAGAAGAGCTCTGCCGAATATGGAGGGTATCCAGTCGCAAGAAGACCTTTTTATGTTGTAGCAACGAACATGGGCGGCCATTCCACAGCGTGATTTGGATGAACTCATTTTGAGTATGCCAAACCGATGTTCTTGTGTTGTTAGTGTTCGCGGTAGAAACACGGATTATTAATTGTTTAAGTTACCCAATAAAATTTTAAAGAAAACTGTTATTTCAGTCTTTTTTTCGAACTTTTGTGTTAGTGGTTCAAATGTCAAAAATCCCTTTATTAGGAAAATGGCAAATTTCTTTATTAATGCAAAGGTGACTTGGTTTATCGTTACTGTGACAAACGAAAACACTTTATTTGATGAATCCTTAAAGAAAATTTTAATTAATATCAATCAGGAGAAAAGTTATTGCAAAAATATATGTTGATCCCTAGACACTTTTGATGTGTGTGTAAAAAAAAATATTTTTTTCGTCAAACCCCTACGTGTGAGGTATCACACGTAGGGGTTTGACGAAAAAAATATTTTTTAGTTTCAGTTCTAAGTATGGGGAACCCCAAAATTTATTGGTTTTTTTTCTATTTTTGTGTGAAAATCTTAATGCGGTTCACAGAATACATCTACTTACCAAGTTTCAACAGTACAGTTCTTATAGTTTCGGAGAAAAGTGGCTGTGACATACGGACGGACAGACAGACAGACGGACAGACAGACAGACGGACAGACAGACAGACAGACAGACAGACATGACGAATCTATAAGGGTTCCGTTTTTTGCTATTTGGCAACGGAACCCTAAAAACTGTACCTATTTGTTAAGGGAATATTTTTAACCTTTACATAAACACACATTTTCGTCAATAACGAGCGAAATTGACAGACCATATTCGCAACACCACACTGCGCTCCAAAACACAGATTACTGACGTTGCTCAAAAAGCTGCGAAGCTGAAGTGGGATTGGACTGGCCTCGTCTGCCGTATGCCCAATGAGCTGTGGGCCAATATAACCACTATTTACGTGGAGCCCTGACACAGCTAGAAAGCGTCGCTTCAGACCCCGTAGAAGATGGTGGGACGGGCTAGAGAAAACCAACGACTAGTGGCCCACTTTAGCCCTGAATCGAAAGAGCTGGAAGTCATGGGGAGAGGCATTTGCCCAGCAGTGGGATGATACAAAGTAACATATCATAACGCCTGTATTCCCCGAAGGGTTGAGCCAGAGGTGCATCTATAGTACACCCACACTTAATCAGGTTTAACCTTTCAGAGTACTAAAAAAAGCCTACAACAGTAAACTTCGAATTTCATACGGAGGTATTAAACGCTAGGCCATTATTTTTAATACCTCTCATAAAATGTCACAATCGTATCTAATATCATTTAACGACAGAACAGTCTGTCACTTCGAATCGATTACATACTTTGATATGAATATTCAACCGTTCAGTCATCAATATTTTCTAAAGACACAAAGGGGATATTATAGGAAATAGAAAGTAGTATGGTAGTAGTAGTATTTCATTTCATTCAAAGACTTCTGGAACTTAATAGCGTAAAAGAAAGAAAAGAAAGAAAGAAAATACGTTTATTTGCGGCAAACATGACGCATAAAAAAAAACAAACAAAAAAAAAACAAAATAACAATTTGGGATAAATTAAAGTGGATAAAACAGAGATTAAAACAGAAGAAGAATTAGCAGGGGATCGAGGAGGGTTTCATGGGATCAGACCGGAATAAATCGAAAATATACGTCACATCTACGCATAACGGCCATCGCTCAGCATAATGCTAAGGCCCTATACGAGACAGAGCCCTAGCGCTGGTGATGGTGGTGGTGGCGCGTGCAATGTCTGTCACTACCGATTGACTGTTAGAGAAGCTTTTAAAAGTTTTCTTTGAAAGAGGTAAAATCTATCATACCCGTGTACGTTGTGGACTTCCTCTTAGAGCTTTTCAACGTTCAGTCTAGAACGGATATTGCAATTATAAACCTTGGTACCTACACCACCTATAGCAGAACGGGGTAACTACATTTAGAAAAATTTGGAAAATCCAAAAGTGCACGACTACATAATGCTCATTTTTGATCGTATAAAAAACCATGATAATAGATATTACATTAGTTAGTTTTTTATGAATTATATTTAAACTGATTGGAATAAAAGAGCCATTTTCAATAGGGCTCCTCCTATGGGTGAAACGAATCTATTTAAAAAAAATTGACTCAATTTATCGTTTTTTTCGCAAGCTACAATATTTTCAGGTTTCACACTTGATTCACGGGATTTTTTTTTAATATTTTTATGCTTTTTTCGTTTCTATTGCATTAAATATTTTTATGAAAAGTACAGAATTAATCTCTATTAAATTATCTATACCTACTATTGTAGGTATAGATAATTTAATAGAGATTAATTCTGATTTTGATTGACAATAATCAATAAATTGAGTAGGTTTTGTGTACTACCGGTACTAGCAGTATAACAAAAGAAACAGTTGCAAAAAGGAGGCTCTCTAAAGGCGGATACATTCATTGCGAATCATGCGATGAGCGCCGTGCGCTGCGCAAGTGCGCATGTCGTATCCGCCTGTATCCGCCTTAATGCTTCTCATTTATGAGTCGTGCAATAACTATCACGTCTGGTAAAACAGAAAGGCATAGGAAGCGAAAAAGACAGTCACGGTAAAAATGATTATGGTACAATAATGAAGAAAAAACAGCAGGTAAGTAACTACTTACAGTCATGGGACCAGTAAGGGACAAACTACATATACCTAGAATAAAATTTATTCTGTAAGATGTTTGATGTAGTTTTTATGATTTAACGAGGAATTGTAGGGGGCAAAAGGGGTTGCTCAATTTTTGTCAGAAACTTAAAGATACGCTTGCTCAGACATTACTTAAGGTGGAACTAATCATGAGCTCGAACTCACTGGTGGGCATGGCCAAAAAGTACGCTGTCTCACCTGGCATCGTATCCGACAGAGATGAGCAGTTAGACGCTAGTTTATACACACAACGTCTTCTAGTCCGCTCGCCCACAAACACCTGCACCGTTACGAACTGAAACGCGCCTAAAAAAATACGAAAAGTCCGTTGGAAAACGAGTTTTATGAAAAAACCACTACATAAATTAATTAAAAATATAGTTTATTAAATACTTCGATAATTGAGCTTTATCAGTACAGACTTTGTTTTGAAGATTTTACACTTCTTTTATTACTTATTTACACCCAAAGTTACGTTAAAATTAGCAAGAAAAAACGAATCTTTGTTGGCTCATAACTTTTTAATGGCTTTTTTTATTTACTATTCTGTTTACGTATAGACACAATTAATAATAAGAAAAAACGATATCATATTTAACTTTGGATGTACCATGTCAAACAGTGGAGTAATACCTTCCCGAAATTTATATGGAAAAAATATCGACTAGTGGCACCTTAATTAAAAATATCGAGTACGAATAAGGGAATGCTAGTAATGAAAGACCTTGGCCATGGAGCGAGGCAGCAATAAAGTAATTTAATACTTCATAATAATTAGCGTTCAGTAAAGTAAAAGCTAAGTAAAATAATTAATGTTTGTTTACTTGCCGTGAAACTCAATGGGGAAACAAATTGATACATAGTGTTTTCATAGAACACCGTGCCTGTAACCCAGTAGGTAATAGAACTTGTATAGATGTATAATTTAACCATAACTTCCAGAACAGCGAACTAGAGACAAGTTGGGAATCATTTAACAATACTAGCAGAACAAAGTTTAACAACAGCTAACCTATCTAAACTGCGTTCGCGTTTAGTTTGCCAAACATGTAAACAAAATGAGTTTTTTGGAAAAATAACTTTAATTCTCACACAATAAAGTTCAGTTTACGTTGCAACTTCAGACATTTTTATAACTTTTTCAATAGTAGGTAAATAAAGTTGATTTTAGAATGACTACTAAAATCTACTTTATTTACACTGTAATTCTCAAACTCAATGCATTTATTTCAATTAAACCATGTAAAGAGTGATAAAGAGTCTGATGAAGAAAATATAGTTTCTAAAATGTTAGTTCGTTTGTCTGGATATCTATTCCAGATTGGCGCAAAAACGGCTGAACAGATTTGGATGAAATTGCGCACACGGATAGTTTATAACCTGGATTCATACAGAGGATACTTTTAATCCCAGAAGTACGTTCCCGTGGGATATTTTCCGATATCCACGCAAGACAATTCGCCGCCAAAATCTAGTTGCAAATATTTATTTTATGGACAAATAAACGATAGACATGCTCAAGAATATTCCTCATATCAAAACACTACAATTAAGCTACACAAACGTATTCACAGTCACAAAACACAATGCCTGGAACTTTACCGTTACCGGCCTGTCGCAAGACCCGTCAGCATTATGTAAATAATGAACAGCTGGTAGACAGAAGAACATCGTTTTATCAAAACAAATGAAGGTTTCTGCCCCCCGCAACAATATCATTCTGTACCCTCACCTGTTGCAAGTCTAATACGCTTCTTTAGGCGGGTTGGGATTTTTTTGAGATGGAAAAAAACCATTGAACTCGCGCCTCTGTTGCCGTAAGCGACACCGCGCGTTTTGTTTATAAGACGATTAAAAAACCGGGCAAGAGCGAGTCGGACCCGCTCACCGAGGGTTCCGTAAAATCCGGGTTTATGCATAAGGTTTATGTTTATGAAATTAAATATTTTTTTTTATATTTGAGTTGGTTGAATAAAAGGTAAATTGCGGTTTACGATTTATGACGTATTAAAAAAAAACTACTTACTAGATCTCGTTCAAACCAAATTTCGGTGGAAGTTTACATGGTATTGTACATCATATATTTTTTTTAGTTTTATCATTCTCTTATTTTAGAAGTTACAGGGGGGACACACACATTTTACCACTTTAGAAGTGTCTCTCGCGCAAACTATTCAGTTTAGAAAAAAATTATATAAGAAACCTCAATATCATTTTTAAAGACCTATCCATAGATACCTCACACGTATGGGTTTGACGAAAAAAAAAATTTTTAGTTTCAGTTCTAAGTATGGGGAACCCCAAAATTTATTGTTTTTTTTTCTATTTTTGTGTGAAAATCTGAATGCGGTTCACAGAATAGGTACATCTACAGTATAGTTCTTATAGTTTCGGAGAAAAGTGGCTGTGACATACGGACGGACAGATAGACATGACGAATCTATAATATTTGGCAACGGAACCCTAAAAATACCCGCTTCAGATGTGTTTAGCTGTCCTCGGGATGTACTCGGTTTTAATGTATATCCGATATGTCAGTGAGTGATGGCAAAGTATTCTGTTTGTGTTTTGTTTTCACTTTTGTCGGCACTCCCGGAGAGACACTGTGTTTTTTTTTAAGGTGAACCGTTAGCTGCAGATGTAGTCGGCCACTCCAAAGAATTTGGCACCACTACTGGACACCGTACATGATTTATTAAATAAATAAAAAAAAATAAAAACACGGACTGTCTTCGCCATATTATGATTCACAATGTTATCCTTTTATGATTCTGCCAAAGTGGCCTTTTTTAAGCTCCCAGATAATCTGATCAAAATCTTGATCAATGATCATGCTTTCAGACGTCTGTGGTAGAACATAGTAATTGCATTCCTATTGTCCATTTTAATACTGATAAATCATATTTTTTTCTATAGGTTGAACGATCAGTCATTACTTTATCATCTAGCTGAGTTTCAGCTCAGAAATTTCTCTGCGGGGTGAACGTTTTAATTTCAATGCACAACGGACCTGTTGCAGCACCTGTATTTTCTTGAATATGAATAGTTGGCGCCACCTGTGCGAAATTGCTGACATTGCCCCAAGCACATTAAAACGGGCACCATGCTTTAAATGGGATACCAGTTTGCTGGATTTTTATACTAAAATAAAAAGCACTAACAGCTAAATTGTAGGATAATTAAGATAATTGTCTCACATTGGAGAATATAAAAAACTGGGTTCTTTTAAAATTTCTGAAGAAGTTATCAAATTAATATTATCAAATTAAAAACATGAAAAATCCACTTCAAAGCAAGAGTGAACAGGCTTCTTCTAGAGTTCCACCACAGACCTTAGGTATGCCATCAGGCGAGATCATGGCCAAGAGCAGCATCATCATCATCATCATTTCAGCCGAAAGACGTCCACTGCTGGACATAGGCCTTCCCCAAAAGGGGGGGTTTGCCATAATCGCCACGCGTGGCAGGCGGGTTGGCGATCGCAGTATGGTAGGGTGGTGGAATGCATAGAGAACGCTGCTGCCCATTCTCCGGTACGCCCCTTAGTCGCCTTTTACGACACCCACGGGAAGTATGGGATGGTGCTATTCTTTAAGTCCGGCACCACACAGACAAGAGCAGCATAGCTATTCACAACCCTTCGACAGGCTTCCGAGTGCAAAATGACACATTTTAGATTAAGTACCTGATTTGAATATAGTTTGACCGCAAATAGCCGTTACGTCGGAAGAATAGTCAGTGGTCTTCTAAATGGTCAATACTTTCGGGTTTCGGATTTGTCAACAGCTTTTAGGTCCTCTAAACGTTGTTCCTTCGAATAGAATGGTTGTGAATAGCTATGATGGTCCATACCGTAATTTAAAAAAAACTGGCCAAGTGCGAGTCGGACTCGCACACGAAGGGTTCCGTACCACAAGGCAAAAACGCCGAAAAAAACATGTTTGTTGTATGGGAGCCCCCCTTAAATATTTATTTTATTTTATTATTATTATTTATTATTAAAGTTAAAATACAACTGAGTATTTCGTGAATATTTCAAGTGCCTACCTGTTGCCATTTTTGATATCGAGCAAAAAAGGGCAAAAAAATCGCGTTTGTTGTATGGGAGCCCCCCTTAAATATTAATTTTATTTTGTTTTTAGTATTTGTTGTTATAGCGGCAACAGAAATACATAATTTGTGAAAATTTCAACTGTCTAGCTATCGCGGTTCTTGAGATACAGCCTGGTGACAGACAGACGGACAGACGGACAGACGGACAGACGGACAGACGGACAGACAGCGAAGTCTTAGTAATAGGGTTCCGTTTTTATACGGAACCCTAAAAAAAGTTTGGGACTTTCTTCAATAAAACTCTTTCAAATTAAAATTATCAGTTAAGGGGCTTATAGGACCTACACGCAAAAAACGCAAGTTTTAAAAACAATATGATCGACTACAATAAACAAAATCAGATAAATAGGTATATGATATTCTTCAGGATATATGCTAGGCAGGTAAACATAATACAACTAATTTGATACGATAGAAAAAATCATGAAGATACGAGTATCTCTAATAAAAACATTATTTTTACAATAAAAACGATACTAATATACGTACAATCATTCTGATTTTTTGTCAGATTATTCTATAAGCAACATACTAGTGTTTTAATTTTTTAGTCCAAACAATAGATCTTTTGTAAATAAATAATTTCTTCATATTTTGCAATAAATTACAAGCGTTGTCATCGCGCTTCTCTTTCTTTTCTATGCAGTCCGACAAAGACCGCGCTTTAGGTCATGTAGTCGCCTTAAAAGATTAACTAAAACTTAGCTGATAATTAAGCCAGTCCCATAAAAACCGAGATTTCTAGACACCTCACAGTCTTTCACTCCCCTGTTTCAAACTTCGTACTTCAGTTAAAATAATGAAGAATTTTCCTCCCCCCTATATCAAGTTCGTTGACATCTCACATCTGGTAGACAAAGGACTAAGATTATCCAAGACTTCATCTCTAGGGAAGCTTGTTGCTGACAATGTAATTAAAACTGCTATCAAAGTGCCAAAGAGTTAATTTGTTTGTATTTGTGTGAACATGATTGTTTTGTTTTTCACACAGACACGTAAAGATATCGCGGCGGCATTTTATCGCGCAAGGGATTTTCAACCCTACTTGTTGAGCAGAGCATTGAGATTCCAACAGAACGCATCCCAGCGCGTCAAAAAAGACACTCGTTGAATTTTCACCTCTCGGCACTAAGTCCGTGCGTTGAAAATTCTGTGCGCGAAATAATTAGCCGCGGGAATAACGCGCCCATGCAAACCTGGGCTTAAGAGAGGAGTTTGTCTCAATTTGAGTAGAAACTTTGAAGGGTTTAGATTCTTTAGATGTTGTTTGTTTATGAAATTAGCGTAAGTGGGGTAAGATTTAGTGGTCTAATTCTGGAGGAAGGCTATAAGCTATATGACATCATGCTACGACCCTTAGGAGTCGAGCAAAAAGGAAAAAAAGGCAGAAAGAACGCTAAGCGGAAACGAAGCAAAGGCTCCTTCAAACAGGCCCGACACGACACGCGACACAAAAACACCGCAACCGCAACGAGCGGTGCCTTTGTGTCGCGCGCAATTATATCGCGTGTCACGCCTGTTCGTAGGAGCTTTGAGCGCGAGCAGGCGATGCGATGCGACGGGGTCGTTCCGGGGAACAAGAAATTTCGTCGTTGTATAAAGTTTTAGGGTGAATTTCACAAATAAAACTTAAGCAAAACCGCGTTCAAGAGCTGTCAGTGTCATCATTGTTGTGGAATATTGCTCTTGAACACGGTTTAGACGAGCTGATTTCGGTTTCATTGGTTGAATCATCCTTAACATGTCAATCCTTGACTAATGAGACATAAGACGTACGAAGGGTACGTACCCTTCGGCGTCAACACGCATCAATAAGTTACAACGAAGAACCGTGTAAAGGCTCCCGCAGTCAGGCGCGACGTGACAGCGCGACGCTAGTAGAACAATTTCTATGAAAACTTAATGGGAATTGTTCTACAGGAATCGCGTCACACCTGCGGGAGCCTTTACAGTTTGTAAGCGTATACCTGTAATATCTCTCTAAAGTCGTCCGGGCGACGGAGTTTCTTGCCCGTTCTTCTCCATAGAGACCTACATTTTGGAATGGCCAACTAGCTTCAACTTTTTGTGTAACTGACCGACTCTGACGAATCCAAAGTGTCTGTAAATGGTTTAATTGAAATAAATGCTTTGAGTTTGACTCCATTTGTTTTGATAATATTCCAAGGTTGCCTGGAAGAGATCGCTGAAAGCGATAAGGCCGCCCATTGTATATTTTTAGTATTCGATCAATTTGTTTTGTTATGTACATATTCTTGTGGTGTACAATCCATACTAATATCATAAATTCGAAAGTAACTCTGTCTGTCTGTCTGAATGTTACCTTTTCACGCCTAAACCACTGAACGGATTTTAATAAATTTTGGCAGAGATATAGATTGCATCCCGGGGAAGGACATAGGATAGTTTATATCGACATACCTCGCGGGCGAAGCCGTGGGCGGAAGCTAGTACAGTATCCAATTATCCATACTAATATTATAAATTCGAAAGTATCTCTGTCTGTCTGTCTGAATGTTACCTTTTCACGCCTAAACCACTGAACGGATTTTAATAAAATTTGGCAGAGAGATAGATTGCATCCCGGGGAAGGACATAGGATAGTTTTTATCGACATACCTCGCGAGCGAAGCCGCTGGCGGAAGCTAGCTAAGCTATACCTATATAAATAAATAAGACCTTTCATAAACAAACTATTACAGAAATTCAGGAAACTTCCAACTATAGATAAGACCTTTCAGCCTTATCCAGGAAATACTCAACATAAATATTTTTTATTACCTTTATATTTTTCCTAGCAGCAATAACAATAAATAAAATGTATGACATCCTAAATCCTCCAATCTCGGAAGCTGTCGATGTACCAAGTCATCCATCAATATTCCAATATGGATGAAAGGTTTCATTCACGAGACCTTTTTACCCGACTGCACGACGCAAAGGAGGGTAATATGGTTTATAGCATTTTTATGATGTGGTACAGGGTTCGTTTTTATTTTTTAAAAGGATTGGTACTATTTGTGTTTATTGCTTTGAAGAAAAAAACCTTAATGTTCAGAAAACCGTATTTCAAAATTCGAAATTCAAAATTAATTTATTTTGTGAACATAGGGTACAATGATCTTATATTATAGTGTTTGGTCCAACCTATGTTCCGCCGAAAGGCATACAACATTGTGATGCTATAGTCAAAATTAAAAGTTAAATAAAATAGTACAAAAAGATAAAAGAAATTAATTAAAAACCCCCGACACAAAAAATTAAATTAAATTAAATGTAAATAATTGGAAAAGGATCAAATAATATAAAAACCCCCAACTTAAAGAATCTAGGTAACGAGACTAAAACAGATAAATTCATATGGCAGTCGGGGGACCTCTTAGCATAGAAGGTGTTCCACAGAACGGTCCCCCGACTTCCATATGAATTTATCTGTTTTAGTCTCGTTACCTAGATTCTTTAAGTTGGGGGTTTTTATATTATTTGATCCTTTTCCAATTATTTACATTTAATTTAATTTAATTTTTTGTGTCGGGGGTTTTTTAAATTTTTAATTTAATTTTTTATTTCATGCTTTTTGTAGGGACTCCTTAATTTTTGTATTTCATTTCTTTTATTTCTTGCGTTTTAAGATTCAGGTAATTTTTTGTTTAATCAGGTTTTTAATCCGTCAAAAAATAATAAGTATTAATTGAATTGAAGTTGAAGAATAATTTTTAAGACAAAACAGATTTTTTTATATATATTATTATATCCTTTTTCTAGTTCTTCCTTTAGTTATTCAACTTTCGTACTTCGGTATTTATATTTATTTATCTTAGGTACCTATTTCAGATCTAGTCGTTACGGGTAGTCAGAAGCCTGAAAGTCTGACAACCAGTCTTACCAAGGGGTATCGTATTACCCATTAACTGGGTTGTGGATGTCAGATAGGCAGTCGCTCCATGTAAAATACTGGTATTCAGCTGCATCCGGTCAGACTGGAAGCTGACCCCAACATAGTTGGGAAAAGGCTAGGCAGATGATGATGATTTCAGATCTAGTTTATAAAATGGGACTGCGACACTATCTGATGTAGAAATACCTACGCTTTTTAAGTAGTATAATTCCATTCGTAACAAAAATAGTCAAACTCAGTGGTCGTAGGTACCAGTTATCACTTCTCTTTCCTCATCATTCTAGAGCATTGATCAGACAAAAAAATATTTTCAAGTTTTTAGTTTTTATTTCGTTAGTTAATATTCCTCATTCCCTTTCAATATAGTGTACATTATTATACTTGTCAAGCCCTTGCATTTGATACCTATATTGAAGGAGTTGTGAAAAAAATATATAATTCGCCAATTAGTGGTGGCCGCCATCTTGCGTTTGAAATTTGTAATAGCGAATAGTACCTATTCTACAAGTCAAGCCCTTTCATTTGATACCCATATTGAGGGAGTTGTGAAAAAAAATAATGTAATTCGCCACTTTGTGGTGGCGGCCATCTTGGATTTAAAATTTATCATAGTGTATAGTATTCTACTATTCAAGCCCTTTCATTTGACACCCATATTGAGGGAGTTGTTAAAAAATATGTAATCCGCCATTTTGTGGCGGCGGCCATCTTGGACCGATTTTCATCAAACATAGCTAAGAACACTCCCGACTAATTCGCCTTTCAAACAAAACAAACAAAATCAAAATCGGTTCATCCGTTCGGGAGCTACGATGCCACAGACAGACACACACACACACACACACACACACAGACACGTCAAACTTATAACACCCCGTCGTTTTTGCGTCGGGGGTTAAAAATAAAATAATCTAAATGTCATAAAAAGAAAAAAGTAATACAATGTCAGCAGGAATAAAAATTATCAAAACTTACAATTGCATAATAATTAAATAAAATTAAATAATAACCTAACAATACTTAAATTAACAGTATTTAAATTCCTTATATGTAACTTCAAGTTAAAACTGATATTCAGCTGCATCCGGTTGGTTAGACAGAAAGCTGACCCGAACATAAGTATGTAGTTGCGAAAAGGCTAGGCATTGAGTATTATGTACCTAGATATCTTTTAGGGAACACGAAGAAAAAAGCTCCGTGGATTCCAGGGAATACGAGAAGGGACCACGGATTTTTCCAGTATTATAGGGACCACGAAGAAAAAAAGCTTCGTGGTCCCTCCAGGGACTACGAGAAGGGACCACGGGCGAAAACGATTTTGATGACTACGCCTAGGTCACCTAGCCCTGGAAGTTCTTCTTGTTCGTTGTATCGAAGGCTAGGCATTTTGATGACTACGCCTAGCTCTGGATGTTCTTCTTGTTTGTCTTATCGATGATTTCCTTTTTTAATTTTATACAGGATACATTTTTAACCAGTGAGCAAACTAAAACCATGAATTTAGTCGATATCCGTGGTAGATTCTGAACCCACCTGCGTTAAAATTTTTCGTCAGTAATTAAAACAAAAAATTAAATTGCTCTTCCATACATTTTTACCGCGTCGTCGGTATTGCACTTTTCTATGAAACAGTTGTTTTTTTTTTTTTGTTTTGATAACCAACAAAATATTTCTACACTAGGGAGGGTATAGAATCATGTGCTAAATTCATGGTTACAGTTTGCGCACTGATTAGGAATGTATATTATAGTGGCTCTTGAGATACAAGGTATCCTTTTACTTAATTCAGGAGCCAGCTGTTCAATTTGCCTCTGCCCACTGCTTGTACAATCATGTTTAGTGTTGTCTAATCTTGTATGTTCTCTTTGTACAATAAACATAAGTATTATTATCATGAATAAAGGCTTCTTCAAACAGGCGCGGCACGACACGCGACACAAAGGCACCGCAAGTCGCGCAACGAGCGGTGCCTTTGTGTCGCGCGCGATTTTTTCGCGTGTCGCGCCTGTTTGTAGGAGCCTTATGCCTCGACCAAAATTCGGTCGCTTCAATAGCTTTAGCGTTGGCCTCGCTAAGTCGAACATAGTGCAGGTGTTTTTGCAAAAAGAGCTCGACAAGAGGGGAGGCATCGCTTGTGATGTGGCTCCAAAGTCGCACTGTGGGCCCTCGGAGTACCCCCACCTGACTAAATTGTACCTGGAGCGACCTATCTGGCTTCTTAATTGGTTAAGAGATTTCCAGGTGGGCCATGGTAGTCCCTTTGGGAGCTGTTCTGCAGGCTCAACATACTCACCTGGAGTGGGATGTTTAAAGCGACTACATGACTAAACTAAACTTGAACTAAAAAATTAAAAATCAGAATGATTGTATGTATATTAGTATGGTTTTTATTGTAAAAGAAAAGTTTTTAGAGGTATCTTCATGATTTTTTCTATCGTATCAAATTAGTTTAATTATGTTTTCAACACACTGTCTACCTATACCTATATTCGTACCCAGAAGAATATTTTTCTGATTTTGTTTACTGTAGTCGATCATAATACTTTTATTGTTTCTAAAACTTGCGTTTTTTGCGTTTAGGTCCTGTAAGCCCCCACAGTTTTAATCGTGCCGGACAGAGCTGCCGTCATTTAGTGGGATGGTCGACTTGAGGAAACTGTTATGTCTCAAATGGCTGGCAAATCCAGATCAATAGGTTAGATAGCATAAAGCTCTTATTCTTTTTCGATTAGTTTCAAAGCTCCCTAAATATTCAGATAAAATCTAGCATGCATAAGTAATAAACTGAAATTACATACTTAATTATTTTACCATCCGACATGATTACGAAATAATTATTATAAACTGCGTATATTAAAAAGTTTTATTGTTTGTTTATCAGTAAATATTGCCGTAATAGCGTAATTAGGTAGAATTTATTAGAAGTAATAAAATGAACTACAGTATCTACTGTAAAGGTTGTCTGCAAAAGAGAACGTTACATCATTCAGGCTGGAAAATGTATCTTTGCGCCCTCACGCAAGCAGGCCTCCGTCACTCCATGTACTTGCGCGCTATAATTACCTACCGCCCGGCCGAGCTTTCTCGGGCCGTTTGCGGACCAAATTCAAATTCAGTGCGGTTTTCGCAAGCGAAGCGCACGCACGTTCTTCAATTTTAATCGTTCAATCACAACTGTACGCTTGAGCATTTAGGCACATTTTAGCATGCAGCGGTTGCTGACGCGACGGAGTAGGCTATTATAGCAGTAGGTATTGGAAATTTTCTACTGAGTGAAGTATCTGTTACGTAGTAACTATTTAGTAATCTGTTCCCCTAGTCGCCGCAGGAGATGCCGGGCGTCGGGAATCGACAGCCGATTCCCGGCCACCGTAGGCGAGGGCTTGCGTACGGCGAGCATGGGCAGCTCGCCGTCCGGTAGGTAAGGACCAGGCCCGGGTCGACGCGTTGTGCTCCACGCGCGCCTCAAAGAGATCTCAGCACTAACTGACGGGGTCCGCTAGGGCCGGTGCCTGCCAGGGTCGCGGGTTGTTCGAAAGAGGTACCGTGGCCCCTGGCACAGGCAACTGAAGGAACACGGGTGAGTTTTAATCAGTAAAAGTCTGACACGCCCTCGCGTTCCGCCCAGAACGGGAGAAGTTATTTGATAAATTTCCCACCCAAAAAAAAAAAAGGCTGGAAGATGTTACTTTATAACTTAATCTTATAATTAATTCATGCAAAATTACTGAGAGCCTTATTTGAGGACTATAATATTTTTTTCATATGCAAAAGCCACCACTCAGTGGATCCCTAATGGCAGAAAACGACGACTGCGCGGCAGGCCCAGAAAGAGATGCCGGGATGAGCTGGACTCCTTCTTAAAGGATTGGCCTATAATCGCAGTAGACCGGGTAAAGTGGAAAGAGAACCAAAAAAAAAAGGATGGAAGATGTTACTTTATAACTTAATCTTATAATTAATTCATGCAAAATTACTGAGAGCCTTATTTGAGGACTATAATAATTTTTTCCTTTTCGACTGGCTAACTTTATAAAAAGTTATTTAGATACTTTAGATGTTACAGTTTAGTAGGAATTACCTTCCAAACTTTAATATTTGTCCTGTGCGATTGCTTCCACAAGACCCGGACAGAAATAGAACCAATTGTTGAACATTCACCCACGCAAGTTGATATTGCTATTTGGTCCTAACCACCCACGCAAGTTCATCTTACTATTTCGTCGTAACTTTTTATCTCTGCGGTGTCGGAATACAGAGCGATTAGAAGTTTAGAGGATACTGTTCAGAAACTAACTACCTTTTGCCCGCGGCTTCGGCCTTGTGGATTTCGGAAAATGTCCCACGAAAATGTACATTCACCAAAAGAGATAATTTTAACAAGGGTCAGGTATAGTTGAAGTTTTGTAAGAAACTGATGGAAGTTTTCGAATGAAATTTAATTTGATAGATCAACTGTTTGTTTTCTATTAATTAAATTAATTTCCAGAAGCCTGGTTATTTATCAATTTGGTGACCATACCTACTTGCGAGATTAAAAAAAAAATGAAAAAGTGTTTATTCACAGAAACATTTTTTTACAAAATATGTTTACCTCCGCCAAACTGCAAAGCAGTTTGTTGGCAGACGTAGCTCCGTTTTTTTGTATATATTAACATATTTATTTTTATAATTACACTTTTTCACATACCAGTTAATAATATTCCTTAATTTCTTAAATTTAAAAAACAGACATTTTTATTTTATTTTTAGATATTCTCTACAGCGAGGCTTTGACAAAAAATAATAAAGACGTACTTATGTAAGTATTTTATTTTTAAATATCGACTGGAAGGTTATTAAAAATAGTTGGGACTAAGAAATTTCTACATCTTCGACCATAATAACTATTAGAAGTAGGCACTACAAATCTTTTCATATTATTGTTCCGTAGAGATCTTGTGCGTATAATATTGTTTTTAAATTCATTGCTACAATACTGTTCCAAAGCTACTGACATCACAAAAAGTATCCTATGTATGTGTTGATCCAGTTTATAATGTATCTGTGTGCCAAATTTCATCCAAATCCGTTCAGTCGTTTTTGCGTGATTGAGTAACAAACATCCAAACTTTCACATTTATAATATTAGTAGCATTATGGAAGCTAGTCAATATTCTCTTTGAGTACTAAACATAAATGGGTCCTTATGATTAATATATACCTGTAAGTTCGTTAATCTTGAGGTGATCTCTAATGAGGTCAGCTCACCAAGCTGTAGTTGCTTACCTGAAACAAAGGAAATTGGTCTGTTAATTTATTTTTATTAAAATTGCAATAATTAAAACATCGCAACTTGGAATTCTTAATTATAAGTGCAATACTCACCCAGTGGTAACGGCCGCGATTTACGAGTTGTAGGTATATACAACATTATTTTTAGTAGGTATATGCGAAACCCGAAACACGTGTCTAGTATTTTTATGTAAAGAATCTATATACAAAATTTCAAAATTGTATCATGAAAAATCACAAAGGTATTAGCTGTTAAGTTACCTGTTTGACCGGCCAAAAACATGCTCACCCGCGCCACGCCATCTTGCGCTCTTCGATAATAATACCTAGGTACCTAACCGTTCGGCGCGGAGATTGGATAACTAACTTAGTGTCGCTCGGTGTCCAACTTTTAACCTTTTTTTAATATATTTGGGACAAAATATAACATGGGATAAAAATTATTGGAATCGATTCAGTTACTTATTCTGAACAAACTATATTCAGGTTTCGCATATACTACAAATATCTTTGTATAGGTTCGACCCCAGACAGGCAGTTTACTTAGTGTAATTTATTTCATCACCACTGCTCTCAAAACGGTGAAGGAAAACATCGTGAGGCATAACCTACACCCAAAAATTCGAAGACATGTGACATCTACTAACCCGCACTGGGCCCGCGTGGTGTATTACGGCCCACACCCTCTCGAAGAGAGGAAGCCTATGTCCCAGCAGAGGGAATATTATAGGCTGGAAAATCTGTAAGTTAATAAAGTGTAAAAAAAGTATTTGGAACCTTCCCTCGACCTAAAACTGTTATAATTACAACACCTAATTTATTAGATAGAGAGCCCAGGGATATTTCATAATTTAATTTTGTGTTATTGCCAAATTAATCAAAACAGTGAAATATTTGACAGCTATTTGCTACGTTGAAAAATGTTTCACAATTTTTTCGCGTAAAACCAAATAGGTTCTTCAATAAACCCTATATATAAATGGAGTTCGTTCCGTTATTAAAAGTAAAATAAAACCAATTGGGTGTCATCACTCTTTTGTATAATAGATTCTCCGGTATCTTTTACAAGCTGTAAAATAACCAATATCAATCAATGGCTTTCACGGTAAAGAAATGGATAACTAAAACGTAATTTTATTTAATAACGCTTTTTGAAATATCTCTCGGTCATATTTTACAGGTTCTCTGGTGATAAAAGGGTGATATTATTAAAGTTATCAAAAATCGTACTGAAAATGTTACGAAAGTGTTATATTTTAAGAGTTCATGAAAGCATGTCGTCGAAGTCGCATCGTTTCCTAGTTAAGTCATGTCGAAGAAACGCTTTGTCGGAGTATAGTAGGGTATTTCGAACTAAACTATTGTCGAAATGAAGACGTGTCGGAGTTACATATTGTCGAAATAAAATCTTGTCGTACTACGGTTTGTCGAAATTCAGTTGGTAAGTCGAATTCTCGTTTTAAGTATTGATTGGAAACCTTTACTCAAAATTAGTTACAACCCCGTTTGTGTAACTCTTTTTGCCTGTAACCTTATTATGTGGTGTATGATAAAGTTTTTAATCTATACTAATATTATAAAGCTGAAGAGTTTGTTTGAAGGCGGTAATCTCAGGAACTACTGGTTAGAAATGAAAAAAAAAATTGTGTTGAATAGTCCATTTATCGAGGAAGGCTATAGGCTATATAACATCACGCTATAACCCTTAGGCGCTGAGCAGCGGGTGACACCGCGGAGAACAGCTAGTCTATACTAAAGCTAAAGAGTTTGTTGGTGTTTTTGCTTGAAGGCGTTAATCTCTGGAACTACCAGTTGGAGTTGAAAAAATCTTTTTGCATTTGATAGCCTAATTCTCGAGGAAGGCTATAGGCTACATAAAATTAACATAACGCTAGGACCCTTGGGACCCGAGCAAAAAAGGAAAACAGTCAGAAAGAACGCTAAGTGAAATCGAAGTAGATAATAGCGCGGTTAGGCAATGTGATGCGATGGGATGGGTCGGGGGAATTAGTAAGAAGCTGGTAAATGATACACTTAAACATGATCTTGACACATAACCACAGATATTCTTCTTCTTAGCGTGTCGATAGCAATCTAAATGTACTCGGCCCAGAATTCGGCTACTTGTTTGGCACCTTCATCACCGTCCATCAGTTCCTGTAACGTGCAGCTGACAGGACACGCAGGACACGATATTAAGGGGGTGACACGGTATTAACTACAGATATTGAAAGTATATCTGCGGACTTCGAGAAACCGAGCATTAGTTTAGAAGCACTGAACGTCTTTAAAATGGGACTTGTTGAATGGGAGAGGTGGTGGGCTGTAATCTACTACGCGGGTCCAGTGCTGGTCGAACTTCATGTCTTTGAATTTTTGGTTCTAGGACACCACCCGGTTTCCTCACGATGTTTTCCATCATCGTTTTGAGAGCAGCAGTGATGAAATTACTTTACCTGCCTGGGTTCAAACCCACGAACTACATCTCGTAAGTCGGGGCCGGTACCTCTAGGCCACTACTGCTTTCGACTATGGTAAACATGACATACTTAACCGGTTATTTTTACCCATTTCCATCTAAAACCATCTCTCCTATGTAAATACGCGACAGATGAAAGGAAAACATTTGAATAGCAAAGGCCATGCAAGGAAATAGGATCAAAAACCTCGATAGTCAACATGTTGTGTAGTTCCCTTGGAAAATCATTACTACATTACTGTATGTAGCCACCCCTAGGGTTTGTTCAAACGTGCTACACCCGTACCATGGCGACAAAAATGTTACCGAAAGGTGGCTTGAGTGATTGGAGTCGTTGTAGCTGTTTGGTATTGGAGTGTGGTAGCTGAAAAATACCAGGGGAAGAGAAAGGTGAAATGAACGTGGACGGTAGCCGGCCGCTGGCATGTGCCTGGACAATGGTTGCATTTGTGGTATTGACACAGTCACTGGCATCGAAAGCTACTGCAAATTCGGACCAGACCACCAAACGTAGGTACTGCAAGGTACTATCCGCACTTGGCTGATATCCCAGTTAGTCGTAGTCAGCGCCTCTCCTCCCCATTTATTATGCGCACGGCGAAAGTGTGGAACTCTGTGCCAGCGCCTCTGTTCCCTTTTAACCCATCATCAGCTTTTAGAGCAAGACTGAACAGGCACCTTCTGGGCACGCTCGTTCCATCCTAGAGTTCATCCATTGCTTTCCATAAGGTGAGATCGAGGCCCAATTCCCTAATAGAAATAGAAAATTTTAAATACCGTGCATGTAAGATACACGTATTTGTGACCCGCCACATATGGCACCTTTAGAATTATAGAGACTTAATTCGAGAAGATTTCAACTTTTTGACTTATAAAATTACCTTGCACGACCATTTTCATCAAATCTTAAACGGTTGAATGCCGTAATTACAGAAACAATTAAAAACCGGGCAAGAGCGAGTCGGACTCGCGCACCGAGGGTTCCGTAACATCCGGGTCTATGCATAAGGTTTATGTTTATGAAATTAAATGTTTTTTTATTTATGAGTTGATTGAATGAATGGTAAATTGTGGTTTACGATTTATGACGCATTAAAAAAAAACTACTTACTAGATCTCGTTCAAACCAATTTTCGGTGGTAGTTTACATGGTAATTTACATCATATATTTTTTTTAGTTTTATCATTCTCTTATTTTAGAAGTTACAGGGGGGCGGACACACATTTTACCACTTTGGAAGTGTCTCTCGCGCAAACTATTCAGTTTAGAAAAAAATGATATTAGAAACCTCAATATCATTTTTGAAGACCTACCCATAGATACCCCACACGTATGGGTTTGATGAAAAAACAAATTTTGAGTTTCGGTTCTAAGTATGGGGAACCCTAAAATTTATTGTTTTTTTTTCTATTTTTGTGTGAAAATCTTAATGCGGTTCACAGAATACATCTACTTACCAAGTTTCAACAGTGTAGTTCTTATAGTTTCGGAGAAATGTGGCTGTGACATACGGACGGACAGACAGTCAGACAGACAGACAGACAGACAGACGGACAGACGGACAGACAGACAGACAGACAGACAGACATGACGAATCTATAAGGGTTCCGTTTTTGCCATTTGGCTACGGAACCCTAAAAAGTGATTGTGTCTCGCGTGGATCAACGTTCCGGACACACGAAGGGTTAAGAAAACATCGTCTTATTACAAAACGAGATCTAATTTTAGACCTAGCCTAAACCTTCGAGCCAGTTACTCTATTTTGAACTTTATTCCGACAAACGTAAAGTTCTTAATGCAAAATTGACAACTTAGACTCGGGTTTAACGTCAGTTTTTGTAATAAGAACTTTAGCTTCGTTGGATTATAGTTCGAAATTTAAAAATGGCTGGATGGTTTAAACCTGGGTCTAAAGATAAATCTTATTTTGTAATAAGGCCGGTAAAGTTAGGTTAGACAACTCTGACATATCTGACAAGACCAAAGAGATTTAAGATAGGTACAATAGAGGGGCCATGCAAAGAAATGTCTTAGAAAAACTGTGATCCCATGTCTCAGTGCCGCCATCTGGTAAGATATAGCATAATTAGAGCGGCAATTTATTTAATTAGGTTCAGCTATCGCCCGGTAGATGGCCAGTGTGGCCAGTGTTGCCAGATACGATTTTCAATTCATCGATTAAAAATCGGATCGGTGGTGCCTGAAAAATCTAATATAAATCAAATCAGTTAGATAAATATCGAAAACTAAACAAATTAGGCAAAAATTGACTCAGGCAGAAAAAATATTCTAAGTACAATTTTATTCGCTACTATTCATTGTCCGTGTCACCGTCTATGACAGCGTATCAGTTTCAGTGTGTGTTTTTAAGTAAGTAGTTATTTACATTTTAAAACAAAATAATTTTAAATGCGCCTGCTTTGCCGCCGAACTATTATGCTTTTGTGTTTTATATTGCTTTTTGTGTAAAGTAGACCTTTTTTGCAATTGTCGGTTGCGTTTCGTTTTTTGCAAAATTATTTTTTTACACTTTTGTTTGCAAATATTTGTAAATCTTATATCGATATACGTATATCCGAGGCGAGGTCCAAAGTCCGTAGATCTATGGATAAATCCGTAGGTCTGGCAATGCGGGGTGACACTAAGTACAAACTATAAAACCTGTAGTAGGGATTTTACCATATAGATTCAAACGTATCGATAATATTGAAAAAAGTTAGTAAGACAATTTTTTCGCATTTGAATAGATTGAAATAAGTGCCAAAAAATTAGGAAAGCAATAAAATTATCCATAGTTTCAATGTTTACAAATGATTTATTTAAAAAAAATATTTTTTCATACAAATTACTAAATTATCGTTATTATCTTTATATGTGTGTGGTATAGTTAATTCTTCAAAAGACCATTTCAGTATGAGACCATACTGTAATGGTCTTTTGAAGAATTAACTACTTGACATGATCTGACCAAGATTCTAACTGGACCTCTTGAGTTTGTTTTGGCCTTTCTTCTCTGATTAGTCAGATAGGAAACGCCGACCTCATCTAGTTTTTAAAATATGATTGATGTATAAAAGTGTCTGTACAGACACCAGCACATCAAGCTTAGTTTTTAATTCTTCTAATATTATTACCCTCTTTTATAAAATCAATTAAACATGGATCGATTTTAAACTGAATGTTACTTGAATGAATCGATTATTTTGTCACACCACTATATTAATTTCGTTAAAAAGTGGTAACACTTAAGCTGTCATTTAACCCAACTATAGTAAAGTTACTCAGCAATAGATGGCGTTTAATACAAAATAAACAAATTTTCTAGATCTTTTTATGAAAATTATTTAATTCTAATTACTGAGTAAATATAGATAATACATACGAAAATAAACTGAATTTAGGTCCAGTTGTTTTACCATAACGAGACTTGCAGTAACGTAATGCGCAACTCGGCATATTTCCATACAAAATATTTTTCTTTTGTTGGACACGAATGCGTAAATGCGACTTGACGCGCAGGCGTACCATACTAGACTGAGAGACTTGTTACGCCTAGGTCACAAGTACCGGGACACTGTTTTGTTCGCAATGTCCCGTCTATTGTAAATACTTTAAATGTCTTTGGACAAGACTGACATATTAAGTCTCAGTTTTATTAAGATTCGATGAAGGTGCGATATATGCTGTCGGGGTGTTTCTGTAGATGTGGCACGTCTACACAATCCGTTACACGGAAATGAAGCGGGCCCGTTTCGTAAACGTACCAATTTTATTTTGTTTTTTACTAAGAGGAGATGGAAAACTTGCACGATTTGAAATAAAATGCAATACAGGAGAGATTGAATGTACGTGGCCGCATGCCAGCGAAGCTGGGAATAAGATTGGATGAAGATTTCCTATCAGGTAGGATGAAATCGTTGAAATGGAAGTACTGTTGTGGATTAGAGCGAGTTTTATTAAAATCTAGATTCTAGAACATTTCAATGTATTTTCTCGTAAATGTGAGCATCGCTCCCACGCTAGGTAATGCAATTTTTAGCGGAATAAGCTGAGTTCTAACAAATACGAGTTTGCTTACGTTTGACTTTTAACCGAATATTATGTTACATATTTTGCATAATATCTTATCTCTGGCATATTTATGTAATAGTAATCTACTTTTTTCACTAATCGCTTAACTTTTGGACACCTAAAGGTGAGTACAGACTAGAGGATTTACTTGTAACAAAACATTGAGCCGCTCTAATGTGTCACCCTTCACGCTTTGTTACGACTTGATATTGCAAACAACGAGCAAATTTGCGTAATATTTCATCAAGCAAAGGTACGAGCCTCCAGATCCGATATTTCAACGAAGAATAAAACAAAGTATAAAGGCATCACGCGCGCCTCAAAGAGATGTCAGCGCCAATGAAGGGAATTCGCCCCTTAGGGCCAAAGTCTGCCGGGGCAGAGGGATTGTCCGAAAGGGTTACAGCTGGCCCGGAACATAAAGGGCTAAGGAAGGAACACGGGTGGGTTTTAGTCAGTAAGAGTAAGAGTAAAAGTATTATATTATATTTTAGTATTTTAGGGGTCATTTGATGATTTCCCAATCTCAAAAAAAAAAAAGTTTAAAGTTATGTTACAGGTACTTAAGTGCTCACTCACCGTGAGCATTACTTCGAACACCGTGTCGAACATTCGCAGAAACGCCAGTAGTTGTAAAAACTATTTCAATTCGGGAGGTCAGGGCGGATCCCACGGCGTCCTGAAAGTTTTTTTTTTTGAACCCATGGCTTCTTGTAATAATTTTGACTTTTGACTCACGGCATTAACAAGCAAAAACTTTGGAACCCGCCGGCGGCCTCCATGGCCTCCTGAACTTAAAAAGTTTTATATTTTGTCGGGAGGGAGAGTGTTAAATTGAGCATTTTTTATATTGTACCATTCGTAAGAACGTTACATTACATGGAACTGCTTCAGAAAATGCTCTAGTGTATACTCACCTTTATAATTTTCACCTTGTGAATTCGGGTTTATTCACACACACAGCAGGCAGTCAAAAACTAACCTCCTCCTATCATTCTCTATGCTTACACAAAATCACGAATTTCATGAGACAATATAATCTTCCTATTTTATTTTTTTAGAGGAAACAATTCATTTTGTATTTCCTCCAGTTTTAATACTAACAAATTCACGTGGGAAGTTATAGTCTTCCGAAAGCACGTAGGCGAAACATTAATGGGCTCTCGTGTCCTTTGGTCTGCGCCTGCGCATCCGGTCGGGCGACACTAAAGTTCACGCTATAAGACCTTAGTAGTAAGGGCGGACACGCTGTAACTTAAATTAACTTATAATGCTCTTTGTTTAAACGTAGTCTATTAAATATTACTTACTTCCTATACTTAAAATTGTTTTTTTTATTTTTCAGTGACTTATTAGAATAGAAACAGAGAATAATAATCTAATAATATCAGCCTATTATTGTGAGGGGCTCGTCGGGGCTAAACGAAGCTTGCCGCCATCGGTTCGTGGATGGGCGACCATCCCTTACATATCGAGAAGCCTCCGTGCCTCGAAAAGCACGAAGAACCTAACAACCTATATTGACAGATGGCTACTGATGGTAGCGAGTATAATTATAACTGTTAGTATAATATAATCATAGAGAGGCTTGTGGCTTAGTAATAACAGCCTCACGATTCAATTGATCAGGTTAAGCTACGCTTGCCGCGTTGGTCCGTGGATGGGTGACCATCTTTACATATCAAGACCTCTCCGTGCCTCGGAAAGCACTTAAGCCGTTGGTCCAGGCTGTCATTCGTGGATCTTTGACAGTCGTTACGGGTCGTCAGAAGCCCGAAAGTCGGACAACCAGTGTTACCAAGGGGTATTCTATTACCTAGTAATTGGATTGCGGAGGTCAGATAGGCAGTCGCTCCATGTAAAATACTGGTATTCAGCTGCATCCGGTTAGACTGGAAGCCGAGCCCAACATAGTTGGGAAAAGGCAAGGCAGATGATGAGTATAATATAATCATACAGATCGCTACTGATATAGCTTATTGGGACGTTAAAACCAGAGATAGATAGGTTTTTCTACCTTCAATATGCCAAAACTGATGATAGATAAGTAGGAAATTGGGTTCGGCCGTGTGTCGTTGGTCCCGGCTGTCATTCTTGGATCTGACAGTCGCTACTGGTCGTCTGATGCCCGAAAGTCTGACAACCAGTCTTACCAAGGGATTCGTGACACCCAGTAACTGGGTTCTGAACGTCAGATAGGCGAACGCTCCATGTAAAAAAACAGTGACATTCCGGGAGTGCCCACAAAAGTGAAAACAAAACACAAACAAAATACTTTGCCATCACTCATTTGACATATCGGATACCTATACATTAAAACCGAGTAAGTACCTACGTCCCGAGGACAGTCGAACACATCCGAAGCGGGTATTTTTTAATCGTCTAATAAACAAAACAGGCGCGGTGTCGCTTACGGTAATAGTGGCGCGAGTTCAATGGTTTTTTCCCATCTCAAAAAATGCGTAACGCGCTTATAGAAAGAAGTTTTCACTCCAAGAAACTGGTATTCAGCTGCATCCGATTAGACGGGAAGCCGACGCCCGCGACGGTAGTTGGGGAAAGGTTAGACAGATTGATTGAACAGCCTATTATTGTCCTGTAGCGGTATTAGGCAACGCCACATGCGAACAACGCGTCATACTGACGTCACGCAAAATCCTGCATCTCGCAAGCAGAGTTTACCGCGCAACTAGCATAGATACAACGGCCCGAGACACAACACCCGTCTGGTCGGAGGATCCTCCCTTTTCTATAGAGTATGAGTGAACTTTACACTCTGTTCCTCATACCTCTATAGTCCTACTGGAGGACAAAGGACTCTTCGAAGGCACAAGCATTAATTGCCACGCTTGCTCAAGACGGGTTGAAATAGAGAATAAGACACTTCTAATTATTACAGACATCTTCAATTAAATCTTTATTAATTACGTCTGTTCAATTAAGGCTCTAACGGCCAGTTTCTTAATCAACAATTAATTAGTAGTATAATAATAGTATTGACTTTTACTTGACCTTTACTGATACTACGGCAAATGTTTTACTTCATTCCAGTAAAAGCTAAATTAGTGAAGAAACAAAGAATGATGGGCGTTTTGGCCGGTATGTTCAGTCCAATAAAAACCACATACACAACTTGTAACATAATTAACGCAAGACCTCATACACCCCAATTAGAGTACTGAGTTAAAAGCATAATACAATGACCAAAACTAGTTTTTTTAAAGCTATTTTATTAAGAAAATCGTGTTGACTCTAGCATTACTTTACGCATTTAAAATTGAGTCTTATTGGCAGTCAGCATACCAAAATACATTTTTTTTTTTATAGCTACCTATATTAAAAGTGGCTGAAATCGATTCAGTAGTCAACTATGAACAAAACTACTTCCAGGACTCGCGTTTATTTTGTTACACCTTGCACATCAAATGAAAGTTTATATCATGAGCATCAATTTTCATTATAAACAGAAGGCTGTAAAATACCAGGTTATAGAGATATCAGACCTGCAAGTACCATGTAAACGTATTAGTTTATGACGCTAATGTTCACTGCAGTTCTCAATAATATTAGTTATTGACTTATAACATTGAGGAAGCGTATGGCTAAGTAATAACAGCCGCACGGCGAGTCGATCGATCAGGTTAAGCTGCGCTTGCCGCGGTTGTTCCCTGGATGGGTGACCATTTTTACATACCAAGACTTGTACATACCAAGTAATTGCCGGTTATAAGCGATTAGTTGAGATGCATTAGAAATCTATTGGTCATCAAACCAGGCTCTATACAAAAATGCCCATCATTCTTTAACCGTTTCTTTGACTTTTGTTACGTAACTTTGGCTGTTACCATTGATGAAGAAACTGGCCGTTAAAGAAACAAGGTTTTATCTTCCTTTATACCTAACCCATAAAAGACACGTCATCATTCTTGAGTCACGAACAAGTATTTTTCAAGCTATTTATAAAGAAAAAACTCTTAAAGAAATTAACTCTGACATCCTTCTAGTCGAAAGTGTCGCGTCCTGTGACTTTCAAAGCTAATCTTAAAGACTCCCGCCGACAGGTGCTTCGAAACTCTAGTAGAACAAATTTCCATGAAATTTTCAGAAATATTGTTTTACTAGAGTCGCGTCGCGTCCGTTTGCCTTAAACTAAAAATAGATCAACCAGAAAACTAATAACAGAGACAATTTTCAAAATGTATTTGATATTTCTAGTTCACTGAAGCGTAACGCTCCAATTGAACAAAATGGGTAAAGTTTATTCAAATTCAAAACAAAGGTCAATTTAGACATGAAGTCGTGCTCAAATCAGGCGGGAAGGTTCCACGAAAAGAGACTTTACGGCTTTCAGAATAAGGTTTCAAAGTTATCATAAGATCAGCGGAAAAGACTAAGGTCGGTTGTCGCGCAGACCGTGATAGTCCAGACATATGAATGGCGCAGTCCTGTTAAAATGTCGTGAATTTACTTGGACTTAAATGCTAATCAGTACCTACCAGAAATAAGGCATTAATGTAAATTAGACAAAATCAAACTGGTTGCTAATTTAATTCCAAAATTTATATTTTTTTGACATCGACTTTCATTCTGTAATTACTTTAACTCACACCCTGACTTATTACTTGTTAATAATTATTTTTAACCAACTTCTAAAAAAGGAGGAGGTTCTCAATTCGGATGTTTGTATTTTTTTTTTTTTATGTTTGTTCGCGCATAACTCTGTCGCTTGCCAACCGATTTGAAAAATTCTTTTTTTGTTGGAAAGGGTATACTTCCCAAATGGTCCCATGAAAATTTTATCGAAATCGGACAAGCGGTTTTTGAAAAATCAACAAAAATCTAAAAATGTATCTACATTGTCTACATTAACGATCTTTTTTCGTTTACTCTGCATTGCGGTTTTTGTTCGCGCAATACTCCGTCATTTACGAACCGATTTCAAAAATTCTTTTTTTAAAGTAACTTGAGCATTTGCTCTCGGAAATCATCATTTGATAAAGTGGAGCTGATGATAAAGACCACAGATGGCCATCGGAGCTACTCAATGACAAATATTTCACGGGTTGCGATTCGATTAATTTAATATGGTTGCTAAGCAATTTATGCTCGTTACAATGCGGAGCTGATGGTGACTTCTCAATCAGCTCCAGTTCTCCTGGTTCTTATTAGGGGAACTCCTTAACAATTAACGTCCCTCGGGCTTCGGGTAAAGCAATATTTTGTAAAAGGTGATGAGCGCAGACGACATTAAGCTATTGTAACTTCCATAATCAGCCTATAATGTTCCCACTGCTGGGACACAGGCCTCCTCTCGGTGAGAGAACTTAGATATTACAAACTAACCCACTAAAAAGTGAAAAATAAAAACTTTTTTACAAAAAAAAAACAACCGACTTCAAAAAAACACTATAAAGTGAAAATAACTTTAATTTCGGAAGTCGGTGGCAAAAAACTAAAAAAACAAATCCAAAGACACCGACTTCCGAAATTAAAGTTATTTTCACTTTATAGTGTTTTTTTGAAGTCGGTTGTTTTTTTTTGTAAAAAAGTTTTTTATTAAAATAGTCTACTTTTACAATGTTTGTAAATATGTAAGCACCATGTAGGTATCTATGACATAATTAATTTATATGTCATGGTTTAATTTTTAATTCTTTTACCTACTGTGGTAAAGTAATTTTACTTTAGGTGCATCGTCTTCACATCATCATCATCATTTCAGCCGAAAGACGTCCACTGCTGGACATAGGCCTCCCCCAAGCACCTCCACTTCGACCGGTCCTGTGCTTCCCGCATCCAACGGGTTCCTGCGGCCTTCACAAGGTCGTCGGTCCACCTTGTGGAACATAAAGGGCTAAGGAAGGAACACGGGTGGGTTTTAGTCAGTAAGAGTCTGACACTCCCTTCCGCTCCACCCAGAGCGGGAGGAGTCATTTAATGATTTCCCATCCGCAAAAAAAAAAAAAACGAGGAGGCCTTCCAACGCTACGTCTTCCGGTACGCGGTCGCCACTCCAGAACCTGCCCCATCGGCCATCTGTTCTGCGAGCAATGTGCCCTGCCCACTGCCACTTAAGTTTGGCAATTTTTCGGGCTATGTCGGTTTACCTTGGTTCTCCTGCGGATCTCCTCATTCCTGATTCGATCACGCAAGGAAACTCCAAGCATAGCCCTCTCCATTGTCCTTTGTCTTCACATATTATTATGCAATTAATGTTTGCAAAATAATCTAAAACATTTTAAAAGAGTAAAGGTGGAGTTTCTTGCCCATTCTTCTCCCGAAAACCACCTTTTGGAAGGGGCGACTAGAATCAATTCTATTTTATTGTGATTTTTGACGTTCAAAAGTGCCTTCTAAGTGGCTATTTTAATTATATGCTTTGACTTTGAATGCCAATTATGCGTCTTTTTCGGTCGCTAAATGTTTTTGACAATAATGGTACGGTAATGTATTATTTTTGGGGACTGTTATTGGAATCTTTTAATATTATACGCCGTATTAGTGAGGCTTCAAGTTGCTTTATGTTTGAAAGAAAATGCTAGGTATAGCTTATTTTGTGGTTTGAACGTTGCCAAACGAGAACACTTGTATAGTTTCTGGTTATATGGCGATGACTTAGTAGCCCTATAGATCCCATTGCTTCATATGTTCGAAAAAATTGTCTGCTCAACAAGGTAAATAACGCAATGAATTGAAAATGAAGTCAAAATGAAATTCATTGCTACTACTATTTTTCTCTGCTGTTTTTATGACACTTGTACGCATAATACGTAAATATTATTAAAAATAATTATTTCAATGTCAATCTCACAGCATCGCAAATCGCAGCAGCTTGTCAAGAAGTCTGTCAGTCACATACAACATACTTTACATTTTGGACCTTATTTATTTACAACGACAACACTACTAACAAAAAGCCTTAATTACAATTTACAAGCTTACACTAAAATAAAACATAAAAGAAAAAGGGAGGAGCAAGGAGCATACCTACTTAATTAAATAATTTGTGAATGGACCGGATAAAGACACAAACCACAGATTTTACAAAATATACAATGCGATTCAAATAAGAATAGGAACGTCAATGACCTCTACCTGTCAAATGTTGATTGAAAAGTACGGTTTGCAAAGAAAACTTATTTGCGTATCAATAATTTTTTTTTTGTTTAACCGAGTCTTAGATCAATCAAAGTGAAAAAAACATGAAAAATTAGTCATAATTAGTTTTTTTAAATTATGCTACTTTCTTTCTTATTTTCATTGTTGACAACAATTCACCAGAAAGTAAAGAAGATGCCAGCCGCCATCTTGTCGTTGTGGGTGTTACATGCTCTGTGGTTGTGGTGTGCTTCTTCGTGAGACTGTGTGGAGTGTTACTGTTTCTTTCGTTAATTCTGTATGTTACGTGGTTGTTTCCTGTTAAATTTGTTATTGTTGTTATTTGTTGACGATGACCACTCAAACAGTGATGCAGATGAGCGAAATTGAATAACTTAATTCAGATTAAAAATTCTTCGTTCATGATTCGTAAATAATTAATGTTATTAAAAAAATATTTTGTTTTGCTCACCCTACCCAATTTATTCGATTTGACAGCTATGACGTCACAACATGGCGCTAAGTCGATCCTATTCTTATTTGAAACGCATTGTATATTGCAAAATTGTCCATTGATTTTTATAAAAGCAAAACCTTAGACCGTCTGATATTCTTCAGACGTTTTTTTCCTAAATTTTGACATCAAAGAAAGTTTCGGAAAAATGATTTATCGTACAGAAATTTAATTTTGGCCAGTATCCGTCTATGTATATCTACACCTCTACCTAACCCTGCGGGGAATACAGGCGTGATGATGTGTTATAACTAGCTTCTGCCCGCGACTTCGTCCGCGTGAAATTTCACCCTCCTCCATTCACCCTCTTAGGGGAGGAATTTAGAAAAACCCTTTCTTAGCGGATGCCTACTCTTCACAAAGAACACACCCTCCGAATTTCATGTCTCTAGGACCAGCGTTTTAGGCTGTGCGTTGATATATCAGTCAGTCAGGACTTTGAATTTTATATTTATGTATATAGAGAAGGACGTATATCACTTCAGACACATTGTAAACCAAACATAACATTTAACATTATTCAACCGGCTTCAGTATCTAATATCAAATCCTACCCGAATGTCGCAACTAGACATCAGACCTTTCCGTTTTAGCCCCGTGTGTCTGTATTTGGAAATTTATACTCTGTGCCATTACCGTGCCTAAACAAGGATCGATAAAGGCTGCTTTGAAATAAGCAAGCATTGGCCCCGATCGGGGCCTGTTTGGCCACCATTATGGAAAATCGTGTGTTCCTGGGACGTGGATTGGCTATGTGAGGCTAAGTGATGATGCCTAGAGAAGGTTTTCCTTGAAAAAGGTTGTTTACTTCGTTCAATGTGTACGTACTAGAGGTATATATTTAATAATGTATGTACACACATAATTATAACGTATAAAAAGACAAGAAAGAAACAGAAGAAAATTGAAAATAAAAAAAAGTTTTTAAAAACAAGCTTTTATTTAAATAAAAACGTAACCTAAAAAAGAAAGAATAACACGAACTAAAAAGAAAAAAATAAATGACGGACAACTTACATACGAACAGTGCAAGCTAAATAAAAGCTTGTAAAAATAGGTGTAAAGGTAAATTTTTAAAGAAATCTCTACCAGCTTTCCTGCGATAGGAAAGTAGATAAAAAGAGATAGACACCGTGTGTTAGAGTAGAAAAGAAAATAAAAAACAATTCACTTATTTAAATAAAACATACAATATGAGAATATCTCATACTGGTATGTGAAAAGGATACGTGTAATATTACGTTATATATGGGGCTTTGTAACAAATATGGCGGCATTTAATTGGACTGGGATATTGAGGTTTGTTAGACTAATATAAAGAAAGAAAGAAGAAAGAAAACACGTTTATTTGCAGTAAATACGACCCAATAAAGAACATAAACAAAAAAAAATAAGAAAGGTTTGGGGGAAACATGCGTCACATCCACGCAAAACGGCTATCGCTCAGCATTATGCTGCGACCCTATGCAAGACAGAGCCCCGGCGCTGGGGCTCTGTCTTTTTATTTTTTCGTTGTTCAGATGTTTCGAAGAATACCTAGCTGAGTCGTTTTGAGGTAACTTTTTTATTAAACTTGACACAGTTTAACAAAAAGATCAAAGGTCAAACTGTTTTAGAATTGTCACACTGAAATTTTTAGACTGTGTCTGCGTTTGACACATTTTGAGGACATTTTATCAGACTGTGTCCAAACAAAAAGTATACATTGTTCTTAGTTAAGGGTCATCCTGTCATCAAAGGGTTACCGCTGGCCCGGAACATAAAGGGCTGAGGAAGGTACACGGGTGGGTTTTTAGTCAGTAAGACTGTAAGTCTGTCACTCCCTTCCGCTCCACCTCTGCAGAGCGGGAGGGTCATTTGATGATTTCCCATCCCGAAAAAAAAAAAGGGTCATCCTTTAATTACGTGAGGTATTTTAGGCTACTTTTATACCACCCACCCTCCCCCTTGGTCGAATGTCGTGAGTTTTTAGGCTACCCTTCCTCAAGTAGGTACATTTTTTATTATTAAAATGATCAGAAGGCCAATTCTCGTAATTTGAAACGTTCAAAATCTAGTCTCAGTCTCATATCGGCGACAAACAAATGTCAACAACTTGTCAAAATGTAGGGAAATTAGAGGTTATTTTGACAGATTGAGACTGAGATCAGACTGTGAACGTTCTTAAAATTACGAGAAGTGTCACTCTGATATTTTTAGAAATTGTTTTAACTAATAACTACCAAAAATTTGAACCCGAAAAACCATAAATATAAATAAAATTAAGTTTTTTCTTCGTAGTACAAAAAAAACTGGCCAAGTGCGGGTCGGACTCGCACACGAAGGGTTCCAAGTACAAGGCAAAAACGCCGAAAAAAAAAAAAACACGTTTGTTGTATGGGAGCCCCCTTAAATATTTTTTTTTTATTTTGTTTTTAGTATTTGATGTTATAGCGGCAATAGAAATACATAATTTGTGAAAATTTCAACTGTCTAGCTATCGCGGTTCTTGGGATACAGCCTGGTGACAGACAGACGGACAGACAGCAAAGTCTTAGTAATAGGGTTCCGTTTTTACCCTTTGGGTACGGAACCCTAAAAAGACACGTGAATGTCACATTACCCCATTCCCCCATCGTGATGTCTTTTTCTGACCCGCCTGTTCGAACACCTTAGCCATCAAAACAGATGGCAACGCAAGTCTTCGAGCACTTGTCTAAAGTAAACCAAAGCCGAATAATTCATGACTATTCCCCGAACTAAAACTATTTAAAGATGTACATAACTTCTGATCAGACTGATTTGGTATTCAACAGTAAGTTGATCTACGAAGGTCGTCGCCTTGGACACTGTTGCTGTCTGGGAACGAAGGGTCAAGGTCGACTTTATTATTTACGATGAGTTAGGCAGACATGTAGGTATCTATAGTAGCTACTAGTAACTAGCAGCGCCCCGCGGTTCAGCCGCATAAGTGTCGATTCCGTGGGAATATCGGGATAAAATGTTTCCTATGTCCTTTCCCGGGACTCAAACTATCTCTATACCAAATTACATCTAAATCGGTTCAGCGGTTTAAGCGTGAAGAGGTAACAGACAGACACACTTTCGCATTTATAATATTAATAAGTATGGAAGTAAGTACTTTAATATTTTACGGTGGTAGGTACGGAACCCTTCGTGTGCAACTCGCACTTGGCCACTTTTCTATATTAGACATTTATATTTGAAGTTAAGCGGGATTGTCCGAAAGGGTTACCGCTGGCCCGGAACATAAAGGGCTAAGGAAGGAACACGGGTGGGTTTTAGTCAGTAAGAGTCTGACACTCCCTTCCGCTCCACCCAGAGCGGGAGGAGTCATTTGATGATTTCCCATCCGCAAAAAAAAAAAAAAAAAAAAAAAGGGGGGGCGAGCCAATTGCCTTCAATGGCGAACAAATTCAGAATCTGGTCTACTACTAAGAAATTTCTGAATGAAAAACTCATTAATAGGCACTTGCTCGTGCTCGACCTGGCAATCGAACCCAGGATTCCAGTATCAGCAGTAGCGCTTGCGAGTTGCGACCACTAGACCCACGAATAACCTATGGACACAAGACAGTAATCTATACATACCTACTATTCTATTAAGGGGCTAATCCTAACCTAAACGGAAAAGTTTAAGAAACAATAAAAGAATATGATAGCCTATAGTAAATAAAATCAGAAAAATATATGATATTTTCAGGATATATGCTAGGTAGATAGTGTGTTGAAAACATAATACAACTAATTTGATACGATTGAAAAAAATCATGAAGATACCTCTAAAAACTTTCTTTTCACAATAAAAACCATACTAATATACATACTGATTTTTTATCAGATTATTCTACTAAAACACTTTTTTTTTAGTCCAAACCACAGATTTTTTGTAATTAAATAATTGCTTCATTATTTTTCAATAAATTACCAGTGTTGTGTCGTCGCTCTTCTGTTTCTTTTCTATGCAGTCCGACTGGTCATGTAAGCCTCTAATTATTTTAAAGCAAAACTATTTTCCACCTGAAGAAACCAGGCTTTAATTCTATTTTTATCAGAGAACTGTGTAATCATAATTTCTGTGTTATCATTTGCTGTAATAATCGTAGGTTGAATGCAGCCACAGCGAACACAAAACCTATATTTCCAAGGAATTGTGGATGTAATGATGTTGTACAGAACCATAAAAGGCTAAGGTAATCTGCAGCGAATAGATGAGGCGAGCTAAAAACAATTACTTCGTTTATGGATCTTGGATAGTAATTTATAGCAGCTTTGCGGATTTCATTGAGCTAAGATTAAGGTTATGTAAATACGGGACCGTACTTACATACGTAACTAAAAGTAAAAAAAAACAGTGGCACACCGGGAGTGCCTAAAGAAGTGAAAAACAAAACACAAACAGAATACTTTGCCATCACTCGCTGACATATCAGATATACATTAAAACCGAGTACATCCCGAGGACAGCCAAACACATCCAAATGTAGCGCGGTGTCGGTTACGGTAACAGTGTCGCGAATTCAATGGTTTTTTCCCATCTGAAAAAGGCCCAACGCGCCTTATCAAGTTTTCACTTCAGCAGTCTGAGCGGAGACCAGCCATCAGCGCGGGAGCTATTACAGTGCACAAGTGTGTTCGCACAGACACAGGTGCACTCTTCCCTCACTCTGTCCGATGGGACGGCAATCCAACAAGGCCAGAGAGAGATCAGGCGCGGTACCAACGCACTATGGGAAAATTGCGTATGTTTCGTCTCAAAACTCCATATCTCAGTTGTTTCAAAACTAAATGAGCTGTAATTTCGCACACATATTCTTGGATGTATAAAGTTTAATGGAAATATTTTTGATTATGAAAATTCTGTTTATTCATTAATTTAAAAAATAAAACTTTAAAAAATACATGCATTCTATAAAAAAAATGTATTTTTTTTGTAATTTAGGTACAAAAAATGGAATAATAGAAACAAGCGAGAAAAAACTGGCCAAGTGCGAGTCGGACTCGCACATGAAGGGTTCCGTACCACAAAGCAAAAACGCCGAAAAAAACAAGTTTGTTGTATTAGCCCCCCTTAAATATTTATTTTATTTTAATTTTATTATCACGTTGAACGCCAGACAGCAGACACAATAGAAAATCTATTGTTCGCGGTCACCGGTGACCGCGTTGGCAGTCAAAGCCTTACTATTAAAGTTAAAATACAACTGAGTATTTTGTGAATATTTCAAGTGCCTGCCTACCTGTTGCCATTTTTGATATCGAGCATAAAAGGGCAAAAAAATCGCATTTGTTGTATGGGAGCTGGGAGCCCCCCTTAAATATTTATTTTATTTTGTTTTTTTTTATTTGTTGTTATAGCGGCAACAGAAATATATACTTTGTGAAAATTTCAACAGTCTAGCTTTCGCGGTTCTTGAGATACAGCCTGGTGACAGACAGACGGACAGACAGCGAAGTCTTAGTAATGGGGTTCCGTTTTTACCCTTTGGGTACGGAACCCTAAAATAGTACAAATTTCAGGTAACTCCTACAGATTTTCGTTGATAGCAAGAAGGGCCTTGGCTTCATCTAAAAGTACTTTCGATATTGTTTCTGAGGTATTTCTCAACTTAATTGAGAAATACCTCAGAAACAATATCGAACCCGACCTGGGAATCGAACCCAGGATCCCACGCTCAGCAGGCGCGCTTGCGATCACGAGGCCAACGGGGCAGTTAGAACTACGTACACAGAAAAAAATAATTTCTTACTACACCACATTAAAGCGATTTCATTAAGACTTACTGACGTTGTACAGTAAGAGGAAATGTTTGTAAAACAGTAAAAGACAAAACAGTAACTTTTAATTTTAATATAAGTATTTACTGAAAAAAATAAAAATAAAACCACCATTACTGTAATGTAAGTAAATTTCAATGGTTTGAACAATATCACCAAATGAATAAAACAGTTAATTTTGTGACCTTTTAGCTACTTAAAACGTTAAGATTAATTACTGTCATGCATGACTTTTGTGAATTTTGTCACAAGTGTTTTTCGTCGAATTTTCTTGTATTCTTCGTCCTATTTTCTTTATAAACTTCGCTCTCAGGTTTCTCGACACTAAATAGACGATGAATTTATATATTTATTTATGCAGGTATGTACGTGGCATAGGTATGTACCTTCGTGCACAAAAGTGTATCTACATACTGACGTTTGTGCAGTGTGCTACAGAATGAAAGGCATTCACAGCTGCTGTGCCTCTGGAAAGCCGGTGCGAGTCGATAGTCAGACAAATGATAGAAACCGCAGCCGTAAGCCGCAGTCCACATTATGTGTCGGGAATTAAATATCACATTTTAGCAGGCTTCAGTACGGGCAACCTGAACCTATATTAAAAAGTAGGTAAGGTAAAGTTTTGTGGTGCGGTCAGCAACGAAAGTCGATTAACACTTCAGTTTTTTGAATTTCAGTTATTGAGCAAAATATTTGTTTAAAATTGCAGCAGAAGAACAATGCAATTTTGAACAAATATTTTGCTCAATAAATGAGGTTAAAAAAAATTTAAGTGTTAATCGACTTTTGTTACTGAGTGTACAGGTAAATACTATTATTACTATTCTATTCGAAAGAGGTCCTGGAAAACGACCGAATTAATGCAATAATGAGGAAAATTTTGAGTTATATATAGGAGCAAACGCAGTAGAGCAACGCCATGCTAAGAAAAATACGTGTCCATTTGCGCTTGCGCTGCAGAAAGAAAATATTGATATTCCACTTTAATATACAGCACCATAACCACAACCACAACCATCATCATCTGCCTGCCTTTTCCCAACTATGTTGGGGTCGGCTTCCAGCCTAGCCGGATGCAGCTGAATACCAGTATTTTACATGGAGCGACTGCCTATCTGACCTTCACAACCCAGTTACTGGGTAATACGATACCCCTTGGTAAGACTGGTTGTCAGACTTTCGGGCTTCTGGCTACCAGTAACGACTGTCAGAGATCCACGAATGACTGCCGGGACCAACGGCTTAACGTGCTTTCCGAGGCACGGAGGGGTCACGGTATGCAAAAATGGTCACCCATCCATAGACCAACCGCGGCTAGCGTAGCTTAACCTGATCGGTCGACCTGTGCGGCTGTTATTATTTAGCCATGGGCCCCTCCACAACCACCACCATAGCGTGATTAATCTTGGAAACATTCCAATGCACCCAGAATCACTTTGACACCAAATCCCCGCGACTAATTTGGGTTTCAGCAAAACGGATCGTGTCCGTAAGTTAATTAAATGGATTACCAATATCTTAGATCGGACCAATTTCCAATTAATCACCAGATTGGAATTCAGAATTGGATTTCATCTCTCTAGTTTGCACGAGTCGCGGCACGAGTTATAATACGACCTTATGCTGTGCTAAAAAGATACTTAAGTGAATCTGCAAGGTTGCTAGCTGAACCGGAGTTAGAAGTATCTGGTGTCTCAGCACTCTCAGAGGCTTCTTAATCTACCCGTTCCCGCAATAGGAAATAGTACTCCATTGGAACGCAATCATGTCATCATCGTCATCAGCTTATAGCAGATCTGACACTGGACATTTGTATTCCCAATTTCTCACATTTCAGGTCGATTTTTGGCCACTCTCGATCGATCTAGAATGTCCTATACTTATTACATTGGTCGGTTGGCAACAGATTGGTTAAAGGACATATTATACCTATCTCCCTTACCTCTCTACGTTTATGTTCTGTGCTCGTCAGAACAGATCTGTTTTGTTCGGGTTATTAGGGTTACATACCCAAAAGGCGAAAACGGGACCCCCTATTACTAAGACTCCTGTCTGTCTGTCTGTCACCAGGCTGTATCTCATGAACCGTGATAGCTAGACAGTTGAAATTTTCACAGATGATGTATTTCTTTTGCCGCTATAACAACAAATACTAAAAACAAAATAAAATTAATATTTAAGGGGGGCTCCCATACAACAAACGCGATTTTTTTGCCTTTTTTTGCTCGATATCAAAAATGGCAACAGGTAGGCACTTGAAATATTCACAAAATACTCAGTTGTATTTTAACTTTAATAATAAATAATAAAATTAAAATAAAATAAATATTTAAGGGGGGCTCCCATACAACAAACATGTTTTTTTCGGCGTTTTTGCCTTGTGGTACGGAACCCTTCGTGTGCGAGTCCGACTCGCACTTGGCCAGTTTTTTCTTTCTTTCTTTACATTATGTATGCACCTTTAAATTCCTAGACCGACTTCAAACATTCACAGTCAGTGTGGAACGGTGAAAGATCTGGTGCGTACGGGTGCGCACAGTACACCCAGTTCACGGTTTGCCCGCTTCGAACAGTAGAGGAATATGGATGGTATTACTCTTTCCATCCTTTGTGGAGTGATTAGCTTGGTGTTAAAGAGTTGCAAAAGGTTTTTGTTGTGGTATGTGTTCACTGAGGATGTTATAATTTATTGCCAAAAGTTTTAAAGGTGTAGCAAATAATATGTCTGTAGCAAATATGTTCATATTAAAATAAGGAAAAAAAATCAATCCACACTTAAATAAATAATGACCGGAAACGTGGCCGAAAAGAAACAGCTAGATATTAGCATATTATTTCTTTAACTAAAACAAATGTTTGCAAAAGCACCTCAGCGTCTTAAAAGCCAATGATTTCTCTAGATTTTTTTACAACTTCTTGTAACAAAAAAACGAATATCCAGTACAGAACTAATATTTTAATATTCAATTAACTGTAGACTGCATTTGAAGCACTATTTAATTTTCTATCTGATCTAACAGAGCGAGTCGTGGGTGCACACTCAATTGAAAAGAACGTAGTTTTTTTTTCTTATTTTCTTGTAATATCTATTTAGAATTTCATTCCCATTACAACTGCTTAGAATAAACACAATACCGTTTGATTAACACGCCGCAGACTAATACGTTCTTGAATAGCTGTTATTTTATGAGGACTGGAATGAATTCCACAGAATAAAATAAACTGGGGGCCTAAAAAGGCCACTTTGGCAGAATCATAAAAGGATAACATAATGGAGAGTTAACTGTTAAGTTAATCGTATCAAAACCCATTGGTGAAGCATTTTTCAGTTATTTTTTTTGTTTGTGCTAGAATACCAATCAATCTAATCCAAATCCAATCCCAATCTCTTTGATTGTACCTACGTAGTGCAGGGAAAAAAGAAAAACATGGACTGTCTTCGCCATATTCATAATGTTATCCTTTTATGATTCTCCAAAGTGGCCTTTTTAGGCCCCCCTTTAGTAAGCTAAATTAGTTTTTTTTTTATTGGCTTTAGCAGATATTCGCATGGACGTAAAAATATCTGGATATCACTGTATTTTCTACCCTCGGCGTTGAGTCGAGCATTAAGAAAATGCGTTTATTTGCGGTGTAACATGACGCAAAAAAAGAACACAAACACAAAAAAAAAAATACCAAGTTAGGGTAAAACATGAGCCACATTCACGCAAAACGGACGACAAACGGCTGACGCAATCCGACAGAGCGTATCCCAGAGCGAGAGCGCGAATGAATCCCACTGCGATATCGTTCTAACGTCGCGTGTCGTCGCTTTTTCCCAACTATGTTGCGGTCGGCTACCAGGCTAACCTGATGCAGCTGAATACCAGGATTAACCTAGAAAACATTAAGCGACTACCTATCTGACCTCCACAACCCAGTTACTGGGTAACATGGACCTTTGATAAGACTGGTTGTTAGGCTTCTGACTACCCGTAACGTCAAAGATTTACGAATGACAGCCGGGACCAATACGAGGCACGGAGGGGTCTCGATATGTAATGAATGGCCACCCATCCACGAAACTGCTGCTGGAAGCGTAGCTTAACCATCGATTGACCCGTATGGCTGGTATTATTTAGCCACGAGGTGTTTTAATTGCGTATTGCAGATTATTTTCTGATAATTTACTTTAACGACCATTTTTAACAAGCTTTTATTAGTCGACCTGTATGTAACTAACTATGTAATGGAATCTAAAGTAACTAATTTAACCATCTTCCAAGGGTCGTAGCGTAATGAAAATTGGCAGCTGTATGTAGTTCTGATGACAATACAATAATATGGTACTGTCGAACTGATCTGATGATGGAGCCGGAAGATATGAACTGGAACTTCATGATGGAAAATCGTATCATAGCTGTTTTGTATTTCTTAGAAAAGTCTTGAAAGCGTGTTTATCAAGTGTTTTTTAAATTATTAATTTATTTTAATACAATATACTTAGGTAATTTATTACAACTGTAAAACCCAAAACACGATTATACGACCGTTTGAGACCAACTAATCCAATCTCGGCAAACTTGACTGAATAATATAAAGGTAAGCCGAATTTGTTTTGATAGCCAAAAGTCAACCCTTTTGCGGGTAAACTGAAGGTAAACATATCTAAAGTCGGATTTCAGTCATTGTGGTTTGTCTATGGAACTTAGCCGTATTTTGCCGATATTACGTACCTATCCATACTAATATTATAACTGCGAAAGTGTGTCTATCTGTCTGTCTGTCTGTTATCTGTTCACGCTTAAACCGCTGAACCGATTTAGGTGAAATTTGGTATAGAGATAGTTTTTATCCCGATATTCCCACGGGATCGACACTCATGTGGGTGAAATTACGGGGCGCTGCTAGTCTACAAGGACCCATTAAAATAGATGGACAAATTTTAACACAGCGCTCAGTTCGTCTAACCAAAGATATCCAAGCAAAACAAAAAACACTGATTATAGTGATTTTATTTTGATCTAAAATAATAAATTGCCGGCACATAAGTGTATTTTTGTTAGGTGATTATATTTCTTGTAAGTATCGATGCGTTTTTCTTACCATCTTTTTTTACCATCGTCCTTATTTTGGTGGTCTGAATGATTTCTAAAAGTTTGTCCATCTATTTTAATGGGACCTTATATAAAAATCAATCGCCGTTCCTTAGTCTCGCAAAAAGTTGAAATTGCCTCGACTCATTGTGATGAAACTTTGGTAAGTTGTTGTGTCCGCGGCAGAGAAGGATCCTAAATTCCTAACAAAGAAAAAAGAAAAAGGCATTGCAACGCATGTGCGTTAGCTGATCACACTAATATTACAAAGGCGAAAGTTTGTGAGTGTGTTTGTATATTTGTTACTTCTTCACGCTCAAACGGCTGGACCAATTTTGATAAAATTTTGTATGACAGCTGACAGCCTGGATTAACACAGATTGTATTTTTATCCCGTCATTCCCACGGGATCGTGTCTTATGCGGGTGAAACCGCGGGGCGCATCTAGTATTCTATAAACAGCTAATTATTCTATAAGTCGTTTTTCGTGTTTGTCTGTGTGACCGCGTTGTTCCTCGAAACTACGCAACCATTTTTAATGTGGGAAAACCACATTAAAAATGGTTGCGTAATTACTATCTTTTAGAGAACGGAAGGTTTCTATGTATAACATATACGAGTAACTATTAAACTAACATAGCTCTTGTCACCGCCGCCGGGGGTGCCAGCTGTTTCAGAACCCAGTGGCTTGGCAGGCGACGATCGGAAGAGACCAGACGGAATGACCATAATGCCTTGGGAGGTAGGCCTTTGGTGTGGGATGCAACGTATGTCGACACCCTTGCGCAATCCCATCTTCCAAGCACGGTGGGCTGTGCTGGGGCAGCTGCTGCAGGCGCGGAAAACCTCAAACGGCGTATATATTACATAACGTGTTATTACATCCATTACATAACATGTTATTACCTACACTATGATAATCAAGTAATCCAGTAGACGCTACACAAATATTTAATAGGTTTAAAATTTCAAAATCCTTCTTTCTGTCGGTTTTAAAAGCAAGTCAACTGTGGGTACTTACCACTTTTATAATATACGTGCCGCACTATGTAGGTACCATTTTGTTGAAACTCAGATGTGTCTTCTCGACATCCGTATGTCACTAACGGGATGCAGCAGAATACCAGCGTCAGGTATTGTACCTGGCATATGCTGAGCTGGACTCCCATTTGGTGCAACCATGAGACACACACCGCCCAGTAGTGATCGACCGTTATAGATGTATGTACAACATGAGCGAGGTGTCTATGGATCAATTTATCTTTTTAATCTTTGTATTTTTTTTTCTTTCACCTGTTTTTAACGTTTTTTAATATCTGTACTGTGTCTTTTGTTGCACTGAATAAACGTTTTATCTATCTATCTATATACTACAATCTCTTTGTAATATGTATGTTCGAGCCGTTTAGGGCTCTCTGGCCTATTTTTTTGGTCAACGAATCAGCATTGCCATACAACGTGGCAATGCTGCCAGCCTTAGCCAATTTTTTGATGCCCTTAGATTATTTTCCCTCGTTTTATGTACTTACCTACATATTATTATTATTATTTTGATACCTATCTAAATGTAAAAAAATATTGAATAAAGGACTATAAATAAATATGATATGATAATTTAAATGTTTAGTCGTCGTAAAAACCGGACGAAGCAGGGGCGGGTCGTTAGTTTCTTATAAGCGTAAAGTGACAAGGGTTGAGTTTAGTACAGGGTACAGGGGTTGAGAGTGACGTATCGGAAATCCCAGGCCTTTAAGAAAATAATGTTACACGATTATATTTTGGAACAATACCTATATTGTTTGCTCTATAGGCGAAGAGAAAACTCGTTTCTTTTTTGTAGGGGATTATTTTCTTTACTACCTTGGATTATCAAGTCCTGAAAAGGTCCTCCCAAACCTAAACCTAGTTTTATGACCCTCTTAAAAACTCAACCTGTTGGAAAATTCAATTAACTTTCGTGTAAAATTCACGTCATAGTTCATATATTACTACCCAGTCACTCACACATCACACAAAAAATCACACATGAAAATATGTCTATTATCTACCTATATATACATACATAATAAAATAGTAACGAAGAATTTCCGGATTTCAGCATCATAGAGGTTCTCGTAAATAAGATTGTATCAATATAAAAAAAAAACCGACAACCGATATTATGGACATTGTATCGCGGGCGCAGCCCTGGGCAAACAATATTCCAAGACCAGAACAAAGCAACCTTCACTTTGTGTCAGACACACCAGAACGCAAAGTACTGCGGAAACAAAGCTTTTATAATAAACGAATCAAGTAAATTCATTTAGATAAGAATGTAAGGCTGCTTTTCCACCAGAGATGAACGAGGAAGCGTAGCGAGAGATGTGTGTAAAACTAACCAATACCAACGCTAGCTTAGTTCAAGCTATAAAAATGAAGCGATGTTATTGGTTGGTTTCACACACATCCCTCGCTACGCATCCTCGCTCATCTCTGGTGGAAAGGTAGGCTAAATGTTTTTAATTTAGTAAATGAGTACGGGTATGTTTATCTTTCGCAAAACTAATGGGGAAAACACAAGAGCTGCCTTTAATTTTATTAAGGGTTTTGTTTTTTATCAATTGGCTACAGACAGAACCCCTTAAAAAGGTCTCTAACTTTTTCGTCCTTTCTAAAACCTAATGTGCGGAGCAATTGAAGGCTAGCGACACCGGTAGATCCATTTCAAAGGTGTTTTCATAGAAAATGTTTAACCAGAGTAGCGTCGCGCCTGTCTGCGGCCATGACCTGAAGTCCTGCACGAGCACGCCAAATTCATCATCATCGTCTTCCTACCCTTTTCCCAACTAGGTTGGGTCGGCTTTCAGCCTTTCCAGATGCAGCTAAATACCAGTATGTTACATGGGGCAGCTGCCTTTCTGACCTCCAAAAGACAGCTACTGAGTAACACGATTCCCTTTGGTAAGACTGGTTACCAAATTATGGTATCAAATACAAATTCACCCCGCTGTTACACCACAATCAAAAAACTAGTTTTTAAACAGTACGTAGTCGCTCATTGTTACGTTCTCCAAGTCCTCGAAACGTCGATACTTAAATGAAAAAGTTAATAAATAGACCGCAATACTACGACCCAGTTGCAAACCAGTGTTACAAGTTTCGCGTAAATGTTGGTAAATATTGAATTCTGCTCAAAGCAGGCTTTCGTAGAAACTGATTCTGTCCATTCCGATAATAATGAAAACCAATTCCCGCTACACAACAATAAGAGAAGTGGGAAAAACGTTTTTATGTCAAACTTTAAGCATTTATTTCAAACTAGCTGACCCGGGCGAACTTCGTAGCGCCTTAGAATGAATAAATTGGAAAATATATGTAGATACCTATGAGAGAAAAAAAAATGAATTATTCATTTTTTTCCGTGAATGTTTCCCATTAATCGTTATTCTGCTATTCCGGGTGGAGACAAATGCAACAAATCAAAAATCATAATAATCGGTCCCTCCGTTCTCGAGTAATAAATGCTGTAACTAACCCGACTTTGTTTGTATACCCGCGTAAGTGTCGATCCCGTGGGAATATCGGGATAAAAGTATCCTATGTGTTAATCCTGGTTATAAACTATATGTGTGCCAAATTTCATTCAAATCCTTTCAGTAGTTTTTGCGTGAAAGAGTAACAAACATGCATCCATCCATCTACCCTACAAACTTTCGCGTTTATAATATTAGTAGGATGACCAATCACAGGCTCTTCTGAATTGTTAAGGGGTCAATCCGTCAGAAAGTTGAAGCTAGTTATCCATGCCAAAGCGTAGCAGGTTCCTATGGAGAAGAACGGGCAAGAAACTCTTTGAAATCAAGTTACAAAATGTGTATACAAATATCAGTAACGTTTGACAAAAACGAGATCTTCTACAACATCTTACATAGAAACATGAAAAAACGAATATCTCAGGGTCACTCGTATGTTTACCCTACCCGCCCTTATGACCTGTTAAATCTAAATAAGCCTTATAAGTGCGAGTGTTTTGTGGTAAACATTTACCGGCCGCTGAACCTTACTGGTACAACACTTCAGGAACTCCAATAAGGGTTGGATTCAGTCCTTTTCGAGAGAGAAAGACCCAAATCAAATAAGTTCTTCTAACTGGACAGACAGCTGTGCTGCTGGGGAGCTTGTTCCGCCACTTTTTCTTCCCAGCTGAAGTACTAGGAAGTGGTGAAGGGCGGAGGTGTTGGGGGATCGTCTAGTATGTAATTTTGACGTTCAAATAGTGCTGATTCTCAGTCAGCCCGGTTTCAATAAATGACTTTAGATTTCGATTTGATTTTCTAAATATTACAGTGCGATCCGTACGCAAAATACGCGCATTGACGTGGAGTTGCGTACACCAGCCCGTATTACGTTAATTTTTACAGTGCCATTCAATCAAGGCTGATCTCCGTCGGTATGGCTGCGATTTGATTCACCGGCATGGTAATTTAAATAAATCACGCCGATCTTATCGTCCGATATCCGTTAAAATATCCCACGATTTATACCGAGCTAGATATGACAATAATTACGTCTAGATATCGACCTAGGCACATTGACAAATAGCCTCAATAGAAAGCTGAACGAATAGAGCCTCAAAAGAGGTAACAAATAGTTCATATCTAGATTTAAAAGAGAACCGCTTATTAATTTTATTTTGGATGTAATATTTTCAGTTTACTATTGTATTTTTTTACATTGTGGCATTTCATATCTACGGATACTTCTACTTCTTCTTAGCGTGTCGATAGCAATCTAAATGGACTCGGCCGGATACTAGAATATTGAAAATGTGAAAGTTCCCCTCTGCCTTTGAAGCACGATTATTTCACCCGAATTTAATTTTCATTCTAGGAAAGACTCTTCACGCGACTCACGAATAATTCCCATTCTACATAAAAACGACGAAACCTTCGTTTCAAAAGAATTCTTCGAGTTAATAAAAATCTTTCGCAGAATATCAAAAGTCAAAACACGTATTTATTTCTCGACCAACACCATTGAAAATATAAAAGGAAACTTTTTCTCGGTAAATCAACCATTAGGTAAGTAAGCTTCCTTTGCTCACAAAGAAATACCACGATTTGTCCCGCAATCCGAGGCACCTGCGGAGACAATCTCTCGAGTAAGATGTAGGAAATTCTCACCCTAGAAAACTCAGCACAATCAAGTGGAAATCTGTGAACAACGAAGTGGGAAAGATGGAAGACATTTGTACTTAACATTTGACATTTGTACGAAGTAAATGCTTCCGCAATTATTTTACTGCGAAACATTTTTATCTCTAAAAATTCCACTGTCATACTGAGCAAACATCCTCATAGCTTCGTCAACTCCCTTTGACTTTGATCTTTTCGTTTTTCGACGCGCTGGAATGCGTTCTGTTGGATTCTCAATACTCGGCTAAACACCAGACCAGACCACCAAACCAGGAGGTCATCATCATCATCATCAATTCAGCCGAAAGACGTTCACTGCTGGACATAGGCCTCTCCCAAAAGAGGGAGGGTTTGCCATAATCGCCACGCTTGGCAGGTGGGTTGGCGATCGCAGTATGGTATGGTGGTGGAATGCATAGAGAACGCTGCTGCCCATTCTCCGGTTAGACCCTTAGTCGCCTTTTACGACACCCACGGGAAGTATGGGGTGGTGCTATTCTTTAAGTCCGGCATCACACAGACCAGTACGTACCATGAGCCTTAAGACCAGTCCATTGTATCCAGCCCTCACTCATATTAGCAACATTTTGCAATTTGAAGAATCCTCAAATGTCTTCACGTGTACTGAACTGAGATTCCTGAACACTGCTACTAGATACCTGGAGACCATTGCCACTCCCAGTACAATCTCCTTGGAGTAAATTAATTTTTGATCTAGTTAATAAACCAGCTACGCCCCGCGGTTTCACCCGCATAAGTCTCGATCAAATCTTCCGTGAGAATAGCGGGATAAAAGTATCATATGTCTAATCCAGGTCTACCCATAAGCCAAATTTCATCAAAATCCGTTCATCCGTTTTAGCGTGAAAGCGTTACAAACAAACATACAAAAAATAAATTATTTTCTCTTTATAATAGTCTAGATTATAATTAAAATATAGTTAAGATAATAATAAATAATCTCGATTTAACCTCGAACCGTCACTCTTTAGATCATGATATCATCTTTTCGCTATAACAGCATATTGTAGTGTCAAATAACAATAGAAAATAACAATTTATTGGTGTAGAACCAGCTCTCTCCACTTTGTTACTAGTCATAGTAATCAATGGAGGGAAACAAATTGTTCGATGCGCATACGCCACAACAATGGGATTACACAGAGCGATAAAAAGATAGAGATGCGAGATTTTCCGTGAATATAGCTATTGATTTAGATAATCGAGATTTGACTGATGATCTGACGATTTGGAATAAGCTGCAGTGATTTCTTATGGGGGAATCGCCAGGTTAGCCGGCAAAATTCAAATTTTTTACCCGACTTCAAAAAAGGAGGTTCTGTATTCGACCCCGTATGCATGTATGTTTGTATGTTCGCGATTTTCTCAAAAACTAATGAAGCAATTTTGATAATTCTTTCACTAATCTACATATTTTCAGGAAGGTTTCAGTATATAATACATTAGGTAATTATTCTTATGTACGAAGTTATATGCATAAATGTACTGCATCTCCGGCATTTCTATGCGAATTTTGATGATTCTTTTAGTCGGTGTCTTCAATTCTTCAATGCACTAGCGTTAATTGAATTTATGCGGGGTAGGTACAACTAAAAAGTGAAAAATAAAACTTTTTTACAAAAAAAACAACAGACTTCAAAAAAAACCACAAAGTTATAAATAACTTTAATTTAGGAAGTCGGTGTCAAAAAACGAAAGTGCGGAACCAACGACACCGACTTCCGAAATTAAAGTTATTAATCACTTTGTAGTGTTTTATTTTATGTCGGTTGGTTTTTTTTTGTAAAAAAGTTTTATTTCTCTATTTTTCCACGTTCAAATGGATCATTCAATTTCGCGCTGTAACACACATTAATCGGCACAATGTGGAGACCGCTGGGACTCAAGCCTACTCTTTGTTCGAAGCTTATTATTAATAAGCTTAATCATTTTCCTTCTGTAAGGTTGTTAATCAATTATAATTAATAATGCTACTCATATGATAAGACATGATTAAGTACACAAGAAGGGTTCCAAAGGGCTATTGGAATTGGAATTGTAACTACAATTCCGCAATTCCATGAAACAAGTCTTTCATAAAGGCAAATTTTGAAAGTGTCCTTTGTTTCATCAGACAAGATATAGCAATATACAAATAAAACCACACAGCTCAACTTAGATTAAAAATAAAGACTATAAAAAGCTAATTACACTGGAGGTTAGCTAATGAGCGCAGAATCTCTTTAATCAAAGCAGACACGAGGCGGAGAAAAACGTACAAACGCGAGGATGCAGAAAAACATAAAAAAGGAATCTCTAGCCACCCCGCCCACTTAACTCATTAAGGAAATCCAAATCAAGGAGAAATTTTCACAGCCAAAGCAAAATTCTGGACATCAAGCTATCAGGAATTATAATACCGTCCACAATGAGTAGGTACTTTTGACTTACTAAACCCAATTTAAAAGCCAATTAGAACAGTCTTGCCTTGTGTTAATTATAATTTATTGTTGGGCTAAACGGCGATCGTTACGAGGGTTAATTTAACCCAAAAAGCACTCTACAAGGCACTTTTAGGGGGATTACAGGTTTTAAACGCAAAAAAATGCAAGTTTTAGAAACAATAAAAGTATATAATCGACTACAGTAAATAAAATCAGAAAAATACATGATATTGTCGTATTGTCGTACTAATTTACTATAAAATTTACACAATTATTTTATCGCATGTTTTTTACCCAACAGAAAATGAATTTGAATTATTTGTCCTGACTCCCCTTTATGTAACTATCAGGTTTGTTTTGTTTCAATATGGTTTTTATCCAAATACTACGAACTTATTAAATCTTTTCGGTTTCTTTGTTAATTCTCTGGATTCTGTGGAAATAATATGTCTCACATTCTATCAGGAATTATTGTTTATCCTTCCTGACTTCTGTAACTTTATTCTTTTACATTATCGTTTTTGGCCAATTACGAAAGACTTAGCACATTATCTTTGTTTTTATCAAATTGCATTGCACTACATGAAAAATAATTGTCACACACTCTACAAATATAACACATACACACTACCTCCCAACAAACTAAACGTAACAAGTTGTAAATCTCGTAAATGCTGTATTGCCTTCCGTCTTTTGTTCTTAATCCAAGACTACCTTTCATGGCAAAATTTAAACACACTATTTTACATTCAATGATATTATCAATTTAACAGAAAATATTGATCAAGTTTCTGTATCACAATCGCAAATAGCTTCTATTGAGGACTGTCATAAATTGTTAGCCTCGTCGGAGCAGGATCTCCTTATTCTTACACAGAACATACGCAGCATAAACTGCAATATGCCAGAATTAAATATTCTGTTAGAGAGAATGAAACTCAAGTGTGATGTTATATTATTGACAGAATGCTGGCTTTCAAATACAACTGTAATACCGAACCTTCTAGGATATTGCAATGTAGGAACTAAGTTAAACATTAAGCAAAATGATGGTGTAGTAATTTACTTCGATGAAAATCTTAATGTAGTTATTGAGGAACCCATCATGCAAGATTGTAATGGATTGGTTGCTGTAATCGATAACCGTATCGCTATACTCGCCATCTATCGATCACCGTCCCATAAAAACATCGACCAATTTCTGTCATCATTAGATAAAACTCTACACACACTATCCGCCTTCGAACATATTATAGTGATGGGAGACATAAATATTGATATTAATCCTGAAAAAATAAACCAAAACGGGGAACGCTATTTAACTTTAGCAGCTACACATGGCCTTTTGCCAGCTCATACTTTAATTACTCGTAGCAAAAGTCATACTTGTCTGGATCATGCACTGGTAAAAACCAACTGTCCTACCAGCCTCGTTGTACCTCAGACTACATTAACAGACCACTACCCTGTTTTATTAAACATGAAATTGAAGAAAACACGACAATATGCGTTCTCTAAAATAATAAAAACTGACAAAATTGGTCTACAACGAGATTTAACAAAAATAGATTTTACCTCCATTACTAGTTTCGTAGATCCAAACTCCTCCTTAAACTTTTTTACGAAATGTATTCAACAAGCAATTGCTAGCAATACAAAAGAAATAACTATTCCTAAACGCCACAAGATAATAAAACCCTGGATGACACAAGGTTTGCTGCGATGTGTAAGAAATAGGGATAAGTTACATAAAAAGTCAAAACTGGATCCATCAAACGAGGTCTTGAAAATTACATACAGTCGGTACAGAAACTTCTGCACTACGATAATAAGGAAAGTAAAAAGAGCATACGAGAAAGACCAACTTCAAGCAGCAAGACAGGATAACAAAAAACTGTGGAAAGTTATCAAAGATATCACCAATACTTCTAAAAAACCTAATTCTCCCAAAGAACTACTTACCTTATCAACTACTCCTGAAAAATCACTCAATGAAGTTAACAGCTATTTCATTAATGTAGGAAGTTCGTTGGCTGATAAAATTCAACAAAAAAATACACAAATAATAAACAACAACGCTCCAAATACATGTCCTGACACAAATACAGAATATTCATTCGTCTTAATGGATACCTCTGAGGATGAGGTAGAACGCCTTATCCTCGGTTTAAAATCAAACTGTGCCAGTGGGTGGGATAATATTAGTAGCGATTTTTTAAAAACTTATAAAGATATTCTTATTCCACCATTAACAAAGATATTTAACAACTGCCTGCAGTCGGGTGTGTTCCCGGAGTCTCTAAAAAAGGCTGAGGTTTGTCCCATTCATAAGAGTGGCGACAGAAATCGTATCAATAACTACAGGCCAATATCTATTTTGCCGGCTATGTCGAAGATACTAGAGAGAATTATTAACATCAGACTGGTAGACTACTTAGAGAAAAATAACTTGCTATCAACCAATCAATATGGATTTCGGCAGGGTATGTCGACTGAGCAGGCTGTTAATAAACTAACCAATTATGTTAGCTCAAACCTAGATAGAAGGAAAAAATGTCTCATTGTCTTCCTAGACCTAGCAAAGGCTTTTGATACGATTTCTGTCTCCATCCTACTGGATAAGCTGGAAAAACTGGGAATCAGAGGCACGCAGCACAAGCTTTTCAAAAGCTATTTGTCTGGGCGATCTCAATGTGTCCGACTTGATGCTCACAAAAGTGATGGCCTCCAAATCACACATGGAGTTCCGCAGGGCAGCATCTTGGGGCCCACGTTATTTCTGGTATACATTAACCAACTCACAAATCTCAGGCTCTTCCAGGGCGAAATAATCTCCTTCGCAGATGATACTGCCCTCTGTTTTGCTGCTAATACCTGGGATGAGGCTTTCAGTGCTGCTCAGCTTGGTTTTGATATGGTTAGGGAGTGGCTGCAGAGTAACATTCTTACTTTAAATGTAGACAAGACGAAATTTATCTGTTTTGGCATTAGAAATGTAAGGGGAGTCACTAGGAGCCAGAAAATCGTCTCACATGAGTGTCAATCGAGATCTATCTGCTCGTGCCCTTCATTGGAACGGGTGCAGACGATTAAATATTTAGGTGTAACAATTGACAGCAATCTCAACTTTAAAGAACACATAAAACTCCTATGTGGAAGAATTCGCAAATTAATATTTATTTTTATAAATTTACGGCTTGTCGCTGATTCAAAACTGCTGAAACAGATCTATTTTGCTCTCTGTCAGTCGCTATTATCTTATTGTATTTCATCCTGGGGAGGAGCTTTAAAAACCACCCTAAAGAGTCTTGAGATCGCCCAACGTGCAGTACTCAAAGTTTGTACTTTTAAACGGATCTTTTTCCCCACTGCACAACTGTATAAGGACTGTGAGGTTCTGACTGTAAGACAACTATACCTACTTAATGTTACTCTCCTACAACACAGCAAACAAACTTATAATCCGTTATACCTACAAAAACGAAGAAAAGATAAGGTATGCGTCAGAACCGAAATAAGCACAACTAAATTTAGCTCAAGATTTACCAACTTCATTGGACCTTACATCTATAATAATATAAACAGAGCAATAAATATTTACCCCTTAACGAAAACACAATGTAAAGAAAAGGTAACAAAATATTTACAAAAACTTACTTACGAAGAGACTGAATTGATACTACATATTCCACAGTGATTTACTGCTTACCACAAACACACACCCTCTTACATTCATACACACACATAATCATATCACACAAAGAGAGGACACATACACTGTTCAGTTTTTATTTAAGATTTATTTTGGATTTTAATTTAATTTATTTTTTATTAATTTAATTTAATTTATTTTTTGATTATTATTTTTGGCAAGTTCTAAAAATAATATTGCCTTTAATGGTCATATTATATTATTGTATCAAATTATTATGTTATTATTATCGCTTTTTCAATACCTATATAAATTTTTTAATCTATAAAATGTTAACATCTCTACTTGATGGCTATTTTTAAGTGTATACTATTTGAGGGTTTGGGCGCTGATAGCCGAAATACAGGCTTTCGCCTAGTTCGGCTACAGATGTCTAATTCATTTGTCACAAGAAATTATAGCCTCTAAGATAATAATTATGTGTATCATTGTAAACAATTATTGAATAAACTTATTATTATTATTATTATTATTATTCTTCAGGATACATGCTAGGCAGATAGCGTGTTGAAAACATTATACAATTAATTTGATACGATAGAAAAGAACCATGAAGATACCTCTAAAAACTTTCTTTTTACAATAAAAACCATAATCATATCAAACGAATATACAATAATTCTGATTTTTTGTCAGATTAAAGAATTAAATTAAACAAGCAACAAACTAAAGCACTAGTGTTTTAATTTTTAAAATGAGAAATAGATAATTATTGCTTCATATTTTGCAATAAATTACCAGCGTTGTGTCATCGTGCTTTTCTTTCTTTTCTATGCAGTCCGACAGTGACCGCGCTTTAGATCATGTAGTCGCATTAATATAATATTGATTTAGGAGGAAAAGCCGTAAATATCATCATCATCATTTCAGCCGAAAGACGTCCACTGCTGGACATAGGCCTCCCCCAAGCACCTCCACTTCGACCGGTTCTGTGCTTCTCGCATCCAACGGGTTCCTACGGCCTTCTCAAGGTCGTCGGACCACCTTGTGGGAGGCCTTCCAACGCTACGTCTTCCGGTACGCGGTCGCCACTCCAGAACCTTTCGGCCCCATCGGCCATCTGTTCTGCGAGCAATGTGCCCTGCCCACTGCCACTTAAGTTTGGCAATTCTTCAGGCTATGTCGGTAACCTTGGTTCTCCTGCGGATCTCCTCAATCCTGATTCGATCACGCAGGGAAACTCCAAGCATAGCCCTCTCCATTGCCCTTTGGGTGACTTTTAGCCTTCTTATAAGGCCCATTATGAGCGACCACGTTTCAGTGCCATAAGTCATCACTGGTCAAAGACTTTCGTCTTGAGACACTGCGGTATGTGGGACGAGAAGATATTGCGTATCTTCCTGAACGCTACCCAGCCGCCCATGGATTCAGCACATGATTTTGAACAATTTCCCATCCTCCTCTATCCTCTCTAGGCAATCATTTTGTCTGTGTGTGCACATTTCTAAGAAACAGCTGCACCCTAATTGCGTAACACACTATCAAACACATTGTGAATCATTTTATAAGATACTAGCAGCACCCCGCGGTTTCACCCGCGTAAGTTTAGATCCCGTGGGAATATCGGGATAAAACAATATAAGTCTGTGGGATAAAAAGTATCCTATGTGTTATGTGACAATTTTCATCAAAATCTGTTCAACGGTTTACGCGTGACAAACATCCAAACATATTCACAAACTTTCACATTTATAATATTTATTAAGATTATCTGGTGAATTTATGGTCACAGTTTGCGCGTCGATGTCTTTGTAAAAAAAAAAAACTGGCCAAGTGCGAGTCGGACTCGCACACGAAGGGTTCCATACCACAACGCAAAAACGCCAAAAAAAAACATGTTTGTTGTATGGGAGCCCACCTTAAATATTTATTTTATTTTAATTTTATTATTAAAGGTAAAATACAACTGAGTATTTTGTGAATATTTCAAGTGCCTACCTGTTGCCATTTTTGATATCGAGCAAAAAAGGGCAAAAAAATCGCGTTTGTTGTATGGGAGCCCCCCTTAAATATTTAATGTATTTTGTTTATAGTATTTGCTGTTATAGCGGCAACAGAAATACATAATTTGTGAAAATTTCAACTGTCTAGCTGTCGCGGTTCTTGAGATACAGCCTGGTGACAGACAGACGGACAGACAGCGAAGTCTTAGTAATAGGGTTCCCTTTTTACCCTTTGAGTACGGAACCCTAAAAAGGCCGTATATTTAAAGGATGTTTGGCTTATCTACGGACATTCAAAAGTAGGAAAACTTCGCTACCCTCTTCTTAAACTTATTCCATTAGAAGGAGGAACTAATTTATGGTCTCATTTGCCTACTAACAGGGGCCCAATTCTGTAAAATAACCAACTTGTCAATAGTGTGTCGGTAGTGTGTCAGTAGTGTCTCAATAGAATAGTCAGTGTCATTTGGTATTCTACAAATTATTTATGGCCATTGACTTGCCACTTGTAGATTATAGTAGGTGGTAATTGGCGAAGTGAAAACGAGACGGCAGCTTAGACAACTTATATTTTGAAAAGACACGGAAAAAATTACAAAGCTAGGTGAGACGTATGTAGGTACATCAAGCGCACCCGCTTGCAGTGCTCGCACGGACTGAACTGCCGGCGTGTTGGGTGGGGTCCAGCGACCAATACATCCATACTTAGTTATACTTATAATTATCTTATGACTATTAACTACGAATCTACAAATATGAGCGCGTCGCTAACATTCCCCCCCCCCAGTGCTGGCTCAGCACTCCTCAACAAGTGAAATTCGCGCGACGCGGGCTGCAGGTCGCTTCCAGACACCAGTCTTAGTCTTCACTTCGACCAGTCTGATTCGTCCATCTTTTCCTGGGTATGTCTTCTGAATAAGACCCTTTGGCCAGGTACTACGGGGACTGTTAGGATCAGCCACTAGCACTACGTCACCTACCTGCAAAGGTTTCACCTCCTCGTTCCATTTTCTTCGAGGCCGTAAGTCAGGGAGAACCTCTTTCACCCATCTACGCCAAAACATATCCGCTAACGCTTGTGACTTTCTCCATTGTTTGCGTAGACACATGTCGGAGTCATCGAAAGTCCCAATGATAGGTGTGCTGGATAAGCTACCTAAAAGAAAATGGTTAGGAGTTAAAGATTCTAAGCTTTCAGGGTCCACGGAGACGTGTGTCAGCGGACGACTATTTACTATATTTTCCACTTCTGCCATAAGGGTTAGCAGCACTTCTTCGCGGGGAGCGCGTTCGTTCATTATAACTCGAAGTGATGTTTTAACGCTTCGAATCAGCCTCTCCCAGGCCCCACCCCAGTGAGGACTGGAGGGAGGTATAAAATGCCACTGCATGGCGTTGTTCGCTCCGACGGCCTTGAGAGCATCTATATTAAGTGCCTGCTCTGATTGCTTCAGCTCCTTATCGCTTGCTCTTAGGTTGGTGCCATTGTCAGAGTATAGATGAGAGGGCCATCCTCGCCGTGCTGCCATGCGTCGCAGCGCCATAATCAAGGAGTCTGATGTGAGTGACGGAACAAGCTCGATATGAATCGCTCGTATAGTGAGGCAGGTGAACAAAACACCATACCTCTTCTGCCTTCCTCTGCCCACAGTCACTTCTATTGGACCAAACAAGTCCAGGCCACAGAATGTAAATGGTTTTTGGTGATGTGCTACTCGAGCATGAGGTAAGTCACCCATCCTGGGTACTTGAGGCTTACATTTCCTTATGCGGCAAAGCATGCAATTCGAAACCACCCTTTTAACCGTTGGCCTTATTCTAACAATCCAATATTTCTGTTTCAGGTTATTGACGACCATTTCCTGGTTCCCGTGTGCTGCCTTAATGTGAAAGTACCGGACAAGAAGACGCGTTATGTCATGTTTTCCATCTAATATAATTGGTCTCTTCATTTCTAGGTCCACGTCTGACGCAGCATCGATGCGGCCACCGAGTCGGAGTAAACCAGTTTCGTCTAGATACGGTGTCAAGGTAAGTAACTTACTATCTCGTGATATGTGTTTTCCACTTTTGATTGCAGATATTTCGGCGGAGAACGATTCCATCTGCGCCTTCTTCAGCAACAGGATCTCAGCTCGAGCCATCGCATCGCAGTCAACTTCACCGGTAAGTCTCTTGCATCTGTCAATAAATTTCAGAATGACGGCCGTGGCTCGCAGCAAGTGAAGCCAGGAGGAAAACCGCTGCGGCTCAGGAACAGGTAAGTTACATGTAGGCTCATGCATCACAGCTACACACTCTAAACTTCCTTCATCTCTGTCGATGTCGGTGTTCACGACGTCAGCAGGCCATAAGGGCTCCTCTTTGTATAAGAAATCAGGCCCTGTGAACCACTCACTGTGAAACATTGTGTGGTTAAATTCATCACGAGTACCAAGATCTGCTACATTTAATTTGGTAGGTACATATCTCCATTCGGAAATACGCGTGAGTTCATCAATTTCTCCTAATCGGTTCGCTTCGAACGTCTTATACCTACGTGTGTTATTTCTAATCCATTGTAACACGGTAGTGGAGTCACACCAAAAATATCGTCGCTCAGGTGCTAATCTATGTTCCTTCATAATGGTATCAGCCAATCGTGCAGCTAACAGTGCCGCCTGTAGCTCGGCTCGGGGTACAGTCATGGGTTTAACAGGTACAACACGACATTTACTTGCTATAAATGCAACGTTAACATTCCCACTGACTATCCATCGCCAGTACGCCACACAACACATGGCTTGAACAGATGCGTCGCATAATAAATGCAACTGTAAGCATGTATAATTATTACTTGCCGGCGTAGCACACGTAGCGGTTGTCGTAGGCGGTCTACACGTCTCGTAGCAGCAGCATCTCGTAGCAGATAACTCCAGCGCGGGGGTCCCGGGTGCGGCGGCGGGAGGAGGTGGCCTTATCATCGCAGGCTCGGCGACCGGTTTTCGTCCCGTCTTGCTCCCACCTTGTAACACAATATTTTTATTATAGCACCTAGGTATACGTATTTGCTTTATATCCTTTAATAACTCGATCCATTTGCACCATTTATTGTAGATACTATCGGGTACCACGTCATCCCAGCCTATGTTTAAGCGCCAAGTATCTTGCAACATAATTTTGCCCTGAATAGTAAATGGTGCTAAGAATCCTAATACATCAAAAATGGACATAACTATTCGCAGCATAATTCTTTTAGTCGGCCTATCCTTGTTTAAAATAATATTTTCAGGTATTCGTTTCAGAGACACGTCGAAACCTAATTCATCTTCTCCAGGATACCAGATGAGTCCCAAGGTGCGCTCGCCATGGTACTCCTGTTCAAATTTGAACCTAAAGCTGGCGGTACCTAAGGTATCCTTTGGAACACTATCTAAAACAGCAATGCTATTACTTGTCCAGTTACGAATTTCGAAACCACCACTGCTATGAATCTTACTTATATTTTTAACCATTTCTATCGCCGTCGTGTCATCCGGCAGGCTATCAATGTAGTCGTCCATATAGTGCGATTTGTATATCGCATTAACAGCGGCTGGTAATGACGACTCGTAACGACGCGCATTTACATTTTTAACAAACTGAGCTACAAAAGGAGAACAGTTAGCGCCGAAAATAAGTGACGTCATAATATAAATACCAACTGGCTCGTCAGGGCTATTCCGCCAAAGGAACCTAAACGCGTGTTGATCTTCAGGGCGAATTTTGACCCTAAGGAACATGTCCTTGATGTCACCGGTTACTGCAATTGAATATTCCCTAAAGCGCAGCATTATACCAAACAGAGATGACAACAAGTCCGGCCCTGTAAGTAAATGGTCATTGAGACATTTATCACCAACTGAAGCGGCGGAATCGAACACTAGCCTAAGTGACTTTTTGTTGGGGTTATCTACCCCGAAGTGGGGTAGATACCACGTTCTAGGTGCCGGCAGTGGCTTTTCCATCTTGTGAGCGTAATCATTTTGTAATAAGTGATTTATACGCTCGCGGTATCTGTTGGCGAAACCATCGTCACGTGCCATCTTCCTTTCTATTCCCTTTAACCTTTTCAGCGCGTTAGGATAGGTGTCGGGCATGGTGCATGCCTCATCCTTCCAAGGCAGACCTGCACGCCAGCGACCGTTGACGAGCTCGACAGACTTCTCCAGCTGCGCGACGGCACGAGTATCATTAATATTTTGTCTCGGCTTACCTGACACTCCCAAGGCGTCTACAGCAAATGAGTGCCTCACCTCCTCGTGGAGCTCCCGCAGTATGCGCTCGTCCCTGTCCGCGGCGGTGGTAGCGGCCGAGCTCAGCAGCAGAGTGGCGTGCGCCTCGACAGCGCTGGCGGCGACCTGCGCGTGCCGAGCGTGCGGCCTTCGCAACATGCCGTGCATGCACCAACCTAGGGGAGTCAATGTAGCGGACGGCTCATATAATTTACCTACTATAACTTTGAGAGGCAACAATAAGTGACAGTTATCTTGACCTATTAGAATCTCAGGTTTTACATCATGTTTACATAACTTATCAGTTATTCCATACAGGTTTTTATAGTTATTACAATCGACAACAGAAAGTTGTTGCAAAGGTAAGTTTAATTTATCTACACACCGAAGTTTTATATTATGCATCTTATTGTCCATACCCGATAATGTAACATTCGCGATGGTCGTTTTACATACCAGTTCATCGTCAGACCAGGCTCCGCGAATTCGCATCGTCTCTGAGCAGCCACGAAGCCCCGCACGCTTCGCTAACCCCGCACTGATAAGCGAGACGGTCGAACCGTCATCAAGGAGGGCATTTGCACTGAACACACCGTTAGCACTATGTATACGTATAGGTACGACTTTAAGTAACACTTTGTTTTCACTCGCGTTTATATGCGTCACTGTTTGTGTACTATCAGCGGAGGACATGGCCGGCGACGTCGCCGTCGTCGGCGTTTGCACAGGCGTTGACTTCGGCTCCGGGACCTGGCTACTTCCAGCGTCATTCTTCGGCTTGTTCCCGACGTAGTGAAGTAGATTGTGATGCCCCTCGCCACAGCCATTTTTATCGCAAGGCGGTGCTGAGCATGTATCTCGTGCGTGGCGCGATAGTAGGCATTTATAACAAATCCCGTTACGTTTTACGAATTCCCATCTGGTTTTACGTAACGCCTTCTTGAATTGTTTACATTCAGTTAATTTATGTTTTGAGGTACGGCAGAATTTGCAGTTATCCGTATCATCATCTGTTTGCAATAATATAGTTTGAGATCGATTGCCGGAACTATCATTGTTTTTATGATGATTGTTTTTATTTTGACTCGTAAAATAGATATTTGATGTAACTGATATCTTTACGGCCTCATCGTGCAAGAAATCAGATAAGATTACCATACGGGATTTCTGTCCTTCAGTGATGAGCGGGAAACTATAATCAGACCATTTAGATAACAGTGTTGTAGGCAGCTTGGACAATATAATTGAAACAATGCTCATACCTTGTAAGTACTCTTCGCGTCCAACTGCTCGCACTGCTTGTATAAGGTTTTGCACTTTCACTGAAAATGGCACGATTTCATTGTGATAGTTCTGTGACATTGAGGGTAATTTCTTGATATCCTGCACTATTTTAGATATTATTAAATCAGCATTGCCAAAACGTAACTCCAAAGTTGACATGATTTTGCACGGTGGACTCGCAGAAATAAGTAAAGCTGCGACAGCATCTTTAGCAGCTCCTCGGAGACACTTTCTCAACCTCCACAGGTTTTCTTGAGGAGAAAATTTACAAAGCTCGGTTGACTCTTTATAGGCTTGTTTGAACTGGAGAAATTCCAGTGGGTCTCCCGAAAAGTCTGGAAGATCCTTCGGCGTGCTTAATCGAGTTATAAGGTTGGTATTCGGTGCACTCGTAGAAGCCAGGTCTTTCAATGCGCCAGCTAGCATCTGAATAGTCGCTTGCATACTGGTGGTCTCCGCCGTTGGTGGCGGTACAGGTACAGTGTGTGAGTGCGGCTCCATCGGCAGATGTGGCACTGAAAGTGGCGGCTTTTGAGGTGACGTAGCTAGCCCTGGTGGTGCTGCTGGTGCCGTAAAGAGGACGGCATTAGCAGGCGCGGCTGGTTCTGTCTCAGGCGGATGCAACTTGCCCAAGGGGTTGCCATGATCGGGGGCCGGTTGCATTAACTCGTGTTGACTCCGTTCCAGCCATTGCTCCACGTCGTGAGCGCGTTCTTCGTGTGGACTGTATTTTTCTTCTTCCTCTAGTTCAGCTAAGTCCGCTTCTAGCTGTCTGTCTATGAGCTCCAGTCGTATCTGTGCCTTTTGCTTTGCAGCATCCAAAAGCAACTGCGCTTTTCGAGCTTTTACCGATGATGTGTCGGAATGACCTTTCGACCCTGGCAACGTGTTTTCTGTTTTGACGCTCGGCGATGCCGCAGGTGTTTTAAATACCATATTTTTGGCTGCTGCACTGGTTGAAAACTGACACTCTTCAGTATCTGTTTCTTGAGCTCCCTTTTGTTCTTCGAAAAGTTTACGTTGCGCGCGCTCGCGTCGCACCGTACTTCGCGTGCCCACCATTTTGCTTTTCACTGGTGGCGTGACAAACATTAATTTTAGTTGATCCGGTTCGATTGACCACTTTGTAGATTATAGTAGGTGGTAATTGGCGAAGTGAAAACGAGACGGCAGCTTAGACAACTTATATTTTGAAAAGACACGGAAAAAATTACAAAGCTAGGTGAGACGTATGTAGGTACATCAAGCGCACCCGCTTGCAGTGCTCGCACGGACTGAACTGCCGGCGTGTTGGGTGGGGTCCAGCGACCAATACATCCATACTTAGTTATACTTATAATTATCTTATGACTATTAACTACGAATCTACAAATATGAGCGCGTCGCTAACACCACTGTAGTGCCATTGGAACGCCATAGTAAGACTGTTGTAATAATTGGTAGTCTGGTCCACTATAATGTGTCAATGGTATCGTGGTGGCTAAAGTTACGGTAGTCTGTAAATATTTTAAGTGTATTTGACAGTTGTGTCTATCGTGTTTGAATAGTGTTTTGGCCATCGAACCGCCATTGTGAAGCCATTGAACAACGACACCTCTTTTCCGTATTGCTTTGGTTCAATTTGTTTGTTTTTTTAATTTAAAATAAAGTGTCCGTGTGTGTGTGCGTCTTACGTAGTGAAATTAATAAAGTGGACGTAGTTTTTCGCCACAATTAGGCCTGAGGAGGTTTTTAGGTCGTCGGAATCTTTTTATTTTTTTATTTATTATGTTCCCCGATTACTCGAAGACGGCTAGACCGATTTCAAAAATTATTTTTTTGTTTGAAAAGATATACTTTCCAGGTGGTCCCATAGTCATCAAGTCAGGATCTGATGATGGGATCCTGGAGAAATCGAAGGAACTCTTTAAATATTATAGGCACACCTATAGCGATTTGGGTATTTTTTATAGTAACTCGTGCATTTTTTCGGAAAGCATCATTGAAGTGGAACTGATGATGAAGACCATAGATGGCCACCGGAACTACTCAATAATGAGTATTTCACGGGTTGCGATTCGATTACTATAATATGGTTGCTAAACAATTTATGCTCGTCACAATGCGAATGGTGAAATGGAGCTGATGGTGAAATACCAGGAGAACTCCTCAACAATTAACGTCCCTGCATCGGGAAAAGCAATAGTTTGTAAAAGGCAATGAGCAAGTTGACATAGGCTATTGTAACTTAGATAAACAGACACACTAAAAAGCGAGAAATAAATAATTTTTATTTAAAAAAAACGGACTTCCTTAAAAAAAACACTACAAAGTGAAAAATAACATTAATTCATTTCGGATGTTGGTGGCAAAAAACTAAAATAGGTATAGATCCAAAGACACCGACTTCCGAAATTAAAGTAATTTTTCACTTTGTAGTGTTTTTTTTGGAAGTCGCTTTTATTTTTGTTAAAAGTTTTTTATAACGTTCAATTAACACCAAAATAATTTAAAAAAAAATCAATACTGATTTTTTTTATTTTTTTTTTAATAAAAAAAAACAATACTTAAACTTAAAAACAAAATAAATCAAATTCTCAAAACTTACTGTGAAAAATATGTGCATTGCACTTCAGAACACCGAACCCATACTAATATTATAAATTCGATAGTTTTTATCGACATACCTCGCGAGCGAAGCCGCGGGCGGAAGCTAGTATTATTATAAATTGATCACGTTTCTGAATTATTCTCCCAACAACAATTGAGACTTTTCCACTTACCATAACGTCGTCGTTTTAGATGATAATCAAGGAACTTATATAACTATTATGATAATATTTTGGAAAATAAAATTTAAAACCAATAAAAACAGCCGCTGCAAGTTTTTTGACAGTTGTTTGTTTTCTTTTTCAGAATGGCAAAGACTAAAAATTGTCGTGATAAAAATCTTATTTTTTAACAATAAATGCATGTTTTTAGTGAAATTAATGTTTTGATAATAAAACGTTTTTATATTATTAAAAAAACCCTTGATATAAAGATTTCATTGATAAAAAATAAGATTTCAAAAAGTGGTCGCATGGTAGATTTTTGTTAGCAACACTGAAAACTATTGTACTGCCACACTATCGACATACTATCGACACACTACTGAGACACCACTGAAACGCCATTGAAGTTTTTGCAGAATGCCAAATTTGCAACAGTGGCAAAATAATGTCTGTAGTGTGTCGATAGAGTGTCAATGGCGTGTCGCTTAACTTAAAGTTACTGAATTGGGCCCCAGATCTTTAGTTGTGGCCCAGTGGTAACGGTCGCGACTTACGAGTTAAGTCGTAGGTTCGAACCCAGTCAGGCGCTTTACTTTGTGGAAATTATTTCATCACCACAAACATGGTGAGGAAACAAGCATGTCCTAGAACCATAAAATCCGAAAACGTGGACAGCATTAGGCCCGCGTGGTTGATAACAGTCTATTTCCCTCTCACTGAGAGGAGACCTGTATCCCAGAAGTGAGAACATTATTAGCTGATAACGGCGCTTACTCTTAACACAGCAACAACTTTCAGTATCAATACTCGGATATCTATGATCAATACGCAACACAATGTAAATTCACCCCGAAGTTGTAGGTAAATACTTTCATCCCGGAATTTGACCTGTACATTTAGAACCAAAAATTCGTAACATAACTTATACAAGCTAAGCAATGTATCCCCAAACACCTGATTTCCACTCTCAGTATGGTAAGCATCAAAGTTATACAATGTAATTCTTTCAATCCTATATATAGGAGGCGTTGTGCCTCCAAATAAGCAAGGATACAATGTATCAGGGTCACAAAAGGACTCGCACGTAATGATGCCGTAATCGCACGAGTTCCGGGTCCGTTTCGAAGTCGTGTCGTAAACATTATTTACGATAACGCGTTTAAAATCGTAAGTATTATGTGTTTAGGTTACGAAATGGACGATTTATGTTTGTAATGTGTTAATGATTTTGCTTGAAAATGAAAAGTGGAGGAGGATGACCATGCATCATGATCTCCTTTTCTTGCCAAAGAAATCGTGGCTGCAGGAATGGTATGCACATGGAATAACAGATCATTAATTTATTGGTAGAAATGATCTGAATAGAATCATAGATGTGGTCGCAAGAGAAATTGCAAAGCATTAATGAAATGTATCTGTGTGGCTCTAAAAATGCACGCTTATAAATCTGGAATCTGGGTTATAAGAACAAACATAATAGCACAAAAGCAAGATCATTTTGAGTCTATTTACGTAAAATCCAACTCTAAACCGACCTCTTCAGTCTTCAATACACGCGTCTATTTACGTAACATCCAATTGTAAAACGACCTCTTCAGTCTTCAATACATCTCGAGGACTCGTAAAAACATTCATAAATAACTTCTACAGTATAATAAACACTATTCCTACAATAAACAGTTTTCTACGACTTTTAGATTTGCCTGTAAGTTTGTTTATGAAGCAATCATCTTTTTGGAGAGATCTTGGCTGTGTCCCAGGATTATAGTGTTATGTAAAAGTAACAACTTAAGTTGGTTGAACTTTTTACATAAAATTACATTACGCCTGCAATCTCCGTTGGTTCAGGCAGAAGTGTACATACGCCAGCACATAAAGTTACTACAATCTGTCAAATTTCTTTAATAGATTTTCAACTTTATCGCTAAATCATAAGAATTTTGTTCATCATTTGTCAAAGTTGATTGGAAAAATTTGACAGTTTCGGGTAGCTTGATGTCCTGGCGTCTGTACCTATCATCATCATTTCAGCCGAAAGACGCCCACTGCTGGACATAGGCCTCCCCCAAAAGGGGGGGGGGGGGGGTTTGCCATAATCGCCACGCTTGGCAGGCGGGTTGGCGATCGCAGTATGGGTATGGTGGTGGAATGCATAGAGAACGCTGCTGCCCATTCTCCGGTACGCCCCTTAGTCGCCTCTTACGACACCCACGGGAAGGATGGGGTGGTGCTATTCTTTAAGTCCGGCACCACACAGGCAGTACCAGTCTGTACCTATAGATCACCCACAGTTCGCCAGTTATGTTTGAGTAACATGTAATAGGCGGCGAGCCTATTGCCATCAACTGTCAGGGACTCAAACTGTAACCGTATTAAGTGTTTTTACCCGACTGCGGCGAAGCCCAAAAGGAGGGTTATGTGTTTGACCTGTATGTATGTATGTATGTATGTACGTATGTATGTATGTCCTTTTCTTTGTTCCCTCGTAACTTCTAAACGAATGAACGGATTTTGATAAATTATACGTCTTTAGATTTGTCTTGGTAGCGCGAGTGTCACTGGGTATATCAAAATTGAAAAAATATAAAATGGCCGATTTTTGGCGCAATATTATGTCTTCAAAAAAAAATATTTTTCTCGAAACCTATCGAGTGGGGTATCAAAATAAAGGGTTTTTAAAGGTGGTTACAAAATTATATACAACTTATATGGTTAAAAGTAATTCGAAGTGACAAATCGTAAAAAACACGTACCAAGAGCTAAATCGTCTGCGAAATCTTTCAAATTTGTAAACTAAAAAGCTGGAAATAAAAAACAAGTAATTAAAAAATCTAAAAAACCCGACTGCGGTAAAAAAATTAAAGTTAAAAAAACTGAAAAGCTAAAAACAAGGCCATTTTAAATTAAATAAAAGTTGGAAGCAGGCGGGAACCATACCATTTTTCTATTACATTTTCAAACTCAAATGGGGAGCCTGCTTCCAACTTTTATTTAATTTAAAATGGCCTTGTTTTTAGCTTTTCAGTTTTTTTAACTTAATTTTTTTACCGCAGTCGGGTTTTTTAGTTTTTTTAATTACTTGTTTTTTTAACAATGTTTTTTACAACTGTTTTAAAAGAAAAACACTTCGACACAATAATGTCACAGAATCAAAGTGTAACCTTTTATTAAGTGTTAATATGATTTGTAGGTATAACTGCACGGTACCGCTAAAACGCGCGACGGACAGGCAGTCGCGACGATGGCAAAATAGCCTCAATCCAGTCGGGATTGCGGCTATTTTGGCAACGCCGCGTGTACCGGTTACACTTATTAACACTATCAACACTTTCATATCTGTTACAGATATATTACGGTTTGTTGTTTTGGGTTAACACATTTGTGTGACGGCACGGTTGGCGCAGTGGTTGGTCGCGGGTTCGACTCCCGCACGGAACAAATATTTGTATGACCTACAAGTAGTTTTTCCGGGTCTGGCTGCTTGTGTGTGTGTTTAAATGTTTGTAAACGCACCCACAATACAAGAGAAATTCCTAGTGTGTGGGCAAAGTTTTTTTAAAAAAGAAAAAAAAAATACATAATTGATTCTATTATCAATTCAATATGTAATTAACACTTATAATTCTGTAACTGGGCACAAATCCAGACGGCAAAACTCAATAACAGCTACCCCGGCCTTAGATAGAATCACTTGCTGGAGTGTACGCCTGCACTTCGGATGATCTAAGAATGCCACTCACTGATATCGCAATCAACGTAGCCACCTACTGGGCTCAATAATAATAATAATCAGCCTGTATAGTCCCACTGCAGGTCAAGGACCTCCCTCTTCTTAAGGCTTTCCTAAAGGCATAAACTATTTTTGAAGTGAAAACTTCATTAGGCGCTTTGGGCATTTTTTGAGACGGGAAAACCCCAATGGAACTCGCGACACTGTTACCGTAAGCGACACCGCGCGTGTTTTGTTTATAAGAAGATTAAAAAAATACCCGCTTCGGATGTGTTCGGCTGTCCTCGGTTGTACTGCTGTCCTCGGTTTTACGGCTGTCCTCGGTTGTACGGCTGTACTCGGTTTTAATATATATACGATATGTCAGTGAGTGATGGCAAAGTATTCTGTTTGTGTTTTGTTTTCACATCTGTCGGAAATGAGGAAATCCAGGAGAGCCACTGTTTTTTTTAAACAAAGAGGTAGAGTACCATTGGCACGAAAAAAAAAAGAAGCCCGATCTGGGATTCGAACCCAGGACCTCATGTCCAGTAGTAGTACTTGCGGCAAGTAGAGCCCTGAGGCAGTACTAAGGTACAGTCAGAAACAAAAGTCGATTAACACTTTAGTTTTTTTTAATCTCAGTTATTGAGCAAAATATTTGTTCAAAATTGCAGCAGAAGTACAATGCAAATGTTGCAATGCAATGTTGTTGCTGACCGTACCAGTAGGGTACTTCTTTTTGACAATACACACTATCAGCTGACTGTGTGTGGCTGTGATGACTTATGGAACTGAAACGTGGTCGCTCACAATGGGCCTTATAAGAAGGCTAAAAGTCACCCAAAGGGCAATGGAGAGGGCTATGCTTGGGGTTTCCCTGCGTGATCGAATCAGGAATGAGGAGATCCGCAGGAGAACCAAGGTAACCGACATAGCCCGAAGAATTGCCAAACTTAAGTGGCAGTGGGCAGGGCACATTGCTCGCAGAACAGATGGCCGATGGGGCCGAAAGGTTCTGGAGTGGCGACCGCATACCGGAAGACGTAGCGTTGGAAGGCCTAACAAGGTGGACCGACGACCTCGTGAAGGCCGCAGGAACCCGTTGGATGCGGGAAGCTCAGGACCGGTCGAAGTGGAGGTGCTTGGGGGAGGCCTATGTCCACCAGTGGACGTCTTTCGGCTGAAATGATGATGATGATGATGATGACTATCAGCTTAGTGTTTGAAAAAATCCCTCCGTAATTAGTTACGGCAATACGCATGCACTGTATCATGATTACGTTACAATGCAGTAATCAAGGTTGATTTATATGAATAGGTAATCGGAACTAATCGAAAGAGACTTTATAGCGTCACGTTCTGCACTCATGAACTTGTAAGTATACACATTTACATAACAACCAATGTAAATGTAATCTTATAACACAAATCTCTTTATTCATTAGAAATCGGTAGTAGAGTAAGCAATAGCCTATGGTCAGCTCGAAAAGTATTTGACTAAAATGTAAACAAATGGCCGGTCCATTTGTTTACATTTGAGTTAGATACTGTTACGAAAACGTAAGTGGAGGATGCTTTGAAGTGCCACTTACGATAGAAAGGCTTTGAATTATTTGATTACTTAAACCCGAAATTCAACAAATTGAGGTAATATTTGTAGCCCTAATTTTCGATTCGTTTTAAATGATTTAATAACGTTATTCAAACAACGACTGCAATTGAACGAAGTGGTGAGATATAAGGTTGAAACCTTCCAAATACGGAAAATGTGATACTAATTCCATTTAGTGAGTGATTGCGTAAGAATTCAACCTGAACAGGCTTTGTTTACACTTTCGTCAGATACTTTAGGAACAGACTATAAGTAATTAAGTAGGTACAGCTTACGTTTCAATGAGTTGTTCAGTACTTAAATACAGATAGACAGTCGGAATTAAAGTAATATATTAAAAATAGTAATAAAAAATCGAATAAAATAAATTTATTACAAATTACTATTCAAAATACTCAGCCCAATTAATTCACATGCCTTATAAAAGGCACCAATTATTTCGACAGCGGTACAGTCACGAGCATAAGTATGTATACACTTGGCTTTATTCAAAGACGATTTTCTCCTTCAGTTTTGAATGAAATTTTATGTTATTACGAACAAAGTATTTTCGAACCCATAGGTTTGTGTAAAGTGTATTTCAACGTTGCATTCGTTATTTCACGAAAAAATCGCAATTGAAAGTTGCCAAGTGTTGACATATTAGTGCTCGTGACTGTACAGCGGTACCGACTCCCACTTGACCGACATATGCGTAAATTAAACTCGCAATAAAACAGAAATCAGAATTAACAGGAGTTTCAGGCAACTACGAAATGAGTCAGCTAGTAGGTACTGGTTGATTGACCACTTGTAAACTATTGGAGTTTGGAGTGCGCAACATTGAAGGACTGGGCAATCTGACGCGGTTTCCGTAGTGAGGCGATTCTGCTGATGAAGACGGGTAAGCTACTTTTAGACAAGCGTGTATGTATATCAACGTCGACTGCATCAACAGTCCTAATTTCGGACGAGACAGATGAGAATAGCGACCATTAAAAAAAACACAATGTATTCACTAGACATAATGCAGTGTTCATAATCTCATATAAATTTACATTCCATCGCCAATTAATCAGTTATCTACCTTAGTGAAATATATTCGAAGTTGATTTTTGAGTGATCATTTGTTACAAAAAGGTCCTAATACGTCTTTGGTTGCAATGGAATTTGAACTTTGCTAAATATGACATTCAGTTTGTTGTTCTATAACTTGAAAATTATTTCAAATACAGGGTTATTTGAAAAACACCAAAAACCTCTTAAGAGGTCATTGTACTCATCATTATGAACAACTTTTACTATGGGACTAAATCTGAAATCGTGAAAAAAAAAATCAGCTGTTCCCTACATTTATGTTCGTATAACTCGTCAAATTGTAGGGAACAGCTGATTTTTTTTTCGCGATTTCAGATTTGGTACCATAGTAAAAGTTGTTCATAATGATGAGTACAATGACCTCTTCAGAGGTTTTTGGTGTTTTTTCAATAACCCTGTATAAACTGTTGTGCTCTGAAAGAGTGATGATGCTTAGAAGGTACGTCTGACAATCCCTGCGCAGTCAGTTTCCTGAGCAGTTTATTAATCCTTTTTTTGTTGGTGGGAAATCATCAAATGACTCCCCTCCGCTCTGGGCAGAGAGGAAGGGAGTGTCAGACTCTTACTGACTAAAACGCACCCGTGTTCCTTCCTTAGCCCTTTATGTTCCGGGCCAGCGGTAACCCTTTCGGACAATCCCGCTGACCCGGCAGGCTTCGGCCCAAAGGGGCCTTTCCTCGGTGCTGACATCTCTTTGAGGCGCGCGTTTATCAGTCTTGCTGAATAGTTTATCGTTGACCTTGGACATCAAAATCGCTCGTTTCCATCAAGAGAAGATCCAAGTAATCTTCAATTAGGCACGGAACTAATCAAAAGTTTGATTGGATTTCCACCCACTCGAAGAAAAATAACGTGTTTTGAATTAATTTTGTCATGATCCAGCTCACAACGGGCAAAACAAAATGCTAACAATCTTAAACAAAACACTACTACTAATTAATTCCCTCTACAAAACAGTCACAATCCAACATGTCATGTCATGTTAGAACCACAGATATAGATATACCTAGATAACGCAAGAGTACCTACTTCGCGTGCCAAAAATTGCACCAACTTATGATTACAAATCGTAAGCCGCCCCTTTCGCGCTCAGTCCTTTGTACTGCTGGCTGGGTAAGTGTGAGCGAGAGCGCGAGCTTGTGACGTCATAGTAGGTAGTCAAAAAATGGCACGCTTGGTTTTCATACAGTTCGTGATACTTGCGTTATCTAGGTATATCTATATCTGTGGTTAGAACAGTCGTCGCATCATCTCAGAGCGAGCGAGGCGTGACTCTCACCGGTACTGATGTATCGTTGCATCCACATCGATGCTCCAATGCTCACTCCAATTGAATCGATTGAGTCAATTCCGTTATGCCTGTCAAAGGCTTGCCGTGTCACTTGTTACTCACTGTGCGTTCGTGATTGCTCTGAGGGTGTGCAGAGCGTGGAATGGCACCTCTATCTGCTGGTGTTATCAACGCGAATGTGAGTCTGACTGTCTGCGAAGATAGTGTGGTTAAACTATGGAACTAGTTAGTGTACTTATTATATATTTTACTGGCAATATTAAAGCAGTTATTAGTATTTTATATATTTTACAAAACAGTTTGGTTGTCATGCCAACACTAAAAGATTCGAAATGTAAAAGGACGCGACAATGTGGTCTTCTGTCGAGCGCTGATGACGCGGACGGGACGGTTAAAATCACAGATATAGATACACCTAGATAACGCAAGAGCAACTACTTCGCGTGCCAAAAATCGCACCAGTTTACGTACCTACAAAAATCGTTAATCGCCACTTTCGCGCTCATTCCTGTGTACTGCTGGCTGGGTGAGCGTGAGCGCTGGCGCTAAGCCCCGGGTGGGGCGAGACAGGTGCCGCACGCGGCGGCGTCTTTGAATCTATTTGATTTTCCCATCACTAAATAGTGCTTGTGACGTCATAGTAGGTAGTCAAAAAATGGCACGCTTGGTTTTCATACAGATCGTGATACTTGCGTTATCTATATCTGTAGTTAAAATATACTCAGGCATAGAATTGTTGGAGACCTACAGTAAATAAGGTAACCTATTAGTTATTGTAAATATAAGAATACTCAATAAGTAGAGATATTATGTGGAGAATATAGGAGATGTGATGTTGACAAAGAAATATAAATGAATGATAAAATATCTTGGTGTTTCAAATCATTTTCAGTATCCCTGAAATATCGTAAATATAGTTAACTATATTTGTTTATATGTCTAGTTTAAACTAGACAGTAATTGATAGTTTGTGGGGTAACGACATTAAGATCCATTTGGGGAATATATTTGGAATTAACTTAGTTGTTTTAGAGCAAGGTTATTTATAAGTACACAGGTGAATTGGTAGGCGGAAAAGGGAGGAGTATTTCCGTACAGGATCCATCGTGCAGCATGGGCGTAGCCGCAGGTCATAGTTAGTAATAAAACATGATAAAATGACAACTTAATTTAACAAACGCAGTAAAGCTTACCATAACCCGTTTGTAGTAAATATGTTTTAACTGTTCCAATTACAGTAATTATGATATGATTTGTCTAATAATATCTTTTGGAGTTGTCATCACCGATAGCCTAATAGTACTCCTCTAATCACACACACACACATTTAACTCGATCTTCGGCTCCTCTCATCCAGCTTTCTTCTAAGCTATGTGAAGCTCTAACATTATTATATCGTTCGTTTTAAAAAAGCTCTGCCATTAGCACAAAAAACACGGTCAAACTGTACATCTGCTAATCTATATGATACGCTCATTATCTAAAATGACACACCACTTTAACAGATAACACATCGCATTATAATTTCACTTTTTATGTAAGCACCTATGTACTTAAAAACATATCCACCTATAATCCAAGCTCATGTTAATTAGATCTAGAAGTCTAGATATTTAAAATGGCCGCCAGATACTATCGTGTATCGTTACGTGTTTACTGTTATATCGTTATTTGAAAGTAAGAGCTGTCGCCAATACGCGTGAAACATGCAATATGCGTAGGAGTGGTACAACTATCTAAGAAATCAAGACATGTACTACGGAAGACGGTATTATTTCTTGAACGTTTTATTCTTGGCAGTGCTTTGATTATTTTGTAGAACTGTTGTGGAAGGAATAGGTTGCAATATCAATTTTCTGCTCATTTTCACGTACAAACATTTATTGCTCATGAAATCACACCTAAATCTTGCTATTTGGCCTCACAAATAACAACACACACACATCTTGTTATTTGTGAGGCCAAATAGCAAGATTTAGGTGTGATTTCATGAGCAATAAATGTTTCTCATACAGGGTTATTGATAAAACATTAACAACCTCTTAAGATGTCGTTGTACTCATGATTATGAACGACTTTTAATATGGGACCAAACCTGAAATCGCGATAAAAAAATCAGCTGTTCCCTACATTTTGACGAGTTTACGAACATAAATGTGCGAACAGATGATTTTTTTTGGGTGCTAATTAAGGCAGCTTCTTTAAAATGTCATTCTCGTCTGCAAATATATTTAGTTGTCTAATGAATTAATAGCTCAGCGACGAACTTTTAGCGTCTAATAAATGGTTTATAAGCGACCATATTATATTGTAAAACAAGCTACTGTTAATATGACGCAACATGGTGATAATTCTTAAGCAACTAAATTTGTGATATGTCTACTCATTGCCAGCTTCTAATAAGTGTATCAACTTCATCTATAAAATAATATCAACGTACTCTAATTTCATAGAGTCACCTTTATTTTTATACTTTAGCATAAGTAATTGATGAGTGAATCTACTATATTTGAACATAAAATTTCCTTATTTTTGTCATCAAATAATGGTCAATGAAAGCTATAATTTCATGTATTCGCCTATCTATTTATAATGTTACCATAAGTAATTGACTATTATACCTACCCAAATGAACATACAAAAAATATTGTTATCATAAAACCCCCATGGGGGTCCCCCGTTCCCCCTGGTACCACTCCCATGAAACGAGGACGCACCATTCTTGAGAAAAACAAATTATTGTAACCTAACCTCAAAACACTAGTTTTCAATACAAAGTTGCTTCTGCACGTCTCCGGCGCTGCGGGAAGTGCAGCCCCTTCGCCCTTACGTAACAAAGGATAGGCACCCATGCTCATGGGTGCCTATGCTTTGTTACAGCGGGCGGGGGCTGCACTCCCTCCGCGCCTCCGGATTTTTAAATACACCCTCGGGGTAGCAGCCAAAAGACTACGTGGAGTCGGGGTGCCCCGATTCGGTTTTGGGACAGATTCGACCTATTTCAACCAGAAAGTGGGGTACGCTAACTTCCTTCTGAACATAATTTCTAGGTACATGATTCCCAACGAGCGTCAGGTACACTCCCGCGCTTGTGTTGCAAACTTTCACGAAAAAAGAATATGATTTATTAATTTAGTTGTTGAATGAAAAACTTTGATTGCTAATTTTGAGCCTGGAATTTGATTTTATTAGCAGACAGATGTTGAATCTCTAAAATATATAAAGTAGCTCACTTACAACATTAGTCGCTGAGTTATCAAATCAGAAGTAAATATATTTATCGGTAGCTCGGAGTCATATTAATTTACGCTCGTAAATTGACGCTGGTATTTTGATATTCTGTTGGAATAGTAAAGATGATGAATTAATATAATTGAAGCTGTTCTATTAACTCGTCGCCCACATATAAAAAAAGACGCTAGGTTGCAGGTGCTAAAGAAAACTTTTGTTGCCGCACATATAATTTCCCATTTTTTTTCGAGGGATAATATTTTACCAATTACCCTGTATCTTATTCCTCTCTGATCGTATCAGGGTTGCTACACTTTAAGCACGAAATCCGTTGTTTCGGGCCCTTCCTTCTCTGGGGATGTACTGTGTAAGTCCGTCGACGAAGAAACGGCCCCTCCAAAAATAGTCGATCGTCTAAACAAGTGTCTTCTTCGGACGGGCAAATGTGTGTCGGTAGTAGGGACTACTGTCAAATCGTATTGTCATTCAGTGTTAGTTCTGGACCCGAATTAACATAATTATGTCCGTAAGTGACACGGAATATTAAACCCCCGTAACTTCGGTCGGTTCGGACTGCCGACTTCATACTTCGGGAGTGGACTGATTAGACTGTTCGGAGTCCGAACTTAGAATGAATGACAACACGATTTTTTCAGTTACCCCTAATTCGGGTGTGTTCTTGCCCGTCTAAAAAAAAATGAATTTGTCCCTTGTTTTGACGAAACAATTTCTTTCGGACGGACCCGTATGTTCGTTAACGGACTTAGAAAATAGACCCCCTGAGGTCGTATAGGGAAGTGTGTTTGAGTAAAAGGAATGACACAAATTGTCTACATTTCTTTCTCACATTGAAGTAACGATTAATTTAACACTCATCCAAGTCCCAGGTCTTTCATGCTCTCCTGGTAATTAGTGACCTACGAATCATTTAAATCTTTCGGTATGAATTTCCTCGAAGCTTAGCAATATGTTTTCAAAGCATCCAAGTAATTGTTTTGAAATTCAATCTTTCCCCCGACAGTTTTTCAAGATAATGTTTTTCTAACAAACGCTAGCATCATTAAAAATGCAAGCAGCAATTCTTGCATAATGCAAGACAAACAATGTCTTTCATGCGCAAGGATGCGAACTATTTTCTAAGATAATTTCACCGTTTCCTTATTATTGAATTTGTGTTGCATTTGCATCGGTAAACATGGTGCTGTGCCCACAGCAAATTCAATTCCAGGGAGCCTTGAGACAATAGTAGCTTCGTGTTCAGATGGAGCGTTTTATTTGCGTTGCCTTATAGCGGTGGAAAAGTAAACAGGTGGTTTGTCTTTCCTCCATTTTTGAAAACTGGAACCACATCCCCAAAATATACAGGGTCCAAAAAATTTTAACACAGCGATCAGTACGTCTAACAAAAGATATCCAAGCAAAAAAAAACACTCATTAAAGTGATTATATTTTGACCTAAAATAATAAATTAGTGTATTTTCGTTAGTTGATTATTTTTCTTGTAAGTATCTATGCGTTTTTCTTATATATTTTTTTACCATCGTCCTTATTTTGGTGGTTTGAATCATTTCTATAAGTTTGTCCATCTATTTTAATGGAACCTTATATAGGTAGGTATGTGAATACTTTGAACAGCATTCAAACATAGAACGAAAGGAAAGAAGTTCGAAGCATACAGCTCAAACACAGTGAATAGGAAAAATATAACAAATGGGGAAACTATGCGTCACACCAGCGGCCATAAACTTGCCTTACCTATAAACAGCACAAGAACCCAATTCTCAATCAACGATGAGGGGGCCTAAAAAGGCCACTTTGACAGAATCATAAAAGGATAACATTATGAATCATAATGGACAGTTAACTGTTAAGTTAATCGTATCAAATCCCATTGGTGAAGGATTTTTCAGTCATTTTTTTTGTCTGTGCTAAAATACCAATCAATTTTTTTGTCTGTGCTAAAATACCAATCAATTTGATTGTACCTGCGTAGTGCAGCGAAAAAAGAAAAACACGGACTGTCTGAGCCATATTATGATTCATAATGTTATCCTTTTATGATTCTGCCAAAGTGGCCTTTTTAGGCCTCCAGACATCGTTATTTGACATACACAAACAAAAATCATATACTGTTTTAGGAATTGTGAATTCGTCACTGAGGTGCACAGCACTAGCAGGTAAATTAATAGTGTCTCAAGAAATCGATACATGTTAAGTTACATTACAAAATAAAATATGTAGAATAAAAAATGAGCTATGTTCACAATTACGATCAGAAATACAAAAGTATTTAAGAAAAAACAAAAAAAAAGGCAGGCAAAGAAGGGAAAGGAGGACATAGTTATCATCATATGAAAGTCAATGAGAGATATTCTGATCGTCTGTTAAAAAATTACTAGTTTAAATAAAGTTTAAGGGGATTACAGGACCTAAACGCAAAAAAACGCAAGTTTTAAAAGCAATAAAAGTATGATCGACAGTAAACAAAATCAGAAAAATATATGATATTTTTCAGGATATATGCTAGGTAAATAGTGTGTTGAAACCATAATACAACTTATGATACGATAGAAATAAATCATGAAGATACCTCTAAAAACTTTCTTCTTGCAATAAAAAACATACTAAGTAATACATACAATCATTCTGATTTTTTATCAGATCATTCTACAAGCAACATACTAAAGCACTAGTGTTTTAATTGTTTAGTCCAAACAATAGATTTTTTGTAAATAGATAATTGGATTCATATTTTGCAATAAATTATCAGCGTTGTGTCATCGCGCTTCTCTTTCTTTTCTATGCAGTCCGACAGTGACCGCGCTTTAGGTCATGTACTCTCCATAACTTAAAACGCTGCATCTGAACCAGCCATTAAGTTGTAACAAACAAGAAACTGAATCGATATTCGTACCTACCTACGTACTTTTGTTTCCGGACATTAAAATCGCTGTTTATTTTATTATTCCGTTTGGAAATTGAAGAGAAAACAATTCACCGTCAATTTACGACTTCAAAGTTTTATTATTTTGAGAGAATTCTCGACTTTCCGCTTCCGGAGGCGAGGAATAACAGGATTATTGAGGACCATTATGTTTTAAAAGACGGTGTTCCAGTCGCCAAAGTATAAAAGTAATGGTGGATATGTGCCAGAAACTGTGTTTGTGGGGACATAAACATTAGTTATGTCCTAGTTTCTATGTTTGCACTATGAAGGTCGACAGTTAAACTATGTTTTTGAACGACTTAATATCTGTCTCGTGCAAATACATCGAAGTTTTATGATGACTACCGAGATGACGACTAAAAGTTCTGAAGTATGGAAGAAATAGACATGTTAGGCCGACCCCAAATATATTAGGATAAGGGTAGGAGAATGATGACTATCGGTGATGAATCTAATAGCGCCATTAGTAAAAATTACGGTACACGACACGGTAGGTAATCAAGTCAAGGATCAAAGGACCAATTTAACTCATTGTTATGCGAAACCTTACCTCATCTTACATATTCTACGCCAATTAAAGTAAAACTGAAGACATCACAGCCAGAAGAAATACCTGAAACAAATAAACATCCATTTAGGGTGAATTCCACCAACATTTTATACCTTTAAGAATAAATTTTGATTTTTTGTCAGTTTTTGCATACCTGCTAGAACTGTCAGGCGTTGTTGGATGGATAAAAGATTTCTGATTTTGGTAAAATCAGCTCTTATTTGAACGATAGTGTAATAAGTGATCATAATTATATCGGGTAAGGCGTAGAGCGGGGAATCTAACTGTTTTTGTTGTACGCATAAGTAGAGTCAACAGTAGAAGTAGATGATCAAAATCAGAAATTTAATACTAATGAACGGAGTTCGCGTCAGAACTGTGTGGCGTCGAAGTGATTTCTGTGTGGCGTTGAGTGGTTTGAATCACTTCGACGCCACACAGTTCTGACGCGAACTCCGTTCATTAGTATTGAATTTCAGATTTTGAATCTACTTTTGCTGTTGACTCTACGAGCCCCTCACTCAGTTTTGCTTGCGTTTTCCAATCTTGGAAAACGCAAGCAAAACTGGCTCAATTAATATTCAAGTACCTAATAAGCAACTCACTTTCCAAAATGTATGAGTCTAACAGATAAGGTGAGCTCACTTTCGTTGCAGCTTAATTCAATTATAATTCACAAACTTAATCAAACAACACAAGTCACATCTCTGTCTACAAAGACCAAGATCTACAATATAACGCAGTTACACACCACACAATAGCTAGCAGTTACATCTAAAAGCTAGTGAGGTAGCAGAGCTAAGAGAATAGCTAACCGAAGGGCGCCTGGAGCACAATATGGCGCTGTATTCACAGGCTACAGAATGGCTAAAGGCTTGTTGCATATAGGCTTACAATCTGCAAGGTTGTGTTTGAATTGTAGCATGTTTGGTGATTTTATTGCTGAAATGATAAGGCAGACATGCTGGCATACTTTACGTTGTTAAAAGTAAAGGTCCTGAAATAAAGGGTGTGAAAGTTTGATAGAAAACCGACATAACGGGTATAAAGAAACGCTTAATGAAGCCCAGAGACACATGTTCATCCCGTCATTGTGATCATTTTTTAATTAGACGAAACAAGGCAAAAACGCCGAAAAAAAAACACGTTTGTTGTATGGGAGCCCCCCTTAAATATTCATTTTATTTAGTTTTTAGTATTTTTTGTTATATGCGGCAACAGACGGCAACAGAAATAGATAATTTGTAAAAAATTCAACCGTCTAGCTGTCGCGGTTCTTGAGATACAGCCTGGTGACAGACAGACGGACGGACGGACAGACGGACGGACAAACGGACGGACAAACAGCGAAGTCTTGGTAATAGGGTCCCGTTTTTATCCTTTGGGTAAGGAACCCTAAAAAAAGAAGAAGGAAGTTCTTTGTACTGAAATGGCCCAGTGCATCAATGACTTTTAGATTTTGATTTCAGGTGAGTATGGACGGATTTTAACGTGCAGAAGCCTCAGCCTAATCAGAAAATTACATAAGACAGTCCACCACCTCATAGTGCTTTAAGCAGGGGAGCAGTGGTTATAGGAACCAAATGTAAATTTGTCTGAAAGGAATTTGTCTTCACCATGTAAGGTTACTGTGGCTGATTGTATATACATTGAAGTATATTTTGTCGATAATAAAACAGCAAAAAAGAAATACAAATTTAAAAAGATAGTTAGTCAACGTCTTGTTTAAAGATGAGGATGCTCGAGGGCTTTTTTAATTTGTAAAGTAAATTCCAAAATTTTCCTTAAAACAGATACCTATTCGAAAACAAAGTCGGTTAGTCCCTTTATGCTAATTAAAGTACCTTTGTAAACTACGTCAAAAAGCCTAAGGTGAAAAACGAAAATAATAATTTTCTTGTACGTACACGACTGTCCTTGGTGGATCTTTGACAGTCGTTAGTGATCGCCTGAAGCCAGAAAGTCTGACAACCAGTCTTACCAAGGGGTATCGTATTTTCCAGTAATTGGGTTGTGGAAGTTAGATAGGCAGTCGCTCCTTGTAAAATTTGTATTCAGCTGCATCCTGTTAGACTGGAAGCCGACCACAACATGGGAAAAGGCTAGGCAGGTGATGAATTAACTTTCCAACTTATATAATAGAATCTAAGATCTACCTACTCTCACTTCTCGTCATTCTTCACTCAAGCTTTTTTGTGACTGTACCCAATACTAAACCCTTAACTGTCTCCATATAAGGTCGTTTCTCACCTGACAAGTCCTCTGCAGTTCAGTTATACGCAGCAGCCCCCAATATAGTTGGTAAAAGGCTAGGCAGATGATGAATTTTCTTGTATGCACGACGACATAACAAGCCGTACAGTTCCAGTATAAGCCGACTTCTCATTGTACGAAAAGCGTAATTATATACTTTGCGAACTGAAAATGTATACCTTGATATATCAAGCTCTTGCAGTAGGTACCTACTGCAAGAAAATGTATTTTCCTTTTCCATTTTACTTTTATTTCACGTATTCAACCGACCTTGCAATTTTATACGATAAATTGAATTTATCAGGAAATGCGGGGTACCGCTAGTTTTTCTCATAAAATGCTGTCACATGTCATTCTCTTGGAGTATTCTCCTAATGCATCTCGTCGCCCGTCTCGAGAGAAATTTGTGTCAAATTGAATCTTTCTTTTGTCTCTTAAGTAAACTTACGTATTTTGTTTATGTAATTTGTTTAGTGGGTCTGGGTAAAATATTAGCATTGTTTTTTTTTTTAATTAGTACTGGGATTTGTTAGATAGGTATTGACTTAGCAACTATGGACATTAATATTTTTATCTTTAGCCTTAAATGTCATAAAGAAAGCATGACCTTCTAATGTCAAATAAAGAAAGCATGACCTTCTATACTTTTTAAAACTTCTGATAAAAGCGACATAATTAATCAGCTTATAATGTTCCCACTGGTGGGACGCAGGCCACCTCTCTGGGAGTGGGCCATATTCCACCACGCAGGACCAGTGCAGGTTGGTATATGTAGGTATGACACATGTTTTCGAAGTTTTTGGTTCTAGGACATGCCGGTTTCCGATGATTTCCTTCACCGTTTTGAGAGCAGTGAAAACCGACACATTAATAATAATTGCTCACACCGTATACAAAACACGTATCTACCTTATTTGTTCTAATAACATACATATGTTGTGCGAAGAACAGAAAAGGTATAAAAGAATACGTTCAGCCTGCTAAAGACAGTGTTTGTTGTCTTCGTGAGAGTAAAATATAGCCCTTCCGGTTTTTCGTTCACAGTCATACGATGTATTTGGTAGTAAATCACGTCCCGAAGGACCGGCGTGAGCTGTTAGAATACCGCTTAGAACACGCACGAAACATTACTCTCTCTTTAACGACACTATGCAAGGTGTTTTTTTTTTATATCCCATAACTCTAGTGTATGAATGAGATCATTCAAGAATTAACCGGAATATGAATTATTTTTCAATTAAAATGTAAAATGAATGTAAAATACTGGTATTCAGCTGCATCCCGTTAAGCCCGGTTTCCACCGCGAGCGGAGCGGACCTTTTAATGACTTCTTTTACCTCGCAAGAGAAAACTGCTTACATGTGTTTCCACCAACAAAGAGTTGAGCGAAAATGACTCAGCTTGCAAAAAGAGTAAAAATGAGCGAGCTCATTCTTCTGTTTCATTTCTCTTTTGCGGTGGGAATCAGATGACTAAACGCTTTCTTGGTGGAAACGCAAACTTATTTCATGAAAACGAAGTCCGCTCCGCTTAGCCATTTCCGGCTCATTACTCTTTCGCGGTGGAAACCGGGCTTTAGACTGGAAGCCGACCCCGACATAGTTGGGAAAATGCTAGGCAGATGATGAACTGTCACTACTATTAGCCACCCAAATAGAATAAAATAAAAATAATAAGCTTTTTGATAAGTAACTTATTAAGTATTTGTGGAATGAAGGCTCCTAGAAACAGGCGCGACACACGATATAATCGCGCGCGACACAAAGGCACCGCTCGTTGCGCGATTTGCGGTGCCTTTGTGTCCGCGCGATTTTATCGCGTGTCGCGCCTGTTTGAAGGACCCTTGAAGGAAATTTACTTATCAAAATGCTAAATTAATACAGGGTAGCAAGGACTAACCAAGAATTCAGCACATTACATTAGACCGTAGAAATTTTCGTCAGTAAACAAAAAAAAAAATCCGCTATTTCATCGATACTTACACGGTCAAAATGTATGGAAAAGCAATTTTTTTTTTTAATAATAGAAGTAAAAATTTCTACGCAGAACGGGTTCAGAATCATGTAGGTACTGAATAGGTAACCTGCTAAATGATACATTCTAACGCGAATTTCTAACAAGCAATACTTTCATTATGTTACATCATCTGCAAAGATACAATTAATCTCTCCGTTGTATAAAAGCAAAAGTTAATCAACAAAACATCGTCTGACAGACACCTACATACCTGCTTACCCATATAAAAAGAATGAAGATACTATTTCATAACATCTCCCACACAACACGACAAAAGATTTAATTAAGATGTTTGTTCCTTTGAAGCATTTTTTTACATTTCAATTAAAATTGCCGAGGGCGTATGAAGTATTTACAAATATATAAGGTGTAAAAAAATTAACCTTACAAACTTTAAGAGGTGCTTTAGACCATTGGACTGAACAACTTTCACTATGGGACCAACTCTGAAATCACGAAAAAAAAATCCGCTGTTTCATACATTTTGATCAAGTAGGTAATTAACTTTTGTATTAAGGACGCCTTTACGAATTGACGCGCTTCAATTTTAGGTATTGAGTGTTACTACTACATGTGCACGGCTCACACACACAGTGACATGCGCGAAGCGGTGAAATTATGAGTAAACTGACACGACTTGATACTTGAGCCTAATTTTATTTTATTTTTGCCATGTATTTTTTTTAAGTTTACGGTGATTTGTTTTCAAACAGTTTGTAGGTAATGTGAAGTGTTCATGTAAGTAGAATGCTATTTACTTAATTTCACTGGACAGTGATTAATCAAGTACAAGTTGCCAAAGTACCTATGTATTAACAATTTGCGGACGAGCTTATTGAAAACAAATATAAAACAAGCTTGTTTTATTCGGTTTATTTCGTATTTTATATAATAAATTTGCTATGGTATCAAATGCAAGTAGGTTCTCACTAGAAAGAAAATACGTCTATTTGGCACACACCCTACAAGGCAAACAGTACATATATGCTACAATATTCATCACGCTAATATTATAAAGGCGAAAGTTTGTGAGTGTGTGTGTATGTTTATATGTTTGTTCTTCACGCTCAAACGGCTTCACCAATTTAGATAAAATTTTGTATAGAGGTAGCTGACACATAATTATAGGCTACTTTTTATCCGATATTCCCACGGAATCGAAACTTATGCGGGTGAAGCCGCGGGGCACAGCTAGTTGCTTCATAAATATTTAAAAAATTCGTAAAACAAAAACAACGCAATGGATATTGTTGAACTGTCAAATCGGAATGGATTGCCATTCCAAGTGTGTTACGCAATTAGGATAACGTACTAAGCAGTGTCGTGCATTGCATAAAGGCATATTAGCAGTGGCTACCTCGATAAATCACCATAAGCCTGTCAATTACATTTTTGGCCGTGCAAAGTGACGGATATTGAGATCGCCGATAGTGAGATAAAAATGAAAATCCAAGATGGCGGTTGTAGTTTTTTTTTATTTTTATCATGGGTATCGTTTTTATGGTTTTCAAGGGTGCTAAAACCGATAGTGATGTCCAAATGAAAATCCAAGATGGCGGCTGTATTTTTTTTTTATATTTTTCATCGTGGGTGTCGTTTTCATGGTTTTCGAGCGTGCTGGAGCCATTAATTAGGTCAAAATGAAAATCTAAGATGGCGGCTGTAATTTATTTTTTATTTTTATCATGGGTGTCGTTTTTATGGTTTTCAAGGGCGCTAAAGCAGATAGTGAGGTCAAAATGAAAATCCAAGATGGCGGCTGTAATTTTTTTTATATTTTTTATCATGGGTGTCGTTTTCATAGTTTTCGAGGGTGCTGGAGCCGAAAACAAAGTCAAAATGAAAATCCAAGATGGCGGCTGTAATCTTTTTTTTTTTAGATACTTTTGTTTTATGTTTACGATTAGTGACCGCATCTGCCTAGACTAGACCCGGCCTAGTGCCTGCCTACCTATTCTTAAGGTCTCAACAAAACTAACAAAAGAAGCCCAAACTTGGCACACCTAGCTCAGCTCGGCTATTAGTTCCAGTAGCAGTCTTCGAAGTTCACCTGCAGGTCACTCCATCAAGTCCGGAGGTAAGGTCTCAACATAACTAAGAAAACGAGCCCATACTCGGCACACCTAGATCAGCTCGGCTGTTAGTTCCAGTAGCAGTCTTCGAAGTACACCTGCAGGTCACTCCATCAAGTCCGGAGGTAAGGTCTCAACATAACTAAGAAAACGAGCCCATACTCGGCACACCTAACTCAGCTCGGCTATTAGTTCCAGTAGCAGTCTTCGGAGTACACCTGCAGGTCACTCCATCAAGTCCGGAGGTAAGGTCTCAACATAACTAAAAAAACGAGCCCATACTCTTCACACCTAGCTCAGCTCGGCTATTAGTTCCAGTAGCAGTCTTCGAAGTACACCTGCAGGTCACTCCATCAAGTCCGGAGGTAAGGTCTCAACATAACTAAGAAAACGAGCCCATACTCGGCACACCTAGATCAGCTCGGCTGTTAGTTCCAGTAGGAGTCTTCGAAGTACACCTGCAGGTCACTCCATCAAGTCCGGAGGTAAGGTCTCAACATAACTAAGAAAACGAGCCCATACTCGGCACACCTGACTCAGCTCGAATTATTCCGTACTGATCCCCTAAACCCCCCCCTCCACCCCCCCCCCCCCCGCCTCGATCCCCTCATAGATCGTCTTCTGTTTTAATCTCTGTCTTATCCACTAAAAACTTTCTCATACCGGTTTGAACCGCTTTTTCTTTTGTTTTTGATCCTGAAGGATCGTCAGCAACAAAAATAAGTACAGGTTTTATTGAAATACATAAGTTCGTTATTTATTATTATAACGGATACGTACGTGTATGTTAGTATTGAGGAACAACGACTCCATATTTTCGTCTTTGTCAAGTCACCGCACCCGGTTTGAACCCTTTTTAATAATTTTACAGATGGCAGATGTGAAAAATGTTACAATTTTTCATGATGTATGTCAATTTCGTGGTTTTCGAGGGTGCTGAAACCGATGGTGAGTTCAAAATGAAAATCCAAGATGGCGTATGTGAAAAGTGTTACAATATTTTCATGATGGGTGTCAATTTCGTGGTTTTCGAGGGTGCTGAAATCGATGGTGAGGTCAAAATGAAAATCCAAGATGGCGGATGTGAAAAATGTTAAAATTTTTCATGATGGGTGTCATGGGTGAAAATTTTTAACAAGTTTCACATCCGCTATCTTGGATTTTTATTTTGACCCCACCATCGGTTTCAGCACCCTCGAAAACCACGAAATTGACACCCATCATGAAAAATTGTAACATTTTTCACATCTGCCATCTGTAAAATTATTAAAAAGGGTTCAAACCGGGTGCGGTGACTTGACAAAGACGAAAATATGGAGTCGTTGTTCCTCAATACTAACATACACGTACGTATCCGTTATAATAATAAATAACGAACTTATGTATTTCAATAAAACCTGTACTTATTTTTGTTGCTGACGATCCTTCAGGATCAAAAACAAAAGAAAAAGCGGTTCAAACCGGTATGAGAAACTTTTTAGTGGATAAGACAGAGATTAAAACAGAAGACGATCTATGAGGGGATCGAGGCGGGGGGGGGGGGGGGGGGAGGGGGGGTTTAGGGGATCAGTACGGAATAATTCGAGCTGAGTCAGGTGTGCCGAGTATGGGCTCGTTTTCTTAGTTATGTTGAGACCTTACCTCCGGACTTGATAGAGTGACCTGCAGGTGTACTTCGAAGACTCCTACTGGAACTAACAGCCGAGCTGATCTAGGTGTGCCGAGTATGGGCTCGTTTTCTTAGTTATGTTGAGACCTAGTTATGTTGAGACCTTACCTCCGGACTTGATGGAGTGACCTGCAGGTGTACTTCGAAGACTGCTACTGGAACTAATAGCCGAGCTGAGCTAGGTGTGAAGAGTATGGGCTCGTTTTTTTAGTTATGTTGAGACCTTACCTCCGGACTTGATGGAGTGACCTGCAGGTGTACTCCGAAGACTGCTACTGGAACTAATAGCCGAGCTGAGTTAGGTGTGCCGAGTATGGGCTCGTTTTCTTAGTTATGTTGAGACCTTACCTCCGGACTTGATGGAGTGACCTGCAGGTGAACTTCGAAGACTGCTACTGGAACTAATAGCCGAGCTGAGCTAGGTGTGCCAAGTTTGGGCTTCTTTTGTTAGTTTTGTTGAGACCTTAAGAATAGGTAGGCAGGCACTAGGCCGGGTCTAGTCTAGGCAGATGCGGTCACTAATCGGAAACATAAAACAAAAGTATCTAAAAAAAAAAGATTACAGCCGCCATCTTGGATTTTCATTTTGACTTTGTTTTCGGCTCCAGCACCCTCGAAAACTATGAAAACGACACCCATGATAAAAAATATAAAAAAAATTACAGCCGCCATCTTGGATTTTCATTTTGACCTCACTATCTGCTTTAGCGCCCTTGAAAACCATAAAAACGACACCCATGATAAAAATAAAAAATAAATTACAGCCGCCATCTTAGATTTTCATTTTGACCTAATTAATGGCTCCAGCACGCTCGAAAACCATGAAAACGACACCCACGATGAAAAATATAAAAAAAAAATACAGCCGCCATCTTGGATTTTCATTTGGACATCACTATCGGTTTTAGCACCCTTGAAAACCATAAAAACGATACCCATGATAAAAATAAAAAAAAACTACAACCGCCATCTTGGATTTTCATTTTTATCTCACTATCGGCGATCTCAATATCCGTCACTTTGCACGGCCAAAAATGTAATTGACAGGCTTATGGTGATTTATCGAGGTAGCCACTGCTAATATGCCTTTATGCAATGCACGACACTGCTTAGTACGTTATCCTAATTGCGTAACACACTTGGAATGGCAATCCATTCCGATTTGACAGTTCAACAATATCCATTGCGTTGTTTTTGTTTTACGAATTTTTTAAATATTTATGAAGCAACTAGCTGTGCCCCGCGGCTTCACCCGCATAAGTTTCGATTCCGTGGGAATATCGGATAAAAAGTAGCCTATAATTATGTGTCAGCTACCTCTATACAAAATTTTATCTAAATTGGTGAAGCCGTTTGAGCGTGAAGAACAAACATATAAACATACACACACACTCACAAACTTTCGCCTTTATAATATTAGCGTGATGAATATTGTAGCATATATGTACTGTTTGCCTTGTAGGGTGTGTGCCAAATAGACGTATTTTCTTTCTAGTGAGAACCTACTTGCATTTGATACCATAGCAAATTTATTATATAAAATACGAAATAAACCGAATAAAACAAGCTTGTTTTATATTTGTTTTCAATAAGCTCGTCCGCAAATTGTTAATACATAGGTACTTTGGCAACTTGTACTTGATTAATCACTGTCCAGTGAAATTAAGTAAATAGCATTCTACTTACATGAACACTTCACATTACCTACAAACTGTTTGAAAACAAATCACCGTAAACTTAAAAAAAATACATGGCAAAAATAAAATAAAATTAGGCTCAAGTATCAAGTCGTGTCAGTTTACTCATAATTTCACCGCTTCGCGCATGTCACTGTGTGTGTGAGCCGTGCACATGTATGTAGTAGTAACACTCAATACCTAAAATTGAAGCGCGTCAATTCGTAAAGGCGTCCTTAATACAAAAGTTCATTACCTACTTGATCAAAATGTATGAAAGCAAGATAGCGGATGTGAAACTTGTTAAAAATTTTCACCCATGACACCCATCATGAAAAATTGTAACATTTTTCACATCCGCCATCTTGGATTTTTATTTTGACCCCACCATCGGTTTCAGCACCCTCGAAAACCACGAAATTGACACCCATCATGAAAAATTATAAAATTTTGACATCCGCCATCTTGGATTTTTATTTTGACCCAATCATCGGTTTCAGCACCCTCGAAAACCACGAAATTGACACCCATCATGAAAAATTGTCACATTTTTCACATCCGCCATCTTGGATTTTTATTTAGACCCCACCGTCGGTTTCAGCACCCTCGAAAACCACGAAATTGACACCCATCAGGGGAGCAGACCGGAATAACTCCTCAGCTCGGCTGTTAGTTCCAGTAGCAGTCTTCGAAGTACACCTGCTGTGCAGGTCACTCCAGCAAGTCCGAAACGAAATATGAATTTATAAACCCTACTTACTTCTAGAAAAATTATAAGACTGTGAATCAAATCTTTCCTTGGGTAATAGGTACATACAGAATGCGTGAAGTATCAAGTTTTGTATGTCAAATATTTTGTATCCGTACAGCGATCTTCTTTTAGCACAAGCTGCTGCTTACAACCGACACAGAGTCCACTCACAACGGCGGCCGAGCGCAGACTATATTAAAATTTCATTACAAATTTTTGTGCAATAAACCGAGACAGTGACCAGTAAAATAACCCTTATTTCAATCCAATAAGATTCACGTATTACAGCTAAATATGTGAAAAAATAGACTCCGATTTTTATTTTTTTCTGAGCTTATTTTTAACATTTTGATAGTTCTTTGGGCTACCTTTTTGAGTTGAACATGTCTGCTTACATAAAATATTTTAAAATAAATATGTTTATGTTATTAAATAGAAGAAAAATGATCCCAAAGACAGCACGATATCGTCGATTTTGTGTGAAGAGGCAACGGAAATTATTTTTTACTATATTATAAACCAACATTTTCGAATAAAAAATGCTACCATTTGGAGATGAAAGAGTAATCTATCTGTGGTAATTATTAGTTACATTTGGTTTCGTCTCATTTTGCCGCAAAATGCACCGAAAAACGGCTTATTTTTGTCAGATTCGTAAAGGCGTCCTTAAACAGTGGATTTTTTTTCGTGATTTCAGAGTTGGTCTCATAGTGAAAGTTGTTCAGTCCAATGGTCTAAAGCACCTCTTAAAGTTTGAAAGGTTAATTTTTTTACACCTTATATATTAATTATCTAGCTTAGCCGCGACTTGGTTCGCGTGAAATTTTTTGTGATCCACCCCGTCGCATCGCATCGCCTGCCTGCGCTATCACTTCCTTATCGCTTAGTGTTCTTTCTTATTTATTTTTTTTGTTCGGCTCCTGTGTCTCTAGCGTGATGTTAAATAGGCTACAGCTTTCCTCAAAAATTGGGCTATCAAATGCAAAAAGAATTTTTCAAATCTGACAGGTTGTTCCAGAACTGAAATTTTTCAAATGTGACTGGTTGTTCCAGAACTGAGAATTTTCAAATCTGACTGGTTGTTCCAGAACTGAGAATTTTTCAAATCTGACTAGTTGTTCCAGAACTGAGAATTTTTCAAATCTGACTGGTTGTTCCAGGTTGTTCTTATACCTTTTAAAACATTTTAAAAGAGTAACGGTGGAGTTTCTTGTCCATTCTTCTCCATACGAAAACTACCTTTTGGAATGGGCGACTAGAATCAATATTCTATTTTGTTGTAATTTTCGACTTTCAAAAGTGCATTATTTGAAAATAAAATGATTTGACTTTGACTTTCGACAGATATAAGCGAGTTCAAGTAAACAAACAAACTTTATTATTAGTAATAATAATACTTAATTAAGTAGTGCAAAGCTGATTGGTATGTTTATATTATAATACTTGGAAATAAAGCTCCAACAAAGCTAAAAATAGCTCAACCCATACCTGATAGATGTGGGCGGTAAAGGTCATCCAATCCATTACAACATCTGATAGATGCAGCTTGGATCCATATTTCAAGTAATTATAAACATCAATCATTGATTTGATTTTGGATATTAGTGATGGTGGTCAAATTTGATTAGTAGTAGATGACTGATTGCTCTTAATTGAGAAAGCGTAATTATTGTGAAACAGTTTTTACCCTTTTGTGTGAATTTGCCGAATATTAGAATGTGACACTTTAGAAACATAATTACAAATTTCAAAATACTTGAAAAACATTTGATCTACCTAACCTAACCTCTCATTGCAAGAAAAACTAAAATTAAAGAAAAAATCCTTTTTAATCGGCCTTTTTGACGACTACGACAAAAGGCCAAATAAAAATATACAAGGCATACGAATAAATTTAGTTTTCATACCGGAGGCACACGTAGGTAATCTGCATGATTTATGCTTTAATTAAGTATATGACATTTTTAGTAATTATAATAACTACAAAAAAATACGATGAGTAGTTTAGGAGTTATGAGGGAACAGATGAACATACGTAGCATATATACGTAGTTTATTAAAATCACAATCCTCCTTTGGCATTGCCGTAGGTGGGTAAAACTGATCCTTCTTCTTCTGTAGAGTATCATTATTTAGTTGTTTTTTTATTTGTGTGTGATAATTTTTCACAATTTTTTCAATCTCAACACAAATAATTGGACCTTTATCCCACGAACAACACAACATCTCAACTCTCAACAGATTCTCAATTCCTATACTATGAATACATCTACGTAAGTACTTACATTTACTGCAAAACTTTTGTAATTACACGTTTACTGCGTGGGAGCACATTTCATAATGTTTGTCTTCTTTATCATGAGGAGAATTCAACGGAAACATGTTTCACAAATGGTTTTAGCGTCGTGGGAACAGCTTGTAATTTCATAGTTTTAGAGACGTATGATTGGTGTTAAATACACATAGTTACATGCTTTGAAATGAAATGAAAAACTAAATAGATACATCGAAGGAACTTTACGATTACAAGATACTAAAAATGGTGGTGATGGCTGCTGTTATTACTTTAATTGCTTTTTTTTACGAGGACTTTTAAGCAACCATGAGAGATTAAGGCTTAAACGAGAAATAAAAGTTGAGGGTATTTGTTGAGTTTATTTTCTACTAGCTGTGCCCGCGACTTCGTTCGCGTGCCTGTCGGATGGGTTTTAATTTTTGCGCAGAACCTCTTTTTCTAAAATAAAAGTAGCCTAAGTTACTACTTATAACTTCTGCTAGTAAAAGTCCCATCAAATCGGTTCAGCCGTTTCTGAGAGTAGACGGAACAAAAAGACAGACAGACTGACAATTTAAAAAAAAACTACTTAGGTACCGTAAATACTTTCATATGCATTTAGTAAAAAGCTGTTATTTTGACATTACAAACAGACACCTCTATTTTATTTATTTGTAAAGATAATTATTTTCGAGTTTTTATATATTTTTTCAAATCCAATACACTGACTTTTGAAATAATTATGTGGTTTTACAACCAATAATGCAAAGATTATATGCCATTTTCACGACACTCCTTATAAACAACTTTAATTATCTTTTAAAGTATTTATTCAATATCTAGTACAGTCAGCAACAAAAGTCAGTTTTTTTAATCTCAGCTATTGAGCAAAATATTAACACTTTAGTTTTTTTTAATCTCAGTTATTGAGCAAAATATTTGTTCAAAATTGCATTGTACTTCTGCTGTAACTTTGAACAAATATTTTGCTCAATAACTGAGATTAAAAAAAACTGAAGTGTTAATCGACTTTGTCTCTGACCATACCTACCTACATATATAATTACTTTGGTAACTTTCTAAACACATTGCAGTGACAGCGGACCCCTAAAACATTGATCAATTGATATATTTTTGCAAACCTGTCATGTTAGACATGGCAAATTTTTGGGGTAAACATATAGCTATTAATCAAATAGCTCAGAGGCACGCCTCTATGTCAAAACGGCAAAGTTTTGATTTATGGGCATTTGGTAGAGACGTCTATGGTCATGTGAACGCTGTTTATTAGACTGTAGTTGGGGATTTTTCTTCATATGATTATTATTCCACAAACAAAGGGACAATTAATATTGCGTCCAGTGTGTCCTGAATCCCGGGAATCCCCCCGGATTCCCGTAATTTTAAGAACGTTCACAGTCTGATCTCAGTCTCAATCTGTCAAAAATACCTCTTATCCATACTAATATTACAAACTAGCAGCCCCCGCGGTTTCACCCGCATAAGTGTCAATCCCGTGGGAATATCAAGATAAAAACTATCCATAATATAATATTACGACGGCGAAGTGCCAATACCTCCTAACTGACATTCCTTGAGAAATTCACTTTTTTTATTGTTTTGCATTTAAAAGCGTTATTCGCGTTTTATTGAAGTCGCCTAAGTGTATTTTTAGTTGCAACAGCATTCAATTAAAATGTTGAAATACGTACCTCCCGACTAAACCAACGCAAAGTGTCTATTTTTGAACATTTTTTTCCGTTTGTGTACATTTTTGACTTTGTCAGTTAGGAGGTATTGGCACTTCGCCGTCGATTATAAATGCGAAAGTGTGTATCTCTTCACGCTTAAACCGCTGAACCGATTTAGGTGAAATTTGGTATAGAGATAGGTAGTTTGAAAAAGTACATAGGATAGTTTTTATCCTGATATTCCCACGGGATCGACATTTTTGCGGGTTTTCACCCGCAAAAATGTTTAGCGCCCCGCGGCTTCCCGCGGGGCGCTGCTAGTTATATTATATTTAAAAAATCAAACAGTAGCGAAACGAAAAAAAAAATCTCACCGAGAAAATTTAGGCGAATTGAGTTTCAAGTGAACTGTCATCCCAGCTGACGCTATGATTCGCTCACTTCACATTTGCACGGTGAGAATTTCAATTTCAAAATAGCACGGCCAGTGTGGTCCTCAAAATATCAGCATTGGTAGTCGGTAGTCATCATTAATCGCTGTATATATAAGCTACTCACATAGCGCTACTTAGTCGTCCGACTGTTTACTAATACTTACGCAGAATACTCAATGAGAACTGAACCGATGACATAGATTACAAATACTCAGCTATGACTAATACGGGACGACAAAGTTGTTAATAAATCGGTTTACTAGTCCATTCGCACGAATTTACTGGCACGAATCGGACGAATCGTCATTTTTAAATATGTATAGGCGACTCGCACGAATTGGCCCATTTTGAATTGTATGCAATGAAGTTATCATTTCTGTTTCCTAGTACGCTTCTTCGTGCGAGTCGCCAATAGAAAAAAAAAGAAAAAAATGAAAAGAAACAATTTGCCCGATGCGGGCGACGAAATTCGTGCTAATCGAATAATAAGCCAATAAATCTTGTCGAAGTTTATCCTGGTTCTAGTTATGTGACACGGTTAGGGGGGCAGATTGGGTGCTAGTCACTAGTCGGGATGGTTTATCGTTGTTACTGTTGCTGTGTTTTTTCTAAAGCGAGATGTCTCAGTTAGTAGATTTATTCCGAATTTATACGATACTTTGGTGAAGAGTATATTATTATGTACGATACTGGGAACTGTATGTACCTTACTAGCACTGTGAGTGTAAAGAAGTAACAAACAAATAAACACACGCACAGTCACACACTCACAATCTTTCGCATTTATAATATTAGTGTGATTACCATGTAATAGGGGGCGAGCCTACTGCACACCAACTGGACACAAATCCATACTCCGAACTGCAACTGAGCAATTCCAGATGGAAACACTCAATAACACTTTGCCCGACCTGGGAATCGAACACAGAACCGCATGCCCAAAACTAGCGCTTGCGACCACTAGACCAATAATGAAGTCTATTGTAATAATTGTATATTAAGGGACCACATGACCTAAAGCCTACGCCGTCAGTGTCGGATTGCATAGAAAAGAAAGATGCGCGATGACACAACGCTGGTAATTTAATGCAAAATATGAAGCAATTATCTATTTACATAAAATCTATTGTTTGGGCTAAAAAATTAAAACACTAGTGCCTTAAATGTTGCTTGTAGAATAATCTGATAAAAAATCAGAATGATGATAATATGGTTTTTATTGTGAAAAGAAAGTTTTTCAGAGGTATCTTCAAGATTTTTTTCTATCGTATCAAATTAGTTGTATTATGTTTTCAACACACTGTCTAACTAGAATCTATCCTGAAGAATATCATATATATTTCTGATTTTGTTTACTGTAGTCGATCATATACTTTTATTGCTTCTAAAACTTGCGTTTTTTGCGCTTAGGTCCTGTAGTCCTAGGTTAGGATGATATGTTAATTTTAAAATTCTCTAAACACTACACGTTAATAGCCTCCCCGACCGTTTTCGGTCACGGTGGCCAATCTCAATAGAGATTAGCCAGGTACGTAGGAGATATTATAGTGCACAAGTGTGTGCGCAAATACAGGTGCACTCTCTGTTCCTTTACTCTTATAGTCCGATGGGACGGTAATCCGACACGACCGAGGAGAGTTCAGGCGCAGGACCAACGGCTTTACGTGCTTTCCGAGGCACGGGGTAAACTCCTGACTGTTACTAAGAAATTCCTAATGGAAAACCCAATAACACTTTGTCCGACCCGGGAATCGAACCCAGGACCCAACGCTCAGCAGTCGCGCTTGCAACCACTAGACCAACGGGGGCAGTCACTACACGTTACAGTCGGTCAAAGTACTATTCCATTCAAAGCTCATAAACAAGAACCAATGCATAGAAAAGACAAATAAGAAAGCCAACTCGAGCCCCGAGCGAGCGTTAATAGACATGTAGGGCTGTCACTAAGAGTTTACTAGCTGCGCCCCGCGGTTTCACCCGCGTAGATGTCGATCCCGTGGGAATATCGGGATAAAAAGTAGCCTATATGTTGTTAATCCAGGGTGTCAGCTACCTCCATACCAAATTCTATCAAAATTGGTCCAGCCTTTTGAGCGTGAAGAAGTTACAAACATATAAACACACACCCACACACACTCACAAACTTTCGATTTTATAATATTAGTGAGATTCAATCGTCAAAAATGCATAGTCAATCTCTATACAAAACCATGTTCCCCTGTAGGGTAAGCATCAGGGATCTTTAATACGAAGTTTTTTTTTTATATTTTTTTTTCTACTTAGACCAGGAGCTGACTACATTATTTTCATTACCTACGTCATGTTATCTGTTTAGTTATTTGAAAAGTCACGATCGAAACAACGATTAATAAATTAAAATGTGGTTTTACTGAATCATGTATTTATTCAAACCCGTGTTCGGTGCGTATGTATGAAGATATCCTACCAATTTGTGTTTACTCTGACCAATGTAAAAGGCACACAGAATCCAACAAAGCTATCCTCACGGGATAGCCCACAAAGCTAGTATCACACACGAGTATTTACTTTGCCGTCAGCTTCCCGCCAAGATGTGTAGCAAGCTGTGTTAATCTCCTTTGAAACCAAGTCTGCACTGAGCGAAGATTGTCCTGGGACCTTATAATTATGTGTTAAGAGTTTAAAAGATATAACCAGGGACTTGAAACGTTACTCAAAATAAAAAAACTAAAAAACCCGACTGCAGTAAAAAAATTAAGTTAAAAAAGACTGAAAAGCTAAAAACAAGGCCATTTTAAATGAAATAAAAGTTGGAAGCAGGCGGGACCCATTAGAGTTTGAACATGTAATAAAAAAATGGTAGGTATGGGTCCCGCCTACAATAGGTAATACATACATAGATACATACAGGTCAAACACATAACCCTCCTTTTGGGCTTCGCCGCAGTCGGGTAATAACGTTACGCGTAGTTCCGGTGCCGATAACTTGTACCGTTCCACCAGGATCGTAACAAAATTAGACTCCAGGTAATACTGGTCAGTTTCCCTCAGTCGTCAGTTTATTTAAATTTACAACTTTTTATATGCTTGAGTACGAGGCTTCCGACTGCGCTATATGTGACGTACTATTTTATGTCTTACGGAATGGCGCAATATTCTTAGGGATTCGAGACTTACGCGCGTGAAACCCCAGGGCGCAGCTAGTGTATAATAAAATAGTAACGAAGAATTTTAGAATAGTAACGAGAAATTTGCACTTACTTTTAATCCTGATTACTATCAGGATTAAAAGTAAGTGCAAATTTCATCGAAATCTGCTCAGCTGTTGTTGCGCCAATCCGGAACCTACATCCAGACAAATAGACATACGGACAAAAATTCTTCGTTACTATTTTATTATACACTAGCTGCGCCCAGGGACTTCACGCGCGTAAGTCTCGAATCCCTAAGAATATCGGGATAAAAAGTGTACTATGTCCTAATCCAGGTCATGGTGTAACCAAGTGCCAAATTTCAACCAAATCCGTTCACCCGTTTTAGCGTGAAAGCGAAACAAACATGCAAAAAATCAAATCTTTTCTCTTTTTAATATTAGTTTGGATATGTATAGATTCTTACAACAAATCTTATGGTAATTCTTCGAAACAAAACACACTTGGGAAATCAGTCTGCGAATTTGTTCCGAATATGCACATACCTAATTAGCTAGTAACCCAATGAGCGTGAAAGGTCAAAAGAAAAGAACCACATTTGGCTGATATATTGGCGATTGTTATATATATTTAGCCAGAATAATTGCCAAACTTAAGTGGCATGCAGTGGGCAGGGCACGTTTATTTTTATTTTTATTTTTTTGACGGTTGGGAAATCATCAAATGACCCGCTCTGGGTGGAGCGGAAGGGAGTGTCACTGACTAAAACCCACCCGTGTTCCTTCCTTAGCCCTTTGTGTTCCGGGCCAGCGGCAACCCTTTCGGACAATCCCGCTGAAGGGTACATTGCTCGGAGAGCGGATGGCCGATGGGGCCGAAAGGTTCTGGTGTAGCGACAGTGTGCCAGAAGGCCTTGGAAACACAGTACCGATCGGTGTGGCGAGGCTTGGGCTACCTCCACCAGTGGACGTCTTTCAGCGGTAATGATGAGGACGCTGTTATCCATCCTTTCACAACACCAACAGACAAGGTCTGCTAACCCTATTATTCTCTGGGAAGAAAACATTTCCTTATCAAGATACAATTATTTCCTTTTAGCAAACGGCCTCAGAAGCCTGTGAAAGTGCCAGGATGTACACAGATCACTTTTATCTAACCAGGTATACGTAACACCACTTAGATACGTACCTACTTCCATTTACACTAAACTCATTGTTTCAGGCTAGGAGAAAGTACTTGACTAAACCGTCCATTGTTTTGTCTAACTTTCTAGTCGATCTTGACTCGTTTGCTGTCTATCTGAGCTTTATCCAAAGTGGAATAGTTTTAATGGACAGCTGTTACTTAGAACTAAATCAACAAGGATTAGTAATTATAATGACAGATAGTTTTAGTCTTACCTCTGGACTCGGAGAGGTCCATTAACATTTGTGAATCATTTCAAGTAAGTATTCATTTATTTATTGTATACTAGCAGCACTCGCGGTTTCTCCCGCATAAGGTTCGATCCCGTGGGAATATCGGGTTAAAAAGCATCCTATGTGTTAATCCTGGTTATAAACTATTTGTGTGCCAAATTTCATCTAAATTCGTTCAGTAGTTTTTGCGTGAAAGAGTAACAAACATCCATTCATCCATACTCAGAAACTTTCGCGTTTGTAATATTATTATTAGTAGGATGTAAATAGTACACCATCTTGCAAGGCCACTCGCTTTGACCCAAGCCTTTTGTCAAGTCAAAATTGTCAAGAATTTCGGCTTCTATTTACACGACTCTCATATGCAGTAAATTCAGTTTAACTGAGATTTAAATTGAAATAGTTTCAGAGTATCTAAGACCGTTTTAGTTTTGGGCCTCGGGTCCGAAATTCGTAAAATTAATAGCCTATAATGTGTATACTATGTAAACCGATCACAACATTGTCACTAAGGAATTTGCTTGTCTTCGTAATATGCAAAGTTTATATAATTAAAACTTTGTAGACCAAATATTCTGCTCGCAAGATTCAATTAATGACTGACTGACTTTAATGGCAGACATGACCTTCTTAATTTTGGTATTAAGGACCAAATTTAACAGGACAATATACCAAATTGTAGATTGTGTGTGTAGTTTATAGCTATAAGAGTAGAAGAGGACCAAAGAAACGATGGGCGGACTGTGTGGAAGAAGGGGGTGACTACCGAGATGATGTCCAATAGAGAAGTGTGGAAAAGAAACACATGTTCCGCCGACCGCAAATAAATTGGGATGATATAAGAAAGAAAAATGCGTTCATTGGCATTACAGCAAAATAATTACACCTTAAAACTATAAAAACAGAAAACAAAGATTATAATGCCAAAAGGGCCTTTTTTTAGGCTGGGAAATCATCAGCCAAAAGGGCCTCAGCATAATATCAGATGACAACACAAGGTGTAACCACCTGACGATGATTTTCAGCTGCAACCCACGAGTGCCATACGCTGGAATAACAAGCACATAGTGTCGCGTGTGTCCATTATAATAAACTAGGAGAATTAATTAAATGTGATAATATAGAACAGCTCATACAAAATCAAGTAAAAAAAAGGTAATGAGTAAACAAATCCTAAATATTCACGAAATTATAGATTTGTATGACGTTCAATCACATGCATATGTGAGTATAGGTACTTATGACGATTATTTTCAAACTCAAATATAACAGTAGATAAAATGGTAATAAACTATCTGTGTGCCAAATTTCATCCAAATCAGTTCTGTAGTTTTTGCGTGAAAGAGTAACAACTCGTCCTCTCAAATTAAGATCAACAACGGCAGATAAAATAACAAAAACTAGAGCCAACAAAGCCTTCCACATAAAAAACTAACATGAACATTATAGTTCCCAACTAGATAAAGATATATCAGTTATCTAGTTGGAAACTATAATGAATATGGACATGGGTAGAACACAAACCGGCTACATATTAGAGCACATTAACTCCAAGCCCAAACTGTCATAAATATTTATAACTACCATAAGATAATGTTTCGCAAACGATATCAATCGGATACAGAATGTTATAGCTGTTTCGTAACATCGATGGAGGTGTTATGGTTATCGCTAATGTAAACTTGTGGCTAAAAATTAACAGCCGCATGGGTCGATCGAAGGTTAAGCTACGCTTGCCGATGTCGTTTCGTGGATGGGTGACCATCCATTTAAATTTATCGAGATCCCTCCGCGCCTCGAAGAGCAAGTTAAGCAGCAGTAGCAGTAGTTTATTAGTAGCGTTAGCATTGTCCTGGCTGTCATTCGTAGGTCTTTGACAGTCGTTACGGGTAGTCTGAAACCTAAAATTCTGATAACCAGTCTTACGAAGTCTTATCGTGTTGCTCGGAAACTGGGTTGTGGAGGGCAGATCAGCAATCGCTCTTTGTAAAATACTGGTATTCAGCTGTATCCGGTTAGACTGGAAGCCGACCTGACTAGGCAGATTGATTGATTGATTGGTTATCGATACCTATAATATTTATAAGCTTTATAGCTCTTAGTAATAAAACGATTATATTGACGGTGTCGGCTCCCATTCAAGTCTTACTTGAAGTGTTCTTGAGATGCTTATTTTATTAGGAAACCATTTCAGGCCGTCAATTGTTTACGAGATTATTAATACTTGAAATTCTCTGCTCTCGAGACCCTTATTGGAAAAAGGATTTATTAATTTCGGCCCTAGCAAACATTATGGGTCGAAGTAGTATTTCTATTAAATAGAAAAGAATAGAATATTATTATGTACACCATAATGAAATAGAGACATAAATACATAAATTTTACAAAGGGTGACACAATGGGCGGTCTTATCCATAAGAGCGATCTTTTAAAGACAACCTTTGGATGGATTAAAAAGGGGAAGGACAGACAAATACTGTAGGTACTGGCGCCGATTCTGTTGTTCACAAACTAAACTAAATTTAAGTTCATGCATCTTTTTCTTTCTATTTCATTAAGACAAGGACAGAAGTTAAATATTAGTTTAGTCCTGTCAAATATACTCCATAGACAACTTAGACGAGATTAAAAAATTGGCTATTAAAAGTACGTCAATTTACGTCACGCGCTGACTAATTTGACAGGACTAAACTAATATTTATCTTCTGTCCTTTTCTTAATGAAATAGAAAGAAAAAGATGCACTGAACTTAAATTTAGTTTAGTTTCAGATCAACCGAATCGGCGCCACTGTCTATCTAAATGTTACCAGCCTGTATTGTCCCCATGCAGAGCAAAGGGCTGCCTCTTCCTTTACCACACAATTCTGTCTTTTGCTAGAGCTAGAATATCTATGATTGTAAAAAAAAAATATGTTATCACAGGAGAATGCTGGAACTGCTACGATACTGCGGGTGGAATCTCTTTGTAGCCTGACCTGGATTTTGCTAGAAGTATGTAGGTATGTAAGTAAATGGTAAGAGTGTTAACAATTTTTAATAATGGCACGACATAGGATCAGTACCCAAATATAGTCCTCATAACATAACAAAGCTTACGAAAAGATAATGTCAAATGTGACTCCAAACATAATAATTATGATAATTTAGGCGCCATGCCTTACAACGCTTACATATTGGCATATTGGTAAAAGCAGGAGCTTTTGATATGTGGTAAATATGACCCCAATATGTAAGCGTTAAGTAAGTTTCGATATGCTAAGTGAGCTTACTATTACGTTTGTAGTTTTGTACGACTATGTCACTTTCAGATCGATCCTCAAGGACTTAGATTATAAGTCCTTAAGATATCCTGTGATATTAGTCGGGTGCTATTACAAAATCAAATGTCCTGGAGAAATATCAGCGAATGTCCATAATGTCAGTAACTACAGTCATTTTTAAACGAACCTTTAAGGCCCGTTTACACTACAACTCGCTAAGTAAACTAAATGTATACAGAGTGACAAGGACATCGTCGCACGAACTGAAACAATGAATTCAACACATGATTCTGACATTTTTCGTCGGATATCAAAAAAAATGCAGCTGTTTCACAGAAAAGTGTAATACGCGGTCAAAATGTAAGGAACAGTAATTTTTTTTTTTAAACGACGAGTAATTTCTACTCTAGAATAGAATCATGTGCTGAATGGTTTCAGTTTGCGAGTCGATGCCATCCTGTATTTAAAACATCGCTCCGTTTCAGTCTATTGTTTAAAGATGACAGAGATGGAATCATGTTTTTAATATGAGTAGCGCTAACTGCATTTAGGGATTTGTGATACAAGCGGGTTTAAATTCAGGACCATTTTTAGCATCATATGCAGGTATTGCAATTAAATCATGGAGTCTTTTATCAAGTAATTTACCACAGAGGGCCATTTCTTGTTATTTTAAGAACATTCACAGACAGTTTCAGACAGACAGACAGTTTGGGATATGAACTAGTTCAGACTGGTTTTTGGCACAAAATACTGATAGTACAGAAGTCAATCTACATACAAAGTGCGCTCGAGCAACGCACACATGGATACCGCTCACGGACACGTTATCTCAGACGGGTTGGGAGCAGTGCGAGCGTGCGTGTCATCCGCTTGAGACACGCGTCTGTGAAGTGCAAAAATGGAGCAACAAAAAAATGCCTATCTAAGCTCGATTTATATAGTTTCCTATTTTGAATCTGCCAAAAATACCTCTCAAATTTCCCTAAATTTTTGGTGACGCTGAAATGAGACTGCGACTAGATTTTGAACGTATTTAATTACAGGAATTGGCTTTCAGATGTGTTATAATTCTGTCCCGTGTTACCTGGCACCTAAAAACCGTTAACTAAAACTAAAAAGTGTTAGCAGTTTCAAGTTTTTGCAAATTACTCATAAGTACATCATCATCATCTGCCTAGCCTTTTCCCAACTATGTTGGGGTCGGCTTCCAGTCTAACCGGATGCAACTGAATACCAGTATTTTACATGGAGCGACTGCCTATCTGACCTCCACAATCCAGTTACTGGGTAATACGATACCCCTTGGTAAGACTGGTTGTCAGACTTTCGGGCTTCTGACTAAGCGTAACGACTGTCAAAGATCCACGAATGACAGCCGGGACCAACGGCTTAACGTGCTCTCTGAGGCACGGAGGGGTCTCGGTATGTAAAGATGGTCACCCATCCACAGGTCAATCGCGGCAAGCGTAGCTTAACCTGATCGATCGACCTGTGCGGCTGTTATTATTTAGCCACGGGCCCCTCCGTAAGTACATAGATTTCGTAATTTTTAATGGTATGGTTTCCGTCAATTTCTCTTACAAACCAGCTCTATAAGCGACATACGTAATCCAGGTGTCAAAATAAAATGTATAACAATCAATTAATTAAGCTCCGAATTACAATTACGTGGACAAAAACTGGACTAAACTGGATTTAACTGGTCTATGAAGTAGTTCAGACTGGTTTTTGGTCTGAAAATGACTAATTGCATCTTGGTCTTTTTGTTTCAAGTTTATAACGGTATCCTGGCTCACGGGCGTTTATATTAAAACCTGTGTTTACAACTATACTTCATTATTATGTGCATTAATTATAGTAGGTTATCTGCTTTACATAACCATATGTAAACGTAACTAGTTGTAAGAAATATGCATAATTTCTCTTACGCTAGCGGGAAAACTGTTTTAAGTAGGTAACATTTTTATTATTCGAAGGACAAAACCTCGACCTCGAAAGAAACTTTTTTTTCTCAGTAACCCACTTAAAACAAAGGAGGAGGTTATGTATTCGGCGGGTTTTATTATAATAACGTAAGTACTTCCGGTATAAAAATTAGAAATATCTAATGCCCTGAATCTCTAATCTAAGGATCTAATGTTCCCAGGTATCTTACCTTGGGTCTACCTGTGTGCCAAATTTTATCGAAATTCGTTCAGCCGTCAAGGCGAAAAAGGTAACAGACAGAGATAGAGATAGAGTTAATTTTGCATTGAGGTATCTATACAAATAGATACAATTTAAGTGTCTGTTTGTAATGTCAAAATAACAGCTTTTTACTAAATGCATAATTATGAAAGTATATCCAGTACATAATATATAAAAAAAACTGGCCAAGTGCGAGTCGGACTCGCACACGAAGGGTTCCGTACCACAAGGCAAAAACGCCGAAAAAAACATGTTTGTTGTATGGGAGCCCCCCTTAAATATTTATTTTATTTTAATTTTATTATTTATTATTAAAGTTAAAATACAACTGAGTATTTTGTGAATATTTCAAGTGCCTACCTGTTGCCATTTTGGATATCGAGCAAAAAAAGGCAAAAAAATCGCGTTTGTTGTATGGGAGCCCCCCTTAAATATTTATTTTATTTTGTTTTTAGTATTTGTTGTTATAGCGGCAACAGAAATACATAACTTGTGAAAATTTCAACTGTCTAGCTATCGCGGTTCTTGAGATACAGCCTGGTGACAGACAGACAGACAGACGGACAGACGGACAGACGGACAGACAGCGAAGTCTTAGTAATAGGGTCCCGTTTTTACCCTTTGGGTACGGAACCCTAAAAAACAAATTTTGAAATGTCTGTCTGTCTGTGTGTTCCGGCTAATCTTCGAAACGGCTGGACCTATTTTGACGGGACTTTCACAAGCAGGTAGCTGATGTTAAAAACTATTTACTTTTATTTCAGAAAAATAATTACGGTTCGCGATAAAAAAAAAAAAAACCATTGAATCCAATTTGTTTTCCGAAATGGACACGAACGAAGTCGTGGGCACAGGTAGTTTATAATACAATTTAAAGTATGGAAATATCGATCTGTTTTTAGCTTTTGAAGTATTCACGAATTGTTTTAATTTTCTTATATTTATAATTATGGTATGCATATTTCTATGGTAGTTACCTACTACGTTAGCACACACACAACACGACACACATTAGACACTATCTTTCCGCCTCGCTGCTTCCCTGCAACTAGGAGCTCCTTGCTGCTGTCCTCATCGCTGTCATTCTGTCTGAAGCTGTTGAAGCTTCAGACATCACGGCCTGTCTTGCAGACGAAGTGCGGGTCGCTTAATGACACGAACATTAATGACATCATCCGACGAGCTCTTGTCACCGTCGGCGTTCCAGCTGAATTAGAACCCAATGGCTTGGTACGCGACAATGGCAAGAGACCGGACGGCATGTCTTTATTTCCATGGAAGGTGGGTAGGTCTTAAGTGTGGGACGCAACGTGCGTTGCCATCTCATCTACGTGGCTCGGCGTGCTGTGCTGGCGCTGCTGCTGCGGCTGCTCCAAACCTCAACCGGCGAAAGAATTAATAACCTTATCGGAAATTATATTTTCGAGCCGTTTGGGGTTGAAACCCTCGGGCCGTGGGGTCTGAGTACCCATTGCTTATTCAATGAAACCTCTAAACGGCTGGTTGACACTTCCCGTGACCCAAGGGTTGGCTTATACCTTGGCCAGAAGCTAAGCATTGCCATACAACGTGGTAATGCCGCCAGTATCTTGGGTGCATTACCTAGTAGTACCTAGTAGTCGACAGCGATACGGTCCTATATTTCGACGCAGTATTTTAGTTTTTTTAATAGTTTTAGTTAGATTAGGATATTTTTATTTTAATAACTTTTAGTTTATTTGATAAATGATAAATGATTTTATTTTTGTAAGTAGGTTTGTACAAACACTTTTACACGTCAATCATGGTTTTTTAAAACTAGATGAGGTCGGCGTTTCCTATCTGACTACTCTGAGAAGAAAGGCCGAAACAAACTCAGAGGTCACAGTCTCTTTTAAAGTCCAGACATAATCTTGGTCAGGTTATATGAAGACCATGTAGATCGATGTCTGAGACGGTCTTTTGAAGACAGAACCACACAGATTGAGAGGACCAGTCAGTGCACGCATTTGTCAGAAATCGTGCAGCTCAACTCAAGACTTAAGGAGCTCAACGATTCGACGAACAATACCAAAGAAAGGACATTTGGGTAGGCCACATAAATTAGTCAAACTGCCAAGAGAAAAAAAAACAGAACAGAAAGAATAATAAAAATATATATATAAAAGTAACAAAATGACCCACATCGTCTTCACATTCGCAAATCACAATAAATAAAATAATGTAATACTTTACAAAGTAAGCAAATGTCATTGTTTATAAAAAAAAATCATTAATGTCAATGTGTATATAAAAAAAAAAGGACGTTCAAAATGCAGAAATGTGAAGCAGCTCAATCCCAAGCCTTTTTGTCCTCAATATAATCTTTAACTGTATAAAAGGCTTTCTGGCACAACTTACGTTTAATGAATGTTTTGAATTTATTGAGGCTTAGATCTTGAACGTGGCTTGGTAGCTTATTATAAAAGCGTATACATTGGCATCTGAACGAGCCACCTATTTTTTTGAGGCTTGTTGTAGGTACAACAAATTTGTGTTTGTTTCTAGTATTTATATTATGGATATCACTGTATTTTTTAAACAATTTTATATTTTTATGGGCATATAAAAGATTTTCATAAATATACTGAGAAGGCACAGTCATTACATTAATCTCTTTAAATTTGTCTCTGAGTGAGTGTCTCGGACTTAATTTATAAATTGATCGAACAGCTCGCTTCTGTAAAACAAAGATAGTCTGAATATCGGCGGCATTTCCCCACAATAGAATACCGTACGACATTACACTATGAAAATAGCTAAAGTACACTAAACGGGCAGTCTCTATATCAGTTAAATTACGAATTTTTCTAACAGCATATGCTGCGGAACTTAGCCTTTTTGACAATTTATCTATATGTGGACCCCACTGAAGCTTAGCATCCAAAGTTATGCCCAAGAATACTGTGTTGTCTTCAGGATTCAATTCCTCGCCCTTTATCAACACATTAGTTTTCACCTGCCTAACGTGAGGTAGCGTAAACTTAATGCATTTGGTTTTATTCTCGTTTAGAAGCAAATTATTAACATTGAACCAATGGACTACTTTCGAGATCGCGCTATTTACATCGTCAGTAATATTAGTAGTATTAGAAGTTTGTACTATATTAGATACTTAATAAAAATTCACATTGAGATGGCAAAAAAACAAAACAATTGCTTGTCGTTAGCAGTAAACAACATAATTACACAGTAAGGAATTTATTCCGGAAAATTAAATGATGAAGATGATCCTTTGGGAAGAACCACAAGTAATTTATTCATGTTGATAGATTGCGGTACGCCATACATACATGTTTAATTTGTGATAGTAAGAAAGCGAGGCCAGGCCACCGTGTAGAGTCCTTGTAGAGAGTACCTTCCCTAAACAAAATATTTACGAGCTGAGTAAAGAGGAAAATAAAGATATAAAAACGCCATGATGCTGATGACACTGAAACGATATGATATTATTTGGTTCTCAATCCATACTAGGTATATGCATATGCGACAGTGTGTCTGTCTGTCTGTCTGTTACCGCTTCACGCTTAAACCGCTGAACCGATTTAGATGAAATTTGGTATAGGGATAGTTTGAGTTCCGGGAAAGGACATAGGATAGTTTTTATCCCAATATTCCCACGGGATCGACACTTATGCGGGTGAAACCGCGGGGCGCTGCTAGGTTTTCATAAAAATTTAGTAAGTACTATATTTATTTAAAAATCGTTTAGTATCTTCAAGTACACTAAAGAATTGCAATAAAGAATTGAGTATTGAGTATTGAGTATTGAGTACACATTATCTGCCTGCTTTTTCCCAATTATGTTGGGGTCGGCTTCCATCCTAACCGGATGCAGCTGAATAGCAATATTTTACAAGAAGCGTTTGCCTATCTGACCTCCACAACGCAGTTACTGGGTACTGGGTAACACAATTCCACGTGGTAAGACTGGTTGTCAGACTTTTGGGTTTCTGACCAAACCTACCCTAACATTATAAAAAATGTTTAAGTAGCTTGTTTAATATTCATTGAAAAAATATGTCTTCGTAATTCAATGGTTCATTATCTTTACTAAACGTCTGTGAGTGCGGGGTAAAAACTGTTAGAAGGATTTAAGAATTCATGTATGTTGTTATAGCCACCTTAAAATCGTCATAGTCATTAAATCATTAACAATAATTTGTATCGGAATTTACACAAAATACATCAAATTATTAATAAAATACATCATATTGTCTGTGTGGTGCCGGACTTAAAGAATACCACCACCCCTTACTTCCCGTGGGTGTCGTAAAAGGCGACTAAGGATCGTACCGGAGAATGGGCAGCAGCGTTCTCTATGTATTCCACCATCATACCACACTGCGATCGCCAACCCGCCTGCCAAGCGTGGCGATTATGGCAAACCCTCCCAAAATTGGGGGAGGCCTATGTCCAGCAGTGGACGTCTATAGGCTGAAACGACGACATGAAATTACGTCAGATAATGGTTCATTAACTTTAAGCTACGTCTCTGACTGAGTGCGTGGTTGAAAAGTTTTTGACAGGATGTAACAAGACATTCTCCTAAATCCTACACTTCCGGATCATAACAACCTCGTCAAAACTATACAACAAAAAAAGCAACAATCATCAAGTCCAATGGCCCAAAATGGCGCTAAAATTAACATAACTTCGCATAAAAACTCGACAAGCAATCATATGCAATCAAATACAAATAAATCAATCATTAATAATAGAGTTACCATTATCAATCAGCATCGTGAATGGGACTTACATAACAAATACATAACTGTGGATTTAAATGGCGGAGTTACATAAGACATTAAATAATTAAAATGTAGGACAAAACTACATGAGTAACATTGTTATTGTGGTTTTGCAGAATTTTAATTTTTGGGGCAATGGAAAAGAATGTGAACGATAGTGTGTCACCGTTAAGAGGGGCTAGTGGCTAAGTAATATCGATCAGGTTAAGCTACGCTTGCCGCGGTTGGTCCGTGGATGGGTGACATCTTTAGATACCAAAACCCCTCCGTGCCTTGGAAAGCACGTTAAGCCGTTGATCCCGGCTGTCATTCGTGGATCTTTGACAGTCGTTACGGGTCGTCAGAAGCCCGAAAGTTTGACAACCAGTCTTACCGGGGGGTATCGTATTACCCAGTAACTGGGTTGTGGAGGTCAGATAGGCAGTCGCTCTATGTAAAATACTGGTATCCAGCTGCATCTTCTTCTCAATCATAAAAGGATAACATAATGGACAGTTAACCGTTAAGTTAATCGTATAAAATCCCACTGGTGAAGCATTTTTCAGTTATTTTTTTTTTGTCTGTGCTAAAATACCAATCAAGCCGACCCAAATCCAATCCCAATCTCTTTGATTATACCTACGTAGTGCAGCGAAAAAAAGTAAAACACGGACTGTCTTCGCCATATTACGATTCATAATGTTATCCTTTTATGATTCTCCAAAGTGGCCTTTTTAGGGCCCCTGGGCATCGAACCCAGAACCTTTTACTCAGCAGTAGCGCTTGCGACCAACTAGACCAACGGGTCAGTCTTGACTCGGTTTGTCGACAGAGTGTTAATTTTGGGCGATGAAAACTGACTTTTAATTGAGTTTATCAAGATGAAAATAAATCGGGGTCCTCCGGGACGGAGGCCTCGGGATCGGGGTACTCAGGGAATAACAAATGGGTTATGATAAATGATTTTTATTTTGTAAGTAGGTTTGTACAAACACGTCAATCATATTTTTTTTAAACTAGAAGAGGTCGGCGTTTCCTATCTGACTACTCTGAGAAGAAAGGCCGAAACAAACTCAGAGGTCGCAGTCTCTTTTAAAGTCCAGGCATAATCTTGATCAGGTTATATGAAAACTATGTAGATCGATGTCTGAGATGATCTTTTGAGGAAAGAACCACACAGATTGAGAGGACCTGTCCAGTCAGTGCACGCAATTGTCTGAAATCGTGCAGCTCAACTCAAGACTTAGGGACCTCAACGATTAACGAGTTAAGCTCAACGAGTTAACAAATATTGTAATGGCATTATACAACAAGGCTACACATTGAACGTATAAGGATTTCAAACACTCGTCGTTGACTTTCTGTTGTGAATGATACGGAAGTAGGCACCTCAAAACATTAATTATATTTTTGCCTTTTATAGAATCGAAACTCGAAAGTCATCATCTACCTAACCTTTTTCTAACCATATTGGGGTCGGCTTCCGGTCTAACCGGATGCAGTTGAGTACTAGTATTTTACATGGAGTGATTGTCTATCTGACGTCCACAACCGAGTTATTGGATAACATGACACCTCTTGTCAAGACTAATGACTGTTAAAGATCTACAAATGACAGCTGGGTCCAACTGATTTTCGTGCTCTCCGAGGCGAGGAAGGGTGTCGGTAAGTTATGGATGGTCACCCATCCTCGGACCGACCTCGACAAACGAAGATCAACCCGTGCGGCCGTTTTTATTTAGCCATATTACAGGGCTCGTGGCTAAATAGAAACGGCCGCACCGGTTGATCTTGAAGATTAATCGTCCGAAAGGGCTACCGATGCCCCGGTACATAAAGGGCTGAAGAACACGGGTGGGTTTTAGTCAGTAAGAGTCTGACACTCCCTTCCGCTCCACCCAGAGCGGGACGGGTCATTTGATGATTTCCCATCCTGTGTAAGCTCTACCAGCTCAGCTAAAACAAAAATAAGCAAGCAAAGATCCAAAACCACACATAACATTACGACTATAATCCCCGAAGGGTTAAACAAAGGCTTACCTTGGCTTAGTTATATTTAGGCGAGTCTATTGCTATCAACCGAGTACAAATCCGGACTCCGGGCTGCTACTGAGAAATTCCCAACTGAAAAACCCGCCACCACTAACCATTCCACTTTGCCCGACCTCAAAATCGAACCCAGGACCTCATGCTCATGCGCTTGCGTCCACTAGACCACCGAGCCAAAAACAAAGCCACAAAATACGTCCTTTTAAAAAACAATACGCAAAACGCTTACAAAAATCAGTTAAGTTACAGTAAGCAATGTAATTTAGTTAAAATATCACGGCATCGCGTGCGGGTAGTCGTTAAAACGTTAGCCACAACCCGTTACACACACGATCATAGATGTCGTGTACAGGCGAGCACACAAGTCTTATCAATAAATGCTATTGGATGTGCTTTTGCGAGATCAGCTGTTTTGTAAACAAAGCTTTTAGCTTGCTTTCTTTAACCCTTCGCCGACGCTCCACGCGAGACAATGGCTTTTTATTTCTTTCTGTAATGACGGTATTCAACCGGCTAAAAGCCTGCGTTTTTACTTTCCAATAGCGTTCTCTTTTTGAGTTTTTGACAGGTCATGTATAAGCAAAGTGAGAAAAAAACTGGCCAAGTGCGAGTTGGACTCGCACACGAAGGGTTCCGTACCGCAAGGCAAAAACGCCGAAAAAAACATGTTTGTTGTATGGGAGCCCCCCTTAAATATTTATTTTATTTTAATTTTATTGTTTATTATTAAAGTTAAAATACAACTGAGTATTTTGTGAATATTTCAAGTGCCTACCTGTTGCCATTTTTGATATTGAGCAAAAAAGGGCAAACAAATCGCGTTTGTTGTATGGGAGCCCCCCCTTAAATATTTATTTTATTTTGTTTTTTGTATTTGTTGTTATAGCGGCAACAGAAATACATAATTTGTGAAAATTTCAACTGTCTAGCTATCGCGGTTCTTGAGATACAGCCTGGTGACAGACAGACGGACAGACAGCGAAGTCTCAGTAATAGGGTTCCGTTTTTACCCTTTGGGTGCGGAACCCTAAAAAGAGAATATATGCAGAATTCGTTGAGTACAACTTTCGAACAACTATTAGGAAACAACCTAGGCCTAGAGCAGTGGGGGCCCAGAGGCAACGACGGACGAGTTCTAAGTCGCCGGTTTAAGCACAAGAAGGCGCTTTACTTTTCGTAATTAATTTCATCACCGCTGCTCACAAAACGGTGACAGAAAATATTGTGAGGATTCCGGCATGTCCAAGAACCAAAAATTTCAAAGACATGTGACATCCACCAGCCCGCACTGGACCGGCGAATTATGGCCTCGTTCTTCTCGCAGAGAAGAGGCTGTGTCCCAGCAGTGGATGCTTATTCTAGGCGTACGAGTGTCCATGGAGTTTCTTGCCCGTTCTTCTCCATAGGTACCTACTACGCTTTGGCATGGGCCTTCATATTTTCTGACTGAGCGACTCCTTCAAAATCCAAAAGTGCCTATAACTGAAGGCTTTGAGGTTGAGGCCTAGAAGTACGAACTAACCAGATAGCAATGGAAAATCATTTAGGTTTCCCTTTTTAGGGTTCCGTAGTCAAGTAGGAACCCTTATAGTTTCGCCATGTCTGTCTGTCTGTCCGTCCTCGCTTAATCTCTGTGACCGTTATTACTAGAAAGCTGATATTTTGTAGGAGTACGTATATCAGTTACGCCAACAAAGTGGTAAAATAAAATTTTGGAAAATATTTTTTTTTAGGGTAGCTCCCATACATGTGAAGTGGGGATGAATATTTTTATCATCATCTACCCCATCATGTGGGGTATCGTTGAATAGGTCTTCTAAAATGGCTTTGGGGTTGCTAAAACTATTTTTCGATTTAATGCTCTATTTACGAAATATTAAAGTTTAAAGTGCAAATTTTTGTTCCAGTAGGGCGTCCCCCCCCCCCCTCTAAAAGCTAAACTACTAGCTTGAAAAATCTGGAAAAATTCTCGATGATAGTACATTTCATGAACTTTAAAGGAAAAGTATAGCGGTTAAGATAACTTTATTAGTTTAGCAGTAATAGTCGTTGAACTTGGGTGTTGGATAATTTTGTACCAAATACAAAATCCTTAGCATTAATCCTTTAAAGTGACTAAGATGAAGTAGTTGCTTGTTTATAATGGGTAAAGACTTGCATTGAAAACCAAAATATGTTTTTTTTTTTACCTATTCAGAATAAAGAACAACAGAATCGTACAACATTGTGATAACGGGCTACTACGGAACCCTACACTGTGCGTGGCCCAACACGCACTTGGCCAGTTTTTATGTTTTTTGGACTCAATCGACGGCTATTTCGTCATTGTTTTAATAGGAACACCATCTGCTCCTCCTCAACTTTTGTCAGCATTAGAACGTGCACGTGAATGTTAGGTAGGTACCCATTCAAGACAATAAACCCTCTCTTAATGATTTAAATTACTCTCGTGCTCGTAAAAATCCGAATCTTGCGGAAACGTGATAACAACATTAACATAAGTGCTTTTGTTCTTTGAATAAATGCCATCTTGGTATTTTTTTTTTTTGTTTTTTGGTGTTTTGGGGAACCGCGACTTTTTGAGGCATATGCATTGCATCACGACAAGTCATTTGTCAAAGACATCCCGTTAAGGCTTTTTTTTAATTTTGTTATGTAGTAATCTAGAGACTAAACGATTTTAATATAACAATAGATCAAACTAACGTACCAAAACTAATAGTCATAATAGTTTGATACTCACAAAACATTATTTGCAAATGGTTTAGTCTCTAAAATAAGTCCTCCTTCTACACAAAAAGAATGACTTATTTGCAACTTAAAGGCTGACCTTGGCAATAAATTGGAACCGCGTAGTGAAAACTACTCGTGCCAACTCTTTTGGTTTCATAAAACCAGACTTTATGGCATCTGCGTCCTTCATAATCGCTGTGTACATGCAGCTATGTTTGTTCCTCTTTAAAACGGTGTGTTTTAAGGGATAAAACATAATGAACTATACACACAGCAAACAAAGTGTTAACTTTACAAGTTAGCAGGTGTTTCCACCATAACTTATTACTACCATCCCGCTGAAAAGTTAAAAGTAAAGTCAGTCAAGTTCACAAAACATTAACATAACTGTGTGAATATTTAAGTTATTTTAATATGATAAAATATAAGTTTCGCATTGCGGTACATCGTAAATGTTGGAGCGTACCAGGAAAATACGGGCGTGAGTACACTCGCAATTTTAAGTTTTTTATAAGGCTACTGAAACCTTGTGTTGTAGCATAGACTGAAAAACGTATTTTTCTTCGCGAAAAATTCTGTCTTGCACACATAAATTTAGATGAGCTAGTAGTGTTGCAACTAGACAGCAAAATGCAGGAGTTATTCGTTTTCAGAAACTGTATTCAGCACTCTAATAATTGTGTAACATACTATAAATCACAGTCTGAAACATTTTCAAGGGTATTGTTAATCCAATGCTTCATACATTCGAAAAATATGTCTGCCCAGCGATGTAAATAACGCAATGAATGTTGTTGAACTGTCAAAATGACAGCTATTGCTACTGATAGTGTGTTACACATTGTTACAGTTTCTGAAAATAAAAGTGGATTTCAAAATATATTCATAGACAAGCAGGCGTCGTCGTCGTCGTTTCAGCCGATAGACGTCCACTGCTGGACATAGGCCTCCCCCAATTTTGGGTGGGGATTGCCATAATCGCCACGCTTGGCAGGCGGGTTGGCGATCGCAATATGGTATGATGGTGGAATAAATAGAGAACGCTGCTGCCCATTCTCCGGTAAGACCCTTAGTCGCCTTTTACGACACCCACGGGAAGTAAGGGGTGGTGCAACTCTTTAAGTCCGGCACCACACAGACGACAAGCAGGCGTATCAGTAAATAATGCGAATAACTCGAGAACCGTCGAAACGGCAATTATGTGTGAAATTGAAATTGGTATTCTGAGAGCCAGATGTGGCCAAAATATAATGGGCTATGGAATTTGGCAAGAATACAAACAGATTCCAAATAAGTATGATGAGTAAGATAATAATGTTTTTCTTTATGTCATTTCAATGTAACAAGAAATTTTCCAGCAGATTTACTTACTAATCGAAGACTCAAAATAAAAAATCTAAATATTTAATTTCACGCGCTTATGAATGTCAGAAGCTAGGTGCACGGTTCCAATTGGTCGTTTCCTATGGAGTAGAGCAGGAAAAAAACTCCACGGTTACTCTTTTTAAAAAAAAAATGTAATTTAAAAAATAAAAAAACCCGACTGCGAAACTGAAAAGCTACAAACAAGCCCATTTTAAATTAAATAAAAGTTGTAAGCAGGCGGGACCCATTTGAATTTGAAAATATAATAAAAATGGTATGGGTCCCGTCTGCTTCCAACTTTTATTTAATTTAAAATGGGCTTGTTTGTAGCTTTTCAGTTTCGCAGTCGGGTTTTTTTATTTTTTAAATTACATTTTTTATTTCCAGCTTTTTAGTTTACAAATGTGTAAGATTTAGCAAACGATTTAGTTCTTGGTACGTGTTTTTTACGATTTGTCACTTCGAATTACTTTTAACCATATAAGTTATATATGTCGGAGGAAGCTATGAGTTGGGTTGATTATTGTTTGCATGTGTAACGCTCAATATTACTTGTTTACATTGTAATTACTTTTAAAATTCTTAATGTAATTTAATTTGATTTGTTAACTGTTTCTATAATTTAAAATCCTTATTAATCTAATAAAAGTTATGAATATTGTAATTCACGTAACGACCAATCAGAGCAGAGCACGTGCCTCGAGCGGGGTCGAGGCGCCATCTTTTACTTTAAGGAGGTGGACAGTTTTTGTGACACATTTGCTTGCTGGATAGCGACAGATCGAGTTGGATCGTTGAGTTGGGAGTGTTAAAAACTAAACTAAAAAGTAAGATCGGTGCCCTGAACCCGCTGCTCGGTATTAACTGTTAATTATTGTCTCGACGTTATTGTGAAGTGACGAAATATTGTTTAATCGAAATTAAAATAGTGTGAAGTAACAATAATTGTGTTTTGTGCTCGCATTTTACCCTGATGACGCCCACTAAGCCCGCAACCACTGATGACGATGTCGACGAGAACAATGCTTCTCCGACATCAGAAGTGGGATCGGTGCAGGCACAAAACGTGAGCGAACGGAAGATGGAAAATGACGGATGGCGCGCGTTATTTGAAGCGCAACAAACCAGCATGAGGCTACTCGTGGAGGCGCTAACCAACCCGCCGAATATCGAGGATAAGAGCATCACGCTGCCTAAATTTCAACCGGAAGATGCAAACACTGACGCCCGGGCCTGGCTGGCAACGGCGGACATCTGCTTATCGGATCGTGGTATACAGTCGATCGCAGGACAAGCAGCAAACGACCCTGACCTCTGAGCGCCCCAACACGGCCGTTGCTACGCGGGCCCCTGTGACTTGCTACAAGTGTGGTGTTGAGGGTCATGTGGCATCGCGGTGCTCAAACACAGGGCCAGTTGCAAACAGCAGCACACAGCCCGCCGCCGCGCCCAGCGTTGTAAAGCGAGTGGATGTGTGCAGTATGGAACCTGTCGCCAGGATAATTACGCAACTTGGTGAGCAGTTCTCATTTTGTTTTGATTCCGGTGCTGATTGTTCCTTAATTAAAGAGAGCGTCTCTCGTAAGCTTGTTGGTACATTGTAGCGTGCAATTGTTACTTTAACTGGTGTAGGAAAATCTAGTGTATTATGTGACTCACAAATTTTATCGAGGGTCGCTCTTAGTGGTCATGACGTACAAGTTTTATTTCACATTATGCCTCATGACAATGATGGTAAGATCTTCGTACTTTTATTTTGTTTAAAATGATTAGTTATCAGAGTGTGTGTGCATGTTTGTGTGGGTGGCGAATAAAGTCTCTCTATAAGATATTCTAGCAGCGTAGTAGTTTTTAAGATTTAGTCAAGCTTTGTGAGAGGCGACGTGGCCATTGAAAACTGAAATCAGTAGAATAAAGAGGCGAGGTGGCCATTTAAAAGTGAAATCAGTAGAATAAAAGGCGAGGTGGCCATTGAAAAGTGAAATCGGTAGAATAAGAGGCGAGGTGGCCATTTAGATATTGTTAATAATCCAGAATGTGTAACGCGATAAACGGCGAGGTGGCTGTTTCGATAGTACTGACTTAATTTAGTATGCACAATGAAGTCTATTAGGGCTCAGATTTGATAACGAAGGGCTTATACCTTAAATGAAGTTGTTGCGCAGAAGATACACGATATCTTTGGTCAGGAGTGGCCGAACAATAATACACCAATATCTCTTTCTTTTTTTTGCAGATAACGATGATGCACGGCCTTCAACATCACACGAGGGCGTGTAATACGTCAGGACGGCCGTGTCGGAGGAAGCTATGAGTTGGGTTGATTATTGTTTGCATGTGTAACGCTCAATATTACTTGTTTACATTGTAATTACTTTTAAAATTCTTAATGTAATTTAATTTGATTTGTTAACTGTTTCTATAATTTAAAATCCTTATTAATCTAATAAAAGTTATGAATATTGTAATTCACGTAACGACCAATCAGAGCAGAGCACGTGCCTCGAGCGGGGTCGAGGCGCCATCTTTTACTTTAAGGAGGTGGACAGTTTTTGTGACACATTTGCTTGCTGGATAGCGACAGATCGAGTTGGATCGTTGAGTTGGGAGTGTTAAAAACTAAACTAAAAAGTAAGATCGGTGCCCTGAACCCGCTGCTCGGTATTAACTGTTAATTATTGTCTCGACGTTATTGTGAAGTGACGAAATATTGTTTAATCGAAATTAAAATAGTGTGAAGTAACAATAATTGTGTTTTGTGCTCGCATTTTACCCTGATGACGCCCACTAAGCCCGCAACCACTGATGACGATGTCGACGAGAACAATGCTTCTCCGACATATACATTTTTGTAATCACCTTTTAAAACCCTTTATTTTGATACCCCACTCGATAGGTTTCGAGAAAAAAAAAATTTTTTTGAACACATATTGCGCCAAAAATCGGCCATTTTTTTTTTTTTCAATTTTGATATACCCAGTGTCACTCTCACAATTAAGACGAATCTAACGGCACCTCTCAAGCTGAAATCGATCAAGCCGTTTAGGCTACAGAGCGTGCCAAAGAAATATACATACATACATACATGCATACATACATACATACATACACTCGAAAAACATAACCCTCCTTCTGACGCAGTCGGGTAATAATTGGCTTTTACAGTGTTTTCAAATCACAATGTTAACAGGTATGCGAGGACTTGATCAATCATCCAGGCCTTGCAATAAATCATTGCCATTGCTTGGCACTTCACTTTTAGGATTAAATTGGCGCCGATTCCTTTGTTCACAAACTAAACTAAATTTCCTTTTGAGTCCTGTCAAATTAGTCAGCACCTGACGTAAATTGACGTATTTTTAATAGCCAATTTTTTTATCTACTTGAACTTGTCTATGATGGACTATCTTAATTTGACAGGACTAAACTTCTGTCCTTTTTTTAACCCCCGACGCAAAAACGCGGGGTGTTATAAGTTTGACGTGTCTGTGTGTGTGTGTGTGTGTGTCTGTCCGTCTGTGGCATCGTAGCTCCCGAACGGATGAACCGATTTTGATTTTGTTTTTTTTGTTTGAAAGGTGAATTAGTCGGGAGTGTTCTTAGCTATGTTTGATGAAAATCGGTCCAAGATGGCCGCCGCCACAAAATGGCGGATTACATATTTTTTCACAACTCCCTTAATATGGGTATCAAATGAAAGGGCTTGAATAGTAGAATACTATACACTATGATATATTTCAAATCCAAGATGGCCGCCACACAAAGTGACGAATTCATAATGGAAGTCGGGGGACCGTTCTGTGGAACACCTTCTATGGTAAGAGGTTCTCCGACTGCCATATGAATTTATCTGTTTTAGTCTCGTTAGCTAGATTCTTTAAGTTGGGGGTTTTTAAATTATTTGATCCTTTTCCAATTACCTACTTACATTTCATTTTATTATTTTGTTGTGTCGGGGGTTTTTTTAATTTTTAATTTATTAATGAAATAGAAAGAAAAACATGCACTGAACTTAAATTTAGTTTAGTTTGTGAACAAGGGAATCAGCGCCATTTTCCTACTATAAAAAGAGCTAAGATAAACAAAAGACAAAAGGGTTCAGTCCTCGCCTGTACCTTCAGTAGAATTGTCACTATGATCACGCTATCTTCACATTGCGGTGGCGAGGTGACGTGATATCCCTCATATTGTTGTTATTTCAAACGACTATGCTTGCAACACGAGTTTATTAATATTTTGGCAGTAAGTGTACTTCTGATAACAGATGTTCTTCGTGTTGTTGCGCACTGTACTCGAGTGTACTGCACGAATGGAGGGTAGATTGTTTATTTCTCGAAGCAATGAGCACAGTTGGGATAACATTGGAAGTCTTATAGTTTTAATAAGTTGTGGATTTTGCTTTTATTTCTTAAGGCAACTAGCTCAGTGGAGAAGACTGTGTATTAGTGACTGTAAATAAGGAAGTCTTAGTTACAAATGGCAACATATTGGACTAACTACTTAGTCATAATATCGCAAGCTCTTCTCAAGATTTATACATGGTCGCTGCGACATCGACGCGTAAAATCTAACTATGAATTTCTAACCTTGATTTTCCATTTTTTTGTTTTTCTCAGTTATCACACTAATATTACAAAGGCGAAAGTTTGTGTGTGTGTGTGTGTGTGTTTATATGTTTGTTGCTTCTTCACGCTGAAACGGCTGGACCAATTTTGTTAAAATTTGGTATGGAGGTAGCTGACATCCTGGATTAACATATAGGCTACTTTTTATCCCGATATTCCCACGTGATGGAAACTTATGCGGGTGAAACCGCAGGGCGCAGTTAGTCAACAGATAAATCAGCTGTCTCATAGAAAAGTGCAATACGCGGTCATAATGTATGAAACAGCTTTTTTTTCTAATAATAGACGTTCCAGAATCGTGTACTGCAATCATGGTGACAGGTTGAGCGGCGATGTCTTGCCACCCTTTATAAGCAAAGATTTTTTTTTCTGAAGAAGGCCCCCTGGCTTCGTGGCCAGGCAAAAATCAATAATGACCGTTTTCAGTAACTTGGATTTTTAACTTTCGGCACTGAACCGAGCGTTGAATATTCATTAGAGGCGAAAGTTTGTGAGTGTGTGTGTTTATATGTTTGTTACTTCTTCACGTTCAAACGGCTGGACCAATTTTAATAAAATTTGGTATGGAGGTAGCTTTTTTTTTGCGGATTGGAAATCATCAATGACTCCTCCCGCTCTGGGTAGCGCGGAAGGGAGTGTCAGACTCTTACTGACTAAAACCCACCCATGTTCCTTCCTTAGCCCTTTATATTCCGGGCCAGCGGTAACCCTTTCGGACAATCCCGCTGACCCGATGACACGCTGGATTAACCTATAGGCTACTTTTTATTGCAATATTCCCACGGGATCGAAACTTATGAGGGTTAAATCGCGGGGCGCAGCTAGTCAAAAGATAAATCAGCTGTCTCATAGAAAAGTGCAATACGCGGCCATAATGTATGGAACAGCATTTTTTTTTAATAATCGACGTTCCAGAATCATGAACTGCAATCATGGTTACAGGTTGCGCGTCAACGTCGCTGCCACTCTTTAGAAGCAAAGATTTTTTTTTTCTGAAGATGGTAGGACGAGGCTTCGTGGTCAGACAAGAATCCATAATTACCGTTTTCAGTAACTTGGATTTTTAGCTTTCGGCGCTGGACCGAGCGTTGAATTTGCAACAGCGCGCTTTTATTTAGCCACTTACTTCAGCCCGCTACTTCGTCCGCGTGTTTTAATAACATGAAATATATCCTACTAGCAGCGCTCAGCGGTTTCACCCGCATAAGAGTCGATCCCGTGGGAATATCGGGATAAAAACTATCTTATGTCCTTCCCCGGGATGCAATCTATCTCTGCCAAATTTTATCGAAATCCGGTCAATGGTTTAGGCGTGAAAAGGTAACATACAGACAGACAGAGTTACATTCGAATTTATAATATTAGTATGGATGACACTAGGCAATACTTTAGCTTCGCATTAATGAAAGATTTTACCCCTACATACAAACTTTACCTATTTATAATCCAAACTAATATTATAAAAGCGAAAGTGCGTCTGTCTGTCTGTTACCTCTTCACGCTTAAACCGCTGAACCGATTTAGATCAAATTTGTTATAGAGATAGTTTGAGTCCCGGGAAAAGACATAGGATAGATTTTATCCCGATATTCCCACGGGATCGAAACTTATGCGGATGAAATCGCGGGGCGCGCAGCTAGTATTAGTATACAATTATTTAGGTGTCTCCTAGTGTTAGTGAAACCAGGCATTACAAGCTCGATTGAACGACAAATCTCAAGCCTTAGGAAACTGAATGAATTCCAACTAGGAAAACCTCATTTGGACTGTAGCAACACAAAAGGAAGAGAAAATCTTTGACAAGTTACTTACAAGAGCCATTACCCTATCATCAGTACGGAAGCCATAGTCACACCATCATACGATCCTAACTCCCATCCAACTTTAATGGAGCCTGGTAAAGCCGTATAAAATTAACCGGAAACGCCTCTCAGTTCGTAACAATGCATTTGATCGACGACATTTCGATTGACATTGGAAACTAGACCTTACCGCCTACGTAATAAGTGTCTTCATTGTGACGAAATTAGACTGCACCCATTTTTGGGATGGTAAGGTTGTGGGACAATGAGTGTCGGATTTAATAATAGACTCTGTAGTGTTTTTGAGTGCAAGGGCAGGTGGTTGATTTGAATAAGTGCACTATGTGGGAGGTGCAATGTTTACAGACTTCAAATGACATAATTATATATTTTTTTAAATACTTAATCCTCAATCCTTTTTTTTTCCGTTTGGAAATCATCAAATGACCCCCCCTCCCGCTCTGGGTGGAGCGGAAGGGAGTGTCAGACTCTACTGACTAAAACCCACCCGTGTTCCTTCCTTAGTTAGCCCTTGGTGTTCCGGGCCAGCGGTAACCCTTTCGGACAATCCCGCTGACCATCCTCAATGCTTAGTCATCAAAACAGAAACATACATACAAATAGATATGATTGAAGATAGCTCAAAAAACAGAAATAACAGCTGTTTATTAAATGCATATTACGTAAGAAAGTATACTTACTTACTTACATATAAGTAGGTACGGTATTATAAAAAAAAAAACAATTTTTACATTCTTGTCTGTCTGTTTGTTCCGGCTAATCTTCGAAACGGCTGGACCGATTTTGATGAAATTTGGCGTGGGGATACTTTGACCCTGGGGAACGACATAGGTTACTTTTTATTGACATACCACGCGGGAAAAGCCGCGGACCAAAGCTAGTCTTGACTTAAGGTCATCTCCCCCCCCCCCCCGCTCCCCCAAACCCCTTCCCTTCCCTTTGTTCCAAACGAATAGCGACCTACATCTCGCAAGCCATTACAATTCAATAACTCCAATAGAAAATTTAATTGCCGTATACACAATACATTCCCTTCTCAGTGAATTAACCATTAAAACAATGTCTTTACGTCACAGACATATCGCACGAAATAAAATCCAAGATGGCGGCAAGACATTACTCGCTTACTCGTCCGACATTACCCGCCACTTTCACTAGCGTCGAAAAACTATAATTACGGTGATTTGGTGGTGCTACAAAGGTTATGGTGTTACCCATAACTATTGTCTTTAGAAGTTTAGGCCATTAAGGCGGTGTCCGGGTTGAAAGGTGACAGTTTGGCTACAGTCTGTTCATAGTTATTTTACTTCTAACAGCAGCAACCTTATTATGTCGAGAATAAAGATCACAATGATTTTGACAGACTTATCAGTGGCAGTAACCCAAAAGCAACCTTATTGGAATGAGAATAAAGATCAATGTGATTTTGACAGTGATGCAAAATCAGAGGTAGAATATGTGTGAAAGGATTGTAAGTTCGGATAGTGTGAGAAATGAGAATGTTCGTTGGTACAAAGTGTTTTAAAAAATGGAAACGTCAAAACATATTGTTTTAATGGTTATGATGTTTAATTAGAGTTTTTTCACTTGGCGAAAGTGTGTGTTGTGTTTATTGGCACGCGTTTTGTTGGCAGGGCAAACAGCAAAAATACCGTTTTAAGGCTCCTTCAAACAGGCGCGACACGCGACATAATCGCGCGCGACACAAAGGCACCGCAAGTCGCGCAACGAGCGGTGCCTTTGTCGCGATTATATCGCGTGTCGTGCCTGTTTTCGTTTTTCTTTCTTTCTTTGGTACAACTACATCTTACGAGTACTACATATAGTAGGTTGACGAACAAGCTCACCTAATGAATGGGAAGTGCCAGCCACTCAGCGGCACCCGTGCCCACAAAAATGCTGCTTTGCAGCTGAAATTGTGGATTTGATGGTAGCTTATCGCAATTAAAGCATCAGGTAACAGTAATTGTGCAGCAATCAATCTAATTGGCTAGTGTAGATCATAATTGAACTGACTAATTGAGGTGCCTCGGAAAGCACGTTAAGCCGTTGGCCCCGGCTGTCATTCGTGGATCTTTGACAGTCGTTACGGGTAATCAGAAGGACGATAGTCTGACAACCATTAACCAGTCTTACCAAGGGGTATCGAATTACCCAGTAACTGGATTGTGGAGGTCAGATAGGTAGTTGCTCCATGTAAAATACTGGTATTCAGCTGCATCTGCCAAGGCTAGGCAGACGATGGAATTGAATGAATGAGTACTGAAGTAACCACCTTTTCCCAACTATGTTGGGGTCGGCTTCCAGTCTAACCGGATGCAGCTGAACGGTATTTTACAAGGAGCGGCTGCCTATCGAATGAAAAAAAAACTGGTCAAGTGCGAGTTGGACTCGGTACGGCGTTTTTGCCGTACCACAAGGCAAAAACGCCGAAAAAAACACGTTTGCTGTATGGGAGCCCCCTTAAATATTTATTTTGTTCTGTTTTTAGTATTTGTTGTTATGGCGGCAATAGAAATGCATCATCTGTAAAAAATTCATCTGTCTAGCTATCGCGGTTCTTGAGATACATCCTGGTGACAGACAGACGGACAGACGGACAGACAGCGAAGTCTTAGTAATAGGGTCCCGTTTTTACCCTTTGGGTACGGAACCCTAACAAACAAAGAAAAAGTTTATTTGGACACAGTTCGTGAAACACAAAATACAAAATTAACGAAATAAAAATTTATTGTGTGCCTCACCACACGGCTGCGCCAAAAAAGTTCATTTCAGGCTTAATTATGCTAGACAGATGTTGTCTGACGCTGGTTTTGTAATGAACCTTTAGGTAAAAGTGACCTCTACAACCCAGTTACAGCAGGGCTAGCATGGGCTGGGGATAAAACTTTTCTCCACCGGTTATTTCCACTGACAAGGGATAAAATTGTTTTATCCACCTGCCAAAATACAACAACAACATTATATTTACGCTAAAAAACTAACAACTAAAAACTAAGCCAAAGCACGGCAACAAAGAGAAAGAGAATTATATCACTTTTTGACATTAGACGTGGATACTCACCCCCCGTCTATAGCAGGGCGACTAGTGGAAGAGAAAAATTACAGATATTTTGACATAACAAAGGGAGAAATTTGTCCTCGTCTTTAGATGGTGGGTTTAAGTATATCTTTTGGAGAAAATATAATTAATTGATATACTATAAAAATGTCTCGTGCTAACTGCCACCGTGAATAGTTTATCCACCCATGTCGCCATGCTCGGAGGGTGGACAAAATTGACAGAGGGGAATAGTATTTTCTCCTCTTCCCGTGGATAAAATGTCTCCGGCCATGCTAGCCCTGCTGGGTAACACGATGCCGCTTAGTTAGACTGGTTATGCAGCACAGAAGCTTATTAATATCATAATACTTTTCTAATATATCTTAAAAGGATTAACATCAACCTATTATCAACATATTAGTACCCACTTATACACATCAATCATCCATCAAATGCACTAAAGGTCAACGCAGACTGTTTCGTAACACTGCACGCAGCAGTAAACAAATCCGTACAAAATTATATCCGTTTACGTATGAAGTTATATCAGCACTCTAATTGTGCAACACACTATCAATCAGAATCAGAATTATTTTTGAGGATATTGCTAATCCATTGCTTCATGCAGGGATTTGAAACGTTACTCAAAATAACGTTACGCGTAGTTCCAGTACCGATAATTTGTACCGTCCCACCAGGATCGTAAAAAAATTAATTCGTTGGCTATAACGATACTGCCAAACGGAACGAAATCTTAAACTGTTCACTAACAAAATGATCAATATATAGTTATTAGTATAACGATATATTAACGTTATTCATTTCGATACTCAACTTTGCCAGCTTCATGACATAAAAGATGACGAAAAAGTATGAAGAATAACGTAACAAATGAATCTATAACGTTTCAGTTGTAATGTTATTACAAGCGGATAAGCTTAATGTTACTGATACCTATAACGTTACATATAATATTGACCTACGAAAATTATATTCTATAACTTTTTTTTGTAACGTTATTTTTAGGTTTTAACTTCGTTTCAATTTTTTGAACGTTTTAAGATAACATTTGTGGTAACGGAACGAAATTCATTTCATTTTCAAATCCCTTCATGTTCGAAAAATTGTCTACTCAACAATGTAAATAACGCAATGAATATTGTTGAACTGTCAAAATAAACTACTGTTAAGGTGAGTATAGACTACAACATTTACTTGTAACAGAACAACGAGCCGCTCCATGATATGTTCTAGTGTATCATCCTTTTACGAACTAAACGTCGAGCACGCTCGCCTCTTTGTTACAAACCAACGAGCATATTGGTGTAACATTTCGTCGAGCGTATTGGTGTAACATTTCGTCGAGCACGCAAGGTACAACGAAATGTTGGTAAATGCACACCACTCGCTGTGAGCATTTACCCGTAACATAACGCCGAGCATTCGCAGGAAAGTTACATTACATGGAAATGCTTTGGAAACTGAGCTTTTGCCTGTATTGTACCATTCGTAAGAACGTTACATTACACAGAAATGCTCGAGAAAATGTTGTAGTCTATACTCACCTTTAGGGTGTTACGCAATTATCCGCAGGATTAACAGACATAGCAAGGATTGGAAATGGCGGCAAACCTGTGGGTAGGTATATCCATGGGGATTATCAGTGGCGTAACTATACCGTTGGAGACCCGTGGCAAATTCAAGGGATGGGGCCCTCCCTCAATGTAAATGTAAAGAAGCTTAACAAACGTTATAGTTTTTTTTTATTAGCACTGCTCCCGCGACTTCTTCCGCGTACCTACATTTCATATTTTCCCCTACAAAATTTAACACCTGACTGCTTCTGTCCTTATGTTAGGATCCTTCTGTACTCATGGCCCTCTCGGGCAGGGGGCCCCTTCTGGCTGGGGGCCCGTGGCATTTTGCCCCAATGCCAGCCACCCTATAGTTACGCCACTGGGGATCATAATGGTTGTTGTAGATAGCAATACTTGTCAGAATCTACGCAGTACAGTCCCGGTTACGACTTGCCAGTAAAAAGAGAACGAAGATAGGTAAGTACCAAGAACAGAAAATATAAATGGATGAAAAGAAAACAACTTCTTATTTTATGTTTTCATCCCGCACCGAAAGTCGTTAAAGCAAAATTTATGTTTCCTACCTGTATGGGAAAGTGACCTTTAAAAGTATGCTGCTCTGTGCTCTTGGGTTCTCTAATGGTTTTATTCTAATTCAAGGTCGCAAGAGTTACTGCCGGGCGTGGGATCCTAAATTCCGATCTCCGGAACATGTGAATGGGTTTTTTTCATAAGATTTACAGCAACTCGGAATTTGTAACTTAGCCTGATATGATTGGCAATAGATTCGCCCCATAACTGGTTTAATGTGGGTGTCAAATTCAAAAGTCATTTAGGTAAGCACATATTCAAATTAGGCTGAGACTCAAAACTTTTCATAATTACATAAAACAGTCCCCCAAAACGCCCGCCACTTCCTAATACTTTCGCTGGAAAGAAGAAGTGGCGCAACAAACTCCCCAGCAGCATAGCCCACAGGTTAGTAGTTAGAAAACTTGATTTGATACAATACTATACTACGATGTAGGCACGGCGACATAATCAAGCTATACATTTGATAAAATACTATACTACGATGTACACACGGTGACACAATCAAGCTATACATTTATTTTGATACAATACTATACTACGATGTACGCAGAGCGACATAATCAAGCTATACGTTTGATACAATACTATACTACGATGTACGCACGGCGACATAATCAAGCTATACATTTGATACAATCACACTAATATTATAAAGGCGAAAGTTTGTGAGTGTGTGTGTGAGTGTGTGTGTGTGTTTATATGTTTGTTACTTCTTCACGCTCAAATGGCTGGACCAATTTGGATAAAATTTGGTATGGAGGTAGCTGACAACCTGGATTAACATATAGACTACTTTTTATCCCGATATTCCCCCGGGATCGACATTTACGCGGGTGAAACCGCGGGGCGCAGCTAGTACTATACTATGATGTACGCACGGCGACATAATCAAGCTATACATTTGATACAATACTATACTACGATGTAAACACAGCGACATAATCAAGCTATACATTTGATTCAATACTATACTACGATGTACGCACGGCGACATAATCAAGCTATACATTTCCAGTATAAGCTGACTTCTCATTGTACAGAAGTCAGCACATCTAGCTACCCGAAACTGACAAATTTTCCCAATCAACTTTGAACCTTATACTTCAGCGATAAAGTTGAAAATCTATTAAAGAAATTTGATAGAATGTAGTAGCTTGATGTGCTGGCGTCTGTACGAAAAGCCTATACAATGCGAGGTCAGGTGAAACTGGAAACACAGAGCTTGATGTGTCCTCGTGTCCAGTTTGCGGAATGCAAACGTCACGTTATTTTAACACCGAATCAGATCACCTTGAAAAGAGACACATTAAAGTACAAAAGCTTTACCTGAATTGTTAATATTAAACAATTCACAGAATTCGGTTCTCACATTATGTGGAACAGGCCTGTGGTTAATCGCGGCGTAATGTGCATCGACCTTAAGAGTGGCGCTTGCGTCACTATTGTGAACGAATTTGACATTAAAACACAAAATGTTCAGAGGTTGGCGTTCTCTAATGTGTCAAGGCTGTATTAAGTTTAGATTATAAATAATAGCGTCATTCATTGTAAATTGCATCGCAAGTCGTAGTTACAAATATTGAAGAAAACCTAAGTGTGAAAGGTAATACTGTCAACGTTTAGAACGTTAAAGTTATGATTATTAAAACACAATTATTAAACAACCAGCTGTGAGACCGGTGAGCTTCAAAGCAAGAGTGAACAGGCATCTTCTGGGCACGCTCTTTCCATCATAAACCTCATCCTTCTTCACGCCTGACGGAAAGATCATTGGATGTTTCCATCAGGCGTGATCGAGGCCAAGAGCACGCCCATTTAGCAATTAAAAAAAAAATCGATACTACAAACTTTAAGAGGAAATGCGGCTGGTTGTTTCTCAATAGAAACGCTCTTGCCTGTTTTGTGATCAACGTCCATAAATCAATATTTTTTTACAGAATAATAAATACTAACTAGGTATATTATTTTTATAAGCACTAAAAAATGCTGATTTAGACCGATGTCAACAGAGGCCTAGTGTACAAATTTGATAACTATTAATGAAAAAAGAAAAACATAGGGACACAGTATATAATAATCCTTTTTATTCAGTTTATGAAATATCTTGGTCAGTGGGTCGCCTTAGGGGTGGATTTCTTTTAAATTGGTCCAATATTGGAGAAGGAAATAGGCGAGAGCCAAACCTCGAATTACGACTGTTTACTTAGGATTTTTTAAAATCTCTCCGACCGCATTTCCTCTTAATTCCCTATTTAACCCCTTTAGGGAGAATTTTCATAAATCCTACTTTAGTGCTAACCTACGTTACACAAAGGAACTCTTGTACAAAATTTCATACTTCTAAACCCAAGGGTTTCGTATGTGCATTGTCAGTGAATGAATAAATTAATGAAGATACTTATATAAACACAAACTAGATTATCATAAATACGGTGGCTAATCTCAGCATCTTTCCCCAAGCAAGGTTAACTTTATAATTATGTTTTTCATATTGAAAAACACATCTCAAGTCTTAAACATTGGCGCCGATTCCCTTGTTCACAAACTAATCTAAATTTAAGTTTAGTGCATCTTTTTCTTTCTATTTCAATAAGAAAAGGACAGAAGATAAATTTTAGTTAAGTCCTGTCAAATTAGTCAGCGCCTGGCGTAAATTGACGTATTTTTAGTAGCCAATTTTTTAATCACGTCTAAACTTGTCTATGAGTAATTTAATTTGACAGGACTAAACTAATATTTATCTTCTGTCCTTTTCTTAATGAAATAGAAAGAAAAAGATACACTGAACTTAAATTTAGTTTAGTTTGGGAACAAGGGAATCGGCGGCGCCATTATCTACTTTATTCTCGTTAAAGGATTAAACCGTTATAATTATTGAAGGATTCATTAATTCGTTGGGCTAAAGCTCTTAACTTTCAAAGTTGATTGGTTATTGATTAAATAAATAGTTAAGTACTATTTTCTATAAAAGTTTTTGATTATAGGTAAGTGTCATTAATTTAAATCGGATTTCATTTAATAGGTAGGTACTTAATAAGAAAAATACTTTGCTAATATTTTTTTAATGACAGTTGCGAGATTCGAGTAGTGATGACGATATTCAAAGTACCGTTTATTATGAATTTATGAGTTAGGGTATTGCGTGGTATTGCATATAGTAGAAAAATATCTTGTAACATGGATCTAACAACAATTGCATAATTCATCTTTCGAAATGTACAAAACAAAGAAATCGTTTGTAAATATGCTTATTTAAACGCAAGTGTGATCGCGTGACGAGACAGTACAGTACAACACGCGATATAACTTTATTCACTACTTAGCGATTTATAAGGCTAAGCTCCTATAGGCGCGACAACGCTCGAATGCGCGACTTTTCACTCTCACAGAGTCCACACGGCTAGCTAAGCCTCAAATCACACCGAGATGGCAGCGAAGCGGCGAGCAGTTTCAGTGTCATATAATTTTAAACTTTATCGTCATTACTATAACACATAGTATCGCTTGAGAAACTTGAAAAGGTCGCGCGGCCGCCCGCGGCGCCGCGAGCACTCCGACGACTCAAGTTTCTCAAGTGATACTATGTATTATAGTAATGAAGATAAAGTTTAAAATTATATGACACTGAAACTGCTCGCCGCTTCGCTGCCATCTCGGTGTGATTTGAGCCTAACGCGCGAAGAGCCAGCCACAACGAACGGTCTCGTGGTAAGATATTATCGCGTGACATCGCGACTGTGTAACGTAGGCCTTATGTCAAAATATTACGATTAGCTTGTGCACGGTGATCATACAAAATAGAGCGTGGTGGATATCTTCCTGAAGTGAATGAATTATTAAGTGCATTAATTAGCGAATCGGTAATTAGGTGGTAAATGGTTTGAATGAAATCTTAATAATTACATCGACACTGGTTATTAAGATGACAATTTAATTATATCAATTATTAATGATTGTGTATTTTTTCTCTAATTAGGTATAATGTCGGTTGAATAAATGTAAATTATACGTACCTACATTTTTTTTTTTCTACACCTAACCGTGACCGTTTGCATCTTCACGACCAACAATCAATCGTTCGTCATTTTATATTCATTTATTCAAGTATAATTTATCTTCAATAAATACATAATATAAATTATATTTTGAAATATTAGAAATAAAAAGATTTTAAAAAAGTAATTTATTAACTTAACTCATTACAATAACAATTTGTGTATTAAAATTTATGTAAACTGTCAAAATACGGTACTTAATTAATTTGAATTTAAAATAGTTTTTATTTAATTTAGGGTCGATTTTTCCAACGCCAGATTTTTGTTTTTCTTTTTCTTTTTGGCTATTGAGCCGATGTCGACTATTCTGCCAGTGGCGGCCAGATAACTTATAATCGAGGAATAAAATTGACATTTGACAGTTTTTGTATGAAATAACTGACAAAATTTCAAAATTATTCCTCTAATAAAGTTATCAGATGATTGAAACATCAGCCCTAAGTAAAATATTTAATGAAACAGCTACAACTATCTGTATTTAACTACATTTAGTACAAAGTTAGGCAAGTAAGGCATATTTCTAAAAATATGATATTTCTAAAAATAAAAATATGTTTACAATTTTACATAAACTGGACAAAAGGTAGATAAAGCACGTCAATTTAATAAACGCTTCTTTCGTGCAAAATAAAATTGTGTGACCACTTATTATTCTTAGTGTATCGATGGCTCAAAGTTCAAACATCTTTGGTCCCAATATTCAGCTGCGCGAACTCCGCTCACTGACGCAGTCAATATAAGTACTTACTCTTTTACTCTTACACACGCTGTCTACATCTCTTATCTACTTTCCTATCGCAAGTAAGCTGGAAGAGATTTCTTTAGAAATAAGCATCACCTTTGTACAGACGCCAGCACATCAAGCTACTACAATCTGTCAAATTTATTTGTCACGAAAGCATAAGGTTCAAAGTTGATCGGGAAAATTTTACAGTTTTGGGTATCTTTAAGTGTTGGCGTCTGTACCTATTTTTCTGTTCGTTTTTTTTCTTGTCTGTTTATATAATGTGTGTACTTGTAATACTTGTCGGAAATACGTCATCCGTTTGACTGTTCGGAACGTCAGCGCCATCTGGTGGCGCTGGACAGAGTCTAGCCTGAGTCCGTGAAGGGGTCGAGGAGAGCGAGCTTCGAGGTGAAGCGGAGAACTTGACAATTGGACATCGTACGGACAACATGTGCTCAGAAACTGTCGCGCGTTCCGTATCCTTGAGTGTGTACAGTCACGAGCAAGTATGTATACACTTGGCTTTATTCAAAGTCGATTTTTTCCTTTATTTTTGAATGACATTTTATATTATTACGACATAGTATTTCCGAACCCATAGGTTTATGTAAAGTGTCGTATTTCAATGTTGAATTAGTTATTTCGTGAAAAAATCGCAATTAAAAGTTGCCAAGTGTTGACATATTATTGCTCGTGACTGAACCTACAGTGTGTGATTCGCTAGTGTGATTAAACTACTGATAGTACAGAAGTCAATCTATATACAAAGTGCGCTCGAGCAACGCACACATAGACACCGCTCACGGACACGTTATCTCAGACGGGTTGGGAGCAGGGCGAGCGCGCGTGTCATCCGCTTGAGACACGCGTCAGTAAAGTGCGAAAATGGAGCAACAAAAAAATGGGGCATCTAAGCTCGATTTATAAAATAGTTTCCTATTTTGAATCAGTATAAATAAAGTAACTTTTTTGTAAGGTAAAGTCATGCCACCAACTATTACGTAAGTTGAAAACATGATTTTTTGTTTGTGTAGATATTGTGTTGTTTTTAGTGTCATTTGATAGATTTAGGTCTACATTGTGTAAATAGTTTTGAAGTTATTAGGGATTTTCGATAGTGAAAATTGACAAATGTAAAATTTTATATGTTTTTGTTCTGTAAACTTTTTGTATTGTAATACTATGTTTATTGTTTTGTTTTAATATTTTAGAATAAGCTCAACAATAAATCAAACAACTAGATACGAGTGCCACTACCACGATAGTTTTTTGTGCATAAGCCAAAGTTGACAACCCCAGCGCGACCGCCGAGCGTAAGTATGAAAAGTGAAGTACATACACGTGATTGACTTCTGTACTATCTGTATTTTGTGTTTGAACTGTAAACGGTGTTTCTATTGCGCAATAACCAACACTACCCATAGTAAGCCCACAATGATTAAAATATGCCTGATGATAACGAGACACACATACCTTCTCCGTCATACTTATTATGAAGTCTTATTATTTTCGCGCAGTCTAGACTTCTCATTTACACAATAAAGGTGTTAAGTGTTTCGACCTTGACTCTGGCCTAAATATCGGGCGGTAAATTATTCATTAATGCTGCTTGACTTGGAGATTAATTATTTGGGATGAAAGATAATCTGAGTTTGACTATAAAATCTAAACCTACACTTTCTATAGGGTAAGTAAATGATAGCATTTTCGGAGGTTGACACACATCTGTGATGATCTGTGACAAATTCTAAAGCAGCTGGAAAGACTAAATTAACATTAAGTCGAAAGCGCCAGGGTACCCCGCGAAATTTATTTTTTTTTACGTTTTTTGCAATTTGCTGGTCAGTATTAAGTTATACGTTGATTAAAATATGATTCGCGGCCGTAACAAATATGCATTCACAGAATTATAATCATTAAAGTCATCAACACAACTCTCTAAGGCCAAGTAATCCCCAAGAATGACTATTTCATGAAATCTTGACATTTGGGGATTATACTAACTTAACATGTTATTACTGATTGTAATGATTATAATTCTGTAAATACATATGTGTTACGACCGCGAATCATATTTTGATCAACGTACAACTTAATACTAACCAGCAAATTGCAAAAAACGTAAGAAAATTTGAATTTCGCGGGCTACCTTAAATTTCTTGTCGACACAATAAAAGTAAAGTTAAACCAAATTAACCTTTCAGCTTTCACAGAATAAAATAACAAAACGCACAAAAAACAGTATTTTTTTCACATAAACCCTTTTTCTCGTTATTGCTCTACCAACCTGGCAGTTCAGTGAATGGACTGTAGGGTCTGTGATCTTGATGGCTCGCCCTTGAATATATTTCGCTCAAAGGAGCAGATGCTGACCTCCATAAAAGCTGGATTTTTACCTGAAACAAAAAAAGTTACCGTCAGTTCGGGATATTTCGGAAAACTTCGGTATATTCCGGAAAAGTTTGGGAATGTGAAGAGCTATTTGTGATGGAACGGTGTTTCTATGCAAAAGGAAAGTAATGTTTCCGGGTTCCAATGTCAAAGGAATAGCTAGGAATCAAATGTCAATGTCAATGTCAAAGGAATAGCTACGAATTAAATGTACATGACATTTAATTCGTAGCTATTCAACTCAGGTTAAAATAACCTTGAATAATTCTGCTTCAGTAATAATGCTCCGTATGTCAAAGAAATGACTGGAAATTATAATTGCATTGCGTTGTCAGTCCTGCATTTTGAACTTTGAACCAATATCGGAAGTAACTCTGTCTGTATTACCTTTTGGCGTCTAAACGACTAAACAGTTTTCGTTAAAATTGGCAAGGAGATAGATGGCATCCTAGGGAAGGACATAGGCTACTATGTCCTTCCCCGATGCCATCTTCCGATAGCACGTTCCCGCAGAATAATTTCCGACATCCCGGGCAGAAATTAGTACTAAGAAAATACATTATATTTTGCAGTCTCAAAACATACTGGTACAAAATATCAAGAGATGCTGTTATTTTGGACAGAAGTTCCTTCAAGATAATATAGCAAAATTGTGAGACTATCATATATTGTATATTGCAATTATCAATTCCTGTTAGGCTTGTGGCTAAGTAATATCAGCCGCGCGGGTTGATCGATCAGGTTAAGCTACGCTTGCCGCGGTTGGCTCGTGGATGGGTGGGACATCTTTAAATAACAAGACCCCTCCGTGCCTCCGAAAGCACGTTAATCTGTGGGTCCCCGCTGCCTTCGTGGATCTTTGACAGTCGTTACCGGTCATCAGAATCACGAAAGTCTGACAAACAGTCTTACCAAGGTGTGTCATATTACCCAGTAACTGGGTTGTGGAGGTCAGATAGGCAGTCGCTCCATGTAAAATACTGGTATTCAGCTGCATCAGGTTAGACTGGAAGCCGACCCCAACATGCTTGGAAAAAGGCTAGGCAGATGATGATCAATTTCTGTTATTGTATTTAGCCGTTTCACCCGTTACGAAGTTGTTAACATTTCTAGTTACTAAAACAAGAAACTATCTAGAAAGTCTAATAAATTATGCATTAATATACTAAGTTTACAAGAATATTACTATCTTGACAGACTTGATAAACTCCCACATAACACTGTATATTGTTAGTCCTTTTTGAAGTAACCAACAATGTTAGAAGATGGAGCCGCAAAAGCCACACGCGAAAACCCAGTACCGTATTTCGTAAAATAGTAAAATACCAACATTTTGCCCTCTTTGAAATGTCAGACCCCTGCTCATCAATCGAAAGCCGGTATAAAATATAAAGGCAGGCAGTCACGACCTTACCAGCGAACGGTTCCGTAAGGTCCGTACCTATTTTTGCTGAGAGAGCGGAATTAAAATCACGACTTTGAACAACATGAAGAGGGCTTACTATCGGTTCTCGTTAGCGGTCGGTAATTGGTGCAGGAAATAACATTTTAACGATTCTATGTCATGATCCGTCGGAAACTTCACCAGTGATTACGTAGGGTAGTTTGGCATTTGCGTGCGATGGACACATGTTAAATTGCGTGTACGAATTGTTGGTGTTATTTTAATATTAGTGTTACACCCGGATTAGTTTTATTTCCGGAATGATAATGATTACCATTTCCTAAACATATAAAATAATCTTAACGGGCGAATGGATATAACACAGGATTTTCCTAGCATCGGGGTCCATTATTCACAAAAAATTGAGCACAAATAGAATATCATAATAATGTAACATGTATTTTATTTCCTCTTTTGCTAAATTAATTATTATTTATTACTTTGAGAGAGATTTCCTTTCCGGGCATTTCTATTACTTTTTAATTTTTTTTATTGCGGCTCTTGACGTCGATCATGCCTGATGGAAAGCGATGGACGAGGTCCATAATGAAACGAGCGTGCCTAAAAGATGCCTGTTCACTCGTTACTTTTTTTTTACTTACCCTACACAATCCTACAGCTGAGAAAAAAGCCTTTACTTTTCTCTCTTTACTTTGTTATTTTCCAAAAATAGAACAAATACCTCATAAGGACATGAAAAACCTTTCACCATGATGTCTCGTCAACTTTTTCCACAAAACACAACTTGAAACTCAAAAAAAGATATCTCCCAAAAGTCTATTGTAAGTGTAACAATGTGAAGCACATAGTAAGGGTCGTCTTATCTGTGAGAGGCATCTTATAGACCTGTTGCTAAACGAGAGGGGACGAGGGCATTCAGGACTGCGAATGGCCTGTAAAAATAAGGCCAGCACCGAGCTTTGGTAAAAGGTTTAGGTCAGATGTGCGAAATACGTCGTAATGTGCTTGTAGACTATACAATCATTTTTAACCGACGAAAAAACCGAGGAGGTGCTCAGGCCGACGCGTATTATATTTTTTTTGTGTGAGACCACGTATAACTTTTTACAGAGTAGACCGATTTTAAAATAGACTATTTTCTATAGTACCTGGTACTTCTTGACAGGCCTACCTACGTCCTTTCATACCTATTAACACTGCATGTAATTTGAAAACATTGTTAAAGCCAATTATTTTTAAAAGAGTACCTAACCGTTGAGTTTCTTGCCGGCTCTTCTCCATAGGAAACGACCAATTGGGACCGTGCACCTAGCTTCTGATGTTTCACAAGTGCCCATGTAGGTTTATGTGAAATAAAATATTTTGATTTTGAATCAGGTAAAAACAGTGTTGTTACTTGTGTCAAAGCTAGAGAAACAATTGCCGATCACGACTCGATATTATGGCAAGTGTCACTCGATAGTTTTCTTTTGCATACTACACGCATAAGGCCCCTGCCTAGAATTTTGCGGGCAGCGGGGCGGCGGCGGCGGTGGCACTATAGCGGCGTAGTGTTGTGTTCGTGGTTGTGTCGTCGAGATATTTGAGAAATGTCTGAACAACGGCGACAACATCTTTTTGATTCAAATTTATTCCAACGCTCGATTTATTGTGGGCAAAAGGAGAAGTGAATCCGTAATGCAGACGGTCACGCGGGCGGTCACCGCGCGGGCGGTCACCGCTTGACTGGAGTGCACCCCTCGTTGCCCGCTCCCGCGCCGCTGTTTCGAGGGCCGGTCCATTTGATACGCATTAGATCCTGTCGCTCCCGCGCCGCCGCCGCTGTTGCCCCGCTGCACGCAAGATTTGAGGCAGAGGCCTTTGAGTCGATAATCTTTAGTCGCATCTGCATACAGTTCTACATCCGGTGGAGCGGCTAACCGCATGCGTAAAGGAATTATTTTTAGTTCTGAGCCAAAAAGCACAGTTAACTTCATCTCTCAGTCGGGAAGAAAACGCTCTAATAAGGGAAATCGAGAATCGACCTTTAACAGCAGTAGGTAAGCTTTCGTACGTAAATCGCAAGTCATTGATAAAAATCGCTCGTCTATGCATTAGGCCTTGCCCTCGAGGCCTCGAACCTTACTTTGTTTGCAATGTTTTAGAACGACTTTTTGTCCACTCCTACGCAGTTGAACTTTGTCTCTGTTCGCCTACGCACCAGAATTTATAGGGATTTTAAGTAAAATTTATGGAAACCATAAAAGTAGGTGATAAAACTGATGCAATGCTATGTTTTAATACGATTTATAAGTATTTGAACGCGCAGCAAGGGGCGGCAGGTGGCGCCGTCTCGTTTGGTTACGAAGTTACTAGGAACCGTCAAAGAGGTCGGATAAGAGTGACACTGGCTGGTGACAGTCACTCTAGCAGAGCGTCTCGCATCGCTGGTTGTGTGGCGGTTATCTTCTGATCACAGAGATGATATCAGGGGAGCCGCTGTTGTATCCTTCTCTTTATATTTTAGAAAGCATTTTGTGTGTTCGCAAAAACTTAGGACTTTTCAAAATAAGAAGCGATTTCCATAATTACACGTAGTAAAAATGAACCTAAATTTAGATTAACTAAAACTAGCAAGTCATTTCTGGTAAACAGCATCCGTTTTTATAACAAGTTGCCAAAGCCGGTCTTATTTTGTAAATGTGAGGACCTTGTAGGCCTTGTAGACTTTAGATAATAAGTACTCGTTAACAGGCCTACGCTGTCCTCCCATACCTACTGTAATTTGAAAACATTGTAAAAGCCAATTATTTTGAAAAAGAGTAACCGTGGAGTTTCTTGCCGGTTCTTCTCCATAGGAAACGACCAATTGGAACCGTGCACCCAGCTTCTGACGTTTCATAAGTGCCCATGTAGGCTTATGTGAAATAAAATATTTTGATTTTGATTTTTGTACCACGTTCACGACGAACTGCTATATTCCGGCACAATCCTGACGATATTGAAGCTGCTGAACCACTAATACGATGACCAGTTCTGGTAACGGCTATTCTGCGCAATTATATTTATTAACGTGAAAATAAATGTTTGCTAAGTTTTTATGGCTTTTGTACCGAAGCAGACTTGGGCCTGCCATGTAGGTTTATGTGAAATAAAATATTTTGATTTTGAATCAGGTAAAAACAGTGTTGTTACTTGTGTCAAAGCTAGAGAAACAATTGCCGATCACGACTCGATATTATGGCAAGTGTCACTCGATAGTTTTCTTTTGCATACTACACGCATAAGGCCCCTGCCTAGAATTTTGCGGGCAGCGGGGCGGCGGCGGCGGTGGCACTATAGCGGCGTAGTGTTGTGTTCGTGGTTGTGTCGTCGAGATATTTGAGAAATGTCTGAACAACGGCGACAACATCTTTTTGATTCAAATTTATTCCAACGCTCGATTTATTGTGGGCAAAAGGAGAAGTGAATCCGTAATGCAGACGGTCACGCGGGCGGTCACCGCGCGGGCGGTCACCGCTTGACTGGAGTGCACCCCTCGTTGCCCGCTCCCGCGCCGCTGTTTCGAGGGCCGGTCCATTTGATACGCATTAGATCCTGTCGCTCCCGCGCCGCCGCCGCTGTTGCCCCGCTGCACGCAAGATTTGAGGCAGAGGCCTTTGAGTCGATAATCTTTAGTCGCATCTGCATACAGTTCTACATCCGGTGGAGCGGCTAACCGCATGCGTAAAGGAATTATTTTTAGTTCTGAGCCAAAAAGCACAGTTAACTTCATCTCTCAGTCGGGAAGAAAACGCTCTAATAAGGGAAATCGAGAATCGACCTTTAACAGCAGTAGGTAAGCTTTCGTACGTAAATCGCAAGTCATTGATAAAAATCGCTCGTCTATGCATTAGGCCTTGCCCTCGAGGCCTCGAACCTTACTTTGTTTGCAATGTTTTAGAACGACTTTTTGTCCACTCCTACGCAGTTGAACTTTGTCTCTGTTCGCCTACGCACCAGAATTTATAGGGATTTTAAGTAAAATTTATGGAAACCATAAAAGTAGGTGATAAAACTGATGCAATGCTATGTTTTAATACGATTTATAAGTATTTGAACGCGCAGCAAGGGGCGGCAGGTGGCGCCGTCTCGTTTGGTTACGAAGTTACTAGGAACCGTCAAAGAGGTCGGATAAGAGTGACACTGGCTGGTGACAGTCACTCTAGCAGAGCGTCTCGCATCGCTGGTTGTGTGGCGGTTATCTTCTGATCACAGAGATGATATCAGGGGAGCCGCTGTTGTATCCTTCTCTTTATATTTTAGAAAGCATTTTGTGTGTTCGCAAAAACTTAGGACTTTTCAAAATAAGAAGCGATTTCCATAATTACACGTAGTAAAAATGAATCTAAATTTAGATTAACTAAAACTAGCAAGTCATTTCTGGTAAACAGCATCCGTTTTTATAACAAGTTGCCAAAGCCGGTCTTATTTTGTAAATGTGAGGACCTTGTAGGCCTTGTAGACTTTAGATAATAAGTACTCGTTAACAGGCCTACGCTGTCCTCCCATACCTACTGTAATTTGAAAACATTGTAAAAGCCAATTATTTTGAAAAAGAGTTTCTTGCCGGTTCTTCTCCATAGGAAACGACCAATTGGAACCGTGCACCCAGCTTCTGACGTTTCATAAGTGCCCATGTAGGCTTATGTGAAATAAAATATTTTGATTTTGATTTTTGTACCACGTTCACGACGAACTGCTATATTCCGGCACAATCCTGACGATATTGAAGCTGCTGAACCACTAATACGATGACCAGTTCTGGTAACGGCTATTCTGCGCAATTATATTTATTAACGTGAAAATAAATGTTTGCTAAGTTTTTATGGCTTTTGTACCGAAGCAATTTGATGGTTTTTGGCAGAGAAGTAATCTGCTAAGAAGAAAAAGGGATGCCTTTTTTTATTTCTGCCATAAAACCATGAATCGATGTAACCATAAAACCATGATCGGCCATGAATGTCGATTTAATGTACCGAGATGATTTACTAATTTAGTCCTTAAAGCCGATGACAAACGTGGTTGTTATCTCATAAATATTAGACCAGCACACGGAGCCTGAAGTAAAGCTACTAAACAAATGTCTATGGTAGGAATGACAGCCTGTTGCAGATACAATATTATTTAAGATGCAAACGCGGCAAGACTCCGACATTCTCATAAAACATTCCTACTCCATGATAGGTCGTAAAATTGATAATTACGTGGCTCTGCCTACATAGTAACCTACAGATTACGTCGATTGACCGAACAGTAAGTGTGTAACCGTTTAGGTAACTGGGTTCTATTCACAACTCAAGTGCAGGATAAATAGCATAGGTAGGTCGTTATTTGGTCATAACACTAGGTATTTAGAAACGACTTGTATTGTTTCCCTGCCTCATTGGTCTAATGATCGCAAGCAGTGGGGAAATTGCGCAACACACTATCAGTAGCAATGGCAAGTTCAACAATTCATTGCGTTATTTATGGTGTTGAGCAAAAAAATTTTTCGAACATATGGAGCAATGGATTAGTAATATCCTTCAAAATGATCCAGATTGACATGGATAGTGTGTTACGCAATTAGGGTGCAGGTCGGGCAAAGTGTTATTGGGTTTATCAACCAGGAATTTCTCAATAGCAGCCCGGAGTCTGGAGTTGTGCCTGGTTGATGGAAATAGGTTTGCCGTCTATTACATGGGACTTAAACATAACTGGCGAAATGTGGGTTTGTGGCATGCAACCTTTTTGATAATTAAAAGATAATGGCATACAGGAGCCCGTGGCTAAATAATAACAGCCGCACAGGTCGATCGATCAGGCTAAGCTACGCCTGCCGCAGTTGGTCTGTGGATGGGTGACCATCTTTACATACCCTACCTAACACCTCCGTGCCTCGGAAAGTACGTTAAGCCGTTGATTCCGGCTGTCATTCGTGGATCTTTGACAGTCGTTACGGGAAGTCAGAAGCCCGAAAGTCTGACAACCATCAGTCTTACCAAGGGGTATCGTATTACCCAGTAACTGGGTTGTGGAGGTCAGATAGGCAGTCGCTCCATGTAAAATATTGGTGTTCTGCTGCATCCGATTAGACTGGAAGCCGACCCCAAAATAGTTGGGAAAAGGCTAGACAGATGAAACAATAATGGCAAAGCATTATAAGATAAAAGCCAATACAAATTGAGAATAGTAAGTAGGCTTCTTCAGATTTGGCTGACAAGCCAAGTGACAAGGAAAAAATGTTAAAAGCACGTAGAACGATGTCTAGGAATAATTATTGGATATATACGACAAACCGTGGTTTAATTGATTCCTCTTGGTAGCCTGAGAGCTAGTAAAGCTCTCCTACAGTACCTAAACCACTGCCTAACCTTTCGTGCTTTACACGTGATGTTATGTTGTATTTCTTACGGATTTCTACATATTCGTCTACATTAACGAGATGTATTTTCATTAGCCATCCAAATTCGTCTATCGATATTAAGGATCCTGGAGGTAAAGTGTGACTATCCTAAAAATAACGCCTTACATTATCCCACTCTTCATTGTATTCCCAAATCTTCCACACACAGAATATTTCTAAAGACACTACCTTCATCGTACAAGCGAGTAACAAACGCGAGCATTAAAATAAAAGAAAAGCGAAGAAACCTTAGTACTTTCGGAAGCACATATCTTAGCCAGTCCCATGTAGGTTAATTAGGTGTACGGAACTCTAAAATCTAATTAAGTTGGCATATAACTTCTTCTTCACCTCAAAACATTACCGAAGCATAGGCTCACACGCACAGAAGGCTCACCCGAAAAATATTAAACTCACGAACGAAATCACCCAAACGTCAGTGCCATCACAATCGTCACAATATAGTGTTCTTTTTCACGTGAGTATATCCTCATTGGATCGCTCTCTGGAGAAGAAGGGTTATGTCCGTATGTTGGAATCCGACCGATTGGTTTATGGGGTTCCTGCTTATGTCGGGAACCCATCTCTCTGTAACGGGCCTGAATGAAAACTGAGAGTCGACTTGTAAACCGAAAGTCGGCCACGATTGCCCCAAGTCTAACAAGCACAGACTAAATATGATATTCATGCCCGGAATTCTACAAACGAAAACCGTACGGTATCCAGTAAGTTGGGGGACAAATATGTCAGTCAAATTCTCTCAAAGTAGGTACACTTCGTCACTAAGTCAGTTCTTACGACGTTACGTTCAAATTTAAAAAGTGAGCCTTCTGCTTCTTTATTTCATAGTTCGGGTGTATTTAGCTGTCTGCAAAATGACTATCATTACGGCGGAGTTAGCACTGTTGGTTAACCGCCATGGTAATTTACAATTTACCGCGCAATTCTGTTACTACCATGTGCCTTGAGAACGGTAGAGGAAAACATCGCGAGGATGCATGTCGTAGAATATCCCACCAAAAACATTATCATGTAAAATGTTGCCAAGGCGAGACCATATGCCTCGCACTGTCAAAAAGTTATTTGGGGGCCTAAAAAGGCCACTTTGGAAAATCATGAAACATTATGAATCATAATATGGTGAAGACAGTCCGTGCTTTTCTTTTTTTCGCTGCACTACGTAGGTATAATCAAAGAGATTGGGATTGGATTTGGATTGATTGGTATTTTAGCACAGACAAAAAAAAATAACTGAAAAATGCTTCACGATTTGATACGATGAACATAACAGATAACTGTCCATTATGTTATCCTTATAAGATTCTGCCAAAGTGGCCTTTTTAGGCCCCCTGATCTCATGTACACAACTCTACACGCTCTAACTCTACAAGCCCTAAACTTCACAAACTCTACACCTTAGTCAAAATATGAGGCTTGGCCTTTCCGTTACTACAAGAACAATTGTATAACAGAAAAGTAATGAACAGTGAAATTTTTTCACCTTACGCCCATGTGACGGTAGCGAAACGGACTTACCCTGCAGAGAGTATTTTTCATCATATTGAATATTTCACGAAATGCCACTCCATACGTATACGGGTCAGCGGGATTGTCCGAAAGGGTTACCGCGAGCCCGGAACATAAAGGGCTAAGGAAGGAACATGGGTGGGTTTTAGTCAGTAAGAGTCAGTCAGTCAGACCGGGAGGGGTCCTTTTTTACGGAAGCTTACAACAGCAGACCGATTATACACACATCAAAAGTGTCTAGGGATCAAGCATTTTTATGCGGATTTCTTGAGATTGAGATGTGGCTTTGTAATAAATTTATGATTTTATAAATTTATATGGATCCTTTTTGGTGCATTTCATAATTTGAATCAGGAACTGTGAATCAAATTCGAGTAAAAGATGAAAATCAGCTGTCAATATTTTCCCTATAAAAACATACAACGCATTGAAGACATTATTAGTGCTACTGTTTCCCTACTACTGATTAAAACCAACGTTATTATGGAGCGGCGACGTCATTTAAGCAGGGAAGAAATGCTCAGAGCCGTGGGAATGATAGAAGCTGGTTCCCGGCAACGTACTGTGGCTTTAGCTCTGAATACAAGTCAGAGTGTTATCAGTCGACTTTGGACACGTTACCGAAGCACTGGTACCGTGGCTGAGCGCCATGGAGGACGGTATCGCTGCACCACACGGAGACAAGACCGATACATTCAAATCTTAACTCGAAGAGCTCCAACAATAACCGCCATGATGTTAGCAGTGAGGCTTCATCACTCTTCAGGGAACTTAATTAGCGACCAAACAGTCAGAAACCGCTTGCATGAAGTGAACCTTCATTCCCGAAGACCGCTACGGGTACCACCTATAGCAATGCACAATCGTAGGATTCGATATCAATGGGCTCTTGAACACAGAAATTGGGCAGAAGAACAATGGCGTTTCGTGTGCTTTTCTGATGAGTCTCGTTTTGGTATGAGACCGGATACAAGACGTATACGACACTGGAGAACCCCTGGACGCCAACAGCGATTAAAATCCTGCCAGGAAGTCCATCCTTATAGTGGTGGAACCATCATGGTATGGGCGGGTATTTGGATCGGCGGAAGAACTGAGTTGATTTGGATCAGAGGCAACCTCAACGCTCAAATTTATGCTGAGACGATTGTATCAGACGTCATCGTTCCTCTACAAGTGCAAATCGGTCCCTTATTTCAGTTAATGCATGATAATGCACGACCGCACACCGCAAGAGTTGTAAGACAGACTCTCGCCGCAGCTAACATCAATGTCCTGCCCTGGCCTGCTCAGTCGCCAGACTTGAACCCGATTGAGCATGCATGGGATATGCTACAGAGAAGAGCTCTGCCGAATATGGAGGGTATCCAGTCGCAAGAAGACCTTTTTTTGTTGTTGCAACGAACATGGGCGGCCATTCCACAGCGTGATTTGGATGAACTCATTTTGAGTATGCCAAACCGATGTTCTTGTGTTGTTAGTGTTCGCGGTAGAAACACGGATTATTAATTGTTTAAGTTACCCAATAAAATTTTAAAGAAAACTGTTATTTCAGTCTTTTTTTCGAACTTTTGTGTTAGTGGTTCAAATGTCAAAAATCCCTTTATTAGGAAAATGGCAAATTTCTTTATTAATGCAAAGGTGACTTGGTTTATCGTTACTGTGACAAACGAAAACACTTTATTTGATGAATCCTTAAAGAAAATTTTAATTAATATCAATCAGGAGAAAAGTTATTGCAGAAATATATGTTGATCCCTAGACACTTTTGATGTGTGTATATCAATCATACTATCACAACCACAGGGCATTACTTAATTGTGACGAAAATAAATTAATACACCATCTGCGCTAACACAAGAAAAAAGTTAAAACACAAATTACTACCGGCTAAAAAACTTACAACACTGATTGGCTACAGCACTATCCGATTATGTAACCCTTTGTCTGAACAAATGAAGCTGTCGGCTCAACAGTTAATTAAAATTCGATTACTTAAATTAGATTAAAACCAGGATAACTTGATCTGCGGCGAAAATTGGAGCGAACATTTTTAAGTACTCCATTTATCATTTAAAGGCTCCTTCAAACAGGCGCGACACGTGATAAAATCGCGCGCGACACAAAGGCGCCGCTAGTCGCGTAACGAGCGGTGCCTTTGTGTCGCGCGCGATTATATCGCGTGTCGCGCCTGTTTGTAGGAGCCTTAACAAGGGGCTCGTGGCAGAGCTGCACAGGTCAATCGAAGGTTAAGCTAAAGTGTTTTTCAAATAAACTTGCGATAAATGTCATTCAACCGCCCTGTACCAAAAAGTCCAAATAACTTACGATAGATATCGTTCGTCACACAAAACTGTCGCTTACATTGCATCGGTTGAGTTTCATAATACCAAACACGAAGTAAGTCAAAAATAAGTAAATTTTGGGAATTAATTTAGTAGTTTCGTTTTTCAATTTCTAGAATACACATTTAAACACGGAAATTATAATATGCTATTGTTTACGGACTTAAAAAAAAAGAAAACATGTCGAACTTTTCTTTTTCGAGATTACTGAGATTTTTAATTTATATTTCAGTACAAGAATATGTTATATCAGGATTTATTAAATTAAATTAACTTATATTCATGAAAATAAGCAACTAACAAAAAAAAAACTAAATTTTAACATCCTTACTAGTAAATAAGATATTTTGAGTTATGTCTTCTTACTTGGCGTCGAGTTTGCCGTCAGGGGCACATCACCTGTCCGCCATTTTGTAATAATGTCCTTCCGTCATTCCGAATTTGGAATGCGCTTGGGATAGACTAGTCAACTTGTGTACTGTACTTGGAAAGTTTTCTCGCGTTTATTATTATTTTGTTATTGCTGTTGTTTTGTTACTTTGATTATTTGTAATGAGTGAAGAAGTGACAATGGATCAACCTAAACCAAACAAGATGGCGAAGAAAGCGAATCATTGAACCTCAAGCATTAAATATTTATATAAAAATAATACTATTTATTCGTTTTATTTTAGTATTACAAAAATAAATTATAGATGTGCCCGACTAGCCGGGAAAATCGACAAAACCTATTCAATATTTATAGTCTGCCCATATAAAATAAATAAAAACGACTGATCATAATTTTGACCAAAAGGTTTGTAATCCATTCCTTGTTGCATGTACTGTCATGCGACAAGGTCGCCTCTTACCACGATACACTTGTTTTGATCGTGTTACCGACACTGCCCATACATTTTTTTCGTATCGTTTGGAAATATTGGGATACATTAGTAGAAGGAGGTGAACAAACTTTATCGCAAGTTTATTTGAAATGAACTTTACGCATGCCGCGGTCGGTTCGTGGATGGGTGACCATCTATTACATATCCAGACCCCTCCGTACTTTGGAAAGCACGGTAAGCTGTTGGAGCTTACCGTGCTTTGTGGTAGATCTTTGACAGTCGTTACGGGTAGTCAGAAGCCCGCAAGTCTGACAACCAGTATCGTCTTACCCAGTTACGGGGTTGCGGAGGTCTGATAGGCAGTCGCTCCATGTAAAATACTGGTATTCAGCTGCATGCGGTTAGACTGGAAGCTAACTCCGAGCGCATTAACATTTTGATGTTAGCCTTTGCAACTAGCCAGCCAGCCCCAAATTCCAAGTTAAGCTGGTCTTATACATTGCGCTGTTAATCTTGACAGTTTGTTGTCAAGTAAGCAGATTATATTGTTGGCAGTTTTAATTATGGTTGGATTATGTACTAGTTTAGAATTGGATGTTATCTGTGAGATTGTAAAACAATGTTTGTAATTGCGTCTGTCTTTCATCGAGCTAATCTTGGTTGTTACAACGATTTTGTGAAAGAAAAAGATTGGATGGATGGTTGTTAACCCAAGACGTTCAGTGGTATTGGATGAAAGGTAGAATACAGCGGGGAAATTGCGTAAGACACTATCAGCAGCAGTGGATTTAATTTTGACAGTTCAACAACACTCATTGCTTGTTTTACGTTGTTGTCCAGACAAAGTTTTGGAGCATATGAAGCAATGGATTAGCAATATCCTTCACACTTAGGTACCTTCTGTTTTTCTTTATGTAAAGCCTTTTTTCTTCAAAGTTCCTTTTCACTCATTCTTGGTATCGGGAGTCGGCCCCGTCTGTGGTGGTGAAATGTAGGTGTAATTCAGATTGAGATTGATTGTGTTACGCAATAAGGATACAGGCACAGATATACCTTAGACCCTGCCGGGGCAGCGGGATTGTCCGAAATGGTTACCGCTACCCCGAAACAAAAAGGGCTAAGGAAGGGACATGGGAGGGTTTTAGTCAGTAAGAGTCTGACACTCCCTTCCGCTCCACCCAGAGCGGGAGGAGTCATTTGATGATTTCCCACCCGAAAAAAAAAAATATATACCATAGACCAGATATACATACATATACAACATTATTTTTAGTATATGCGAAACCCGAAACACGTGTCTAGTAGTTTTATGTAGGTAAAGAATCTATGTAGGTACAAAATTTCAAAACTGTATCATGAAAAATCACAAAATAAGCTTGTTAAGTTACCTGTTTGTCCGTACAAAAACATGCTCACCCGCGCCGCTCGCGCCGCGCCGTCTTGCGCTCATTGATAATAGTACCTAGGTATAACCTACTTAGTGTCGCTCGGTGTCCAACTTTTAACCTTTTCAAATGTTTTTGGGCTAAAATATATAACATGGGGTAAAAATTATTAGAATCGATCGATGAATGGACTGTGCGAATGATGATAATACGGTTAGAAAGGGGGTGACTACCGAGATGACGACTAATAGAGAAGTATTGAAGAAAAAGACATGTTGCGCCGACCACAAATAAATTGGGATAAGGGCAGGAGAATGGTGATAGTCAAATACTTAGACGACAGGTACAGACGCCAGCACATCAAGCTACTACAATCTGTCCAATTTAAATAAAAGATTTTCAACTTTATAGCTAAAGCATAAGGTTCAAAGTTGATTGGGAAAATTTTACAGTTTCGGGTATCTTGTGATGTGCTGTCGTCTGTACATACATATACTGTAAATTATATTGTGTTATGTTTTTCTGGCAAAATCTTCACATTACCACCAACTTTAAATTGACTTCGCAAATTTTTCAGCAACAATGATTTTCGCTTCGGTGTTAAATAATCTGGCCTACTTTTAGTTTTACTGATAAAAGCCATGAATGTCTTTAGACAACAGAAAAAAAATCTGCCTATGAAAGATCTAAGAACGACAACCGTGACCAACCAACCGCTTAACGTTCTCTCTGAGGCACGGCAGGGTCTCGATCTCGATATGTAATGGATAGTCACCCATCCACGAACCGACCGCGGCAAGCGCAGCTTACCCTACGATCGACCCGTGCGGCTGTTATTATTTAGTCACGAGCAGGTTTTAATTTTATTACTTACCAATTCGATTAAAGACATGCTCGGTAATTCAGTTATCAGTACCAAAATGAATTTGCATCGGAGGTAATTCTATGAACGTATTCAAAGGAGACTGGATAAAAATTGCATAGAAAGTGTTCTTTGGACCAATAGCGATATATGTATACGGTTTTGATATTTGTTTAGGGATACCTCATCTATACCCAGGCCTAAAGGGCCATCAAAATCTTAAAAAGTTAAATGTTTTATACATTTAACTTTAAATCGTGCTAATGTAGCATTCACTACTTACGGCAAATCCCCCTCAAATTCAGTTTACTAATATTACACCTAAAGATGAAATGGCAGATATTTATTTGTAACTAGCTGACCCGACAGACGTTGTCCTATTTTTGATTCGAAAGATACATGGTGCCGTCTAATATCATAATAACGTTATTGTTGCTTTCCTCGGGAACAGCACTTTTTTTCGGCAGGAAAGGTAGCCTATGTCCGTTTCTGTACACCTGACAACGTAAATGCAAAATTTCAGGATGATCGGTTCAGCGGTTTAGGCGTGAAAAGGTAACAAACAAACTTACTTTCACATTTATAATATAAGTTAGGATAACAGTTGCTCCTCAGAATGATATTTATAGTCCGCCTTTGTACCTTTTTGTGTGCGAAAAGATTAAATAAACAATAAACTCTGACCCGCGCAGTTTTGAGAAAAATATACTTTTAGCATTTACAGGGTTTATAAAGGCAAATACCTTAGCACATAGATGAGGTATCCCTAAACAAATATCAAATTCGTATCGCTATTGTTTCAAAGACCACTTTTGCCGTCTCCTTTTTGAATGAAAACGTTGTTTTATGCCTTTTATACCTTACGGCTGACTTTTATCTGGCCAGAGGCTAAGTATTACCATATCTACAACGTAGTAATGCTGCCAGTCTCTTGGGTATATCACCAGTCGACAACAAAAAATTTTTCAGAGCCATATTTTAGTTCGTTAATAGTTTTATTAGGTAAGGATATTATATTATATACCTAGTATTAGAATTATTTCCAGTTTAAATAGCATAATAATCAGCCTAATGTTCCCTAACTAGCCTAATGTTGGGAGACTATTTAATAATAAATAATCCATCACTGAATGCAGTTTGGCATTAGAAATTTAATGGTATATTTTTAATTATAATTAAAATTGTTAATGAAGGGATAAATTGCTTTTAAAGACAATAGAGATGTGTATTTGAAGATTTTTTGATGCATTAATGTACGTTTAATTATGATTTGAGATCCATGACTGTATTCAAATAAGACTTGAAAATATATTGTTTTTTGGTCAAAGTTATTTACGGTTTAAGAGATACGAGTACACTGCTTTAAAAAACCAACTTTTTGATAGTTTTCAAGAAATCTCCGCCTTAATCCACCGCGGGCCCAGTGCGGGTTAGTAGTCACACGTCTTCGATTTTTTTTTTTTGTTCTAAGACGTGCCGGTTCCCTCACAATGTTTTCCTTCACCGTTTTACGTGTAAATAAACCAAATAACCTTCTAAAAGTATATCATGTGAAAGCAAAAGAGTTTCTCATACAGCCTCACAATTCTTTTACGCAAAAGTGGTCATTTCTATTCAGACAATTCGCGCACAAAGACGTGTTTACAAAGCAGCTCGCGCGTCTTACTTTGCTTTACAACTAGGCTGGCAACTTGACAAGATGTCCTAGTTTTAGTGAATATGCCTTTGAGAATAATGTACCTACGGTTGCTGCTTATTTTATAGATTTTACTTCTGTGGTTTTTAGACATTTTCTAAATTTTTTTTAAACTTGCTTTAGTTTTCTTGGCAAACATTGCAGCAATACATGAGAAACGCTGAGGTCAAAGTAAAAACAAAGCAGAATATTATGAAGAGAAAAGATTTGATCGTTTGCATGATGATTTGTGACGCTTTCACGCTAAAACGGCTGAACGGATTTGAATGAAATTTGGTACATGGGTAGACCATGACCTGGATTAGCATACAGGATACTTTTTATCCCGATATTCCTCCAAGTGAAACCGCGGGGCGAAGATAAAATTACATAATAGTCTACTGATGGCCCTTTCAAGTTTCCTCAGAATTCAGTTCTCTGTATTCCACCACCTGTTTACGACATATTTTGCCTCATTGCTCTCTGATACTTATAAGTCTGTATAAATGTATTCCACCCTTCGCACACAATTCAGCACCTTTCCATGTTCACGTAACAAGAAATGTTGATTAATTAAGAATTCTATTACAACTAACGTTAAGCAAATTATTTCACACGAGTTCTGCACTAAATTATTCATAGGAAACTTGATTGGTAGCAGTGATTATAATATGGCGATGTAAATTAAATAATACTACGTCATCATCTGCCTAGCCTTTTCCCAACTTTGTTGGGGTCGGCTTCCAGTCTAAGCGGATGCAGCTGAATACCAGTATTTTACATGGAGGGACTGCCTGTCTGACCTCCACAACCCAGTTACTGGGTAATACGATACCCGTTGGTAAGATTGGGTGTCACACTTTCGAGCTTCTGACGACCCGTAACGACTGTGAAAGATCCTCGAATGACAGCCGGTACCAACGGCTTAACGTGCTTTCCGAGACACGGAGGGGTCACGGTATATAAAGATGGTCACCCATCCATAGACCAACGGCGGTAAGCGTAGCTTAACTTGGGCGATCGACCTGTGCAGCTGTTATCATTTAGCCACGTGCCCCTAAATAATACTACGTATTTACAGTAAAGGGTAAATGCGGTATCTATGCTTCAGTATGCTTCTAGCTTATCCCCCATATTATTTGGAGACGGCATAGCATATCTTCATCTTCCGTACCTACATCTCTATTAAAGCCGACATCTCGTATCAAAATTATTGGTGTACTAGCAGTGCCCTGCGGTTTCACCCGCATAAGTGTCGACCCAGTGGGAATATCGGGATAAAAACTGTCCTATGTCCTTTCCCGGGACTCAAACTATCTCTGTACCAAATTTCATCTAAATCGGTTAAGCGGTTTAAGCGTGAAGAGGTAACACACAGACAGACACACTTCCGCATTTATGTATAATATTAGTATTAGTACGGATTAATTAGGTCGTTAAAAAAATTATAAGAAATTATCGTTTTGGACTCCAATTTATTACCAAGAAATGTTAATAATTACATAAATAGCTATCAGTAACCATGAAGCCGAATTGCCTCTTCTGTGTGAAGTCTTTATTCGTTTTACGAGTAGGTAATAAGTCAATAACCATTAAGGCTCCTTCAAACAGGCGCGACACGCGATAAAATCGCGCGCGACACAAAAAAGGCACCGCTAGTCGCGCAACGAGCGGTGTCTTTGTATCGCGAGCGATTATATCGCTTGTCGCGCCTGTTTGTAGGATCCTTAATGTTTATCCTAGTTTTTACAAGCGTTACATTTTCCTGGATTACACAAATTCATCGATCTTTAACAAAGTTTATTACTACTAGCTTCTGCCCGCGACTTCGTACGCGGATCCTGTTGCTTATGTCAGCGACAACGGGGTCGTCAAAATCGAAGATCTGAAACGTCCGATGTCGAATTCTAAGAGCCCGGGGACGGGAAAACAACGGGATGCGCGAGACGATTCGAGACTTCCAGATCTTTCATTTTTGTAAGTCAACAGGAAATGCCCATCAGACCGAACAACTTTTGCTAAGACGTCATTCCTATATATATGTTTAGTGTAGCTGGGCTCTTGTTCCACATCAGGTGTTCCAGATCTTCAAATTTATTCTCCTAGCAGTAAATGCTCATCATGTGGAACAATTTTTGCTATGGTACCATTTTTGTATCTCTTATAGTTTAGCTGGTCTGTTGCGGTTCTGCATCAGGTGTTCAAGTTTCCAATACAAAAATTATACACTATAATATGTTGCCCAGACTTAATACCTATACAACAAAAACGAAATCATTCAAATTCGTCCAGTAGTTCCGAAGATTAGCGTGTACAGACAAACAGACACACAGATTAACAGACAGAATTTTTTTTTTTGGATTCGTGCTCTATTACCGTTTCTAAACCCCCTCAATTTTTTTTTAAATATATTCAATGTACATACACAGTTTTTTTACTGTTTTATTATGTGTATAGATAAAGGTTCACTGCTTGTTCCCCGTAGGTGATAGCGTGATAATATGTAGCCTATATGTTGACCCGACTTCTTAATAATATTCTTGCCAAATTTGAAGTAAATCCATGCAGTACTTTTTGAGTTTATCCCGGACATACATACAGACAAACAGACAAAAATTCTAAACTATATTTTTGGCTTCGGTATCGATTGTAGATCACACCCCAAGTATTCTTTAAAAAAAATATTAAATGTACAGTTTTGACTTTCCTACCATTTTATTATATGTATAGGTATAGACAGAGAAAATAAGTAGGTATTTATTTATAAAGAAAATAATAAACCTCTAACCACGAAGATAGCTAAAAGTATTTTGTCTTGCTAGAATTCCTGGGGGGACAGGCAAATGGAATGTCTGTCACTCCGGTAAAACAAAGAAAAGTAGACGTGCTTGCGATCTTGCTATGAAATTGTATTTTCTGATATTTCTGATTTCCTATTTTGCTTTGTTGAATGACAGGTTTCTAAGATGCTTTTAGCGATACTATTTTGGATAAGAATTTACTAGAATATTTTTCTTTCTATTTGATTTTTTTTGAATTCTTGTTTTGACTTTCTCTCTTTTCTTTTACTTTTATCTCATATATTAATATATTTTTTTATAATTTACTTGTGCTTTTGTGTGCTGTGCTATGTGTTTTGTGTGCTCTGAATAGGTAAATGTTTTATTTATCTACTTAAGTCCTCTCGACGCAGACATCAGGGATACTTACGTGGAACGGATTTGTGAAATCAGAATTTTCACGTAAAAAATTAAGTTACATTAAAATTGCTTATTAGTCTTATAGGCTAGATTGTAATTAATTATAACATTATAATTTAAAACTTTAGTGATCCAAATGTTTGAGCTGCTGTAACGTACATTATTGACTACCTATTTTAACTAACTTTGAGTTATCGTAAAAAAATATCAAGTAATCACTTAGGAGTACTTGTTTTTTTTTTTTTTTTAATTCCTATTGTGACATCACAGTTGAAGTGGAAAAATGACCACTAACTTTTGGAGGCCACGTATATCTGCCCAGAAGTATTGTACACCACCCAATCTGACCCCAAATCCACCAAAAACTTGTACCACACAGATCTTAACACGATTCTCACGGTAAGTGCAAACAGCGACCGGTTACAGTGAACCGCGTAGGTCGCCGCTTCGATACTCCGACGCAATCTTGTTAATCGTTTCGATCCATAACGAGGATCTAAGATTTATAGTGCTTTTATGTGCTCGAGTTATTTTCCTGTTCATTTTGAAGAGGTGTTATGTTTGATTTAGTCGTCTTTAAAACAATTATAGCGTTGAAGGTGGAAATATTTATATTTCCGGTTGTTAGGGTTCTGTACCCAGAAGGTGCCTACGGGACCCTATTACTAAGGCTCTGCTGTCCGTTTGTCTGTCACAGGGCTGTATCTTTTGAACCGTAATAGGTAGACACTTGAAATGTTCACAGAATGTGTACTACTATGGCCGCTAGCCGCTATAACAACAATTAATAAAAATAAACTAAAGTTAATAATTTAAGGGGGTCTCCCATATAAAAAACAGGTTCTTTTTCTTACTAAAAAAAAAAAAATTCTTTTAAAAAAATTGTGTTAAATTTTGTACGGTGGTACGGAACCCTTTTTCCGGCTACTTTTTATCGTACTAATCTGCGTCCGCGAATTATTTGCCAAAAATGTAAATAAATATGAATTAATGGAAAAATAACTTTAATTCCTACATAACAAAGTTCAGTTTACGTTACAACTTCAAACATTTTTATAACTTTTTCAATAGGCCTAGTCACTCTTAAATCAACTTATTTGTCATTGAATTAAAGTTCATATTTAGTTAACTTGAAATAGGGTATGGGTGTCGTCATGAATAAAAAGGGCACAACTAACAGTTTTTCTAAAATTGAGTAAAAAACTGACATATGCGCCTTTTTTTCTGATTCCAAATATGTATAATTATGTATAACTAACTCAATTTTGAAAAAAATGTTAGTTGTGCCCTTTTTCTTTATGACGGCAGTATAGGGAACAATGGTTTTAGATTTGTATTTCAATTTGAGCCCAATTGTAGGTATCATCATTAGTGAATTTACATAGCAACCCGGAGGTTAGCTATGTGTCTATGGTAATAAGCTCGCCCTCCTTAAACACATTATATTCACATTAGATATATTATATCGTGAAATGTGGGTGTACATGCGTGTACATACACCCACAATTCACGTTATCAAAGGGGTCGTTGATTACTGTAACATGTTTTGTCACTTGCTAACTAGGAATTTTAATAAATAAAGGCCTTCAGAGCGAATTTCGGGCATGGTGACCAATCTCAGCGGTAGAATCATAAAAGGATAACATTATTAATCATAATATAGCGAAAATAGTCCGTGTTTTTCTTTTTTTCGCTGCATTACGTAGGTATAATCAAAGAGATTGGGATTGGATTGATTGGTATTTTAGCACAGACAAAAAAAAACAACTACAAAATCCTTCACCCATGAGATTTGATACGATTAACTTAACAGTTAGCTGTCCTATATGATTCATAATGTTATCCTTTTATGATTCTGCCAAAGTGGCGTTTTTAGGGCCCCAGCTATCGGCGCTGGAGATATTATGACCTAATACCTACTACTCTCTACTCCGCACCCACACTCTCCGCACTCTATACTTTTGAGACTAGGAATTTAACTATGTAAGAACCAGTCCACACGATGCGATGCGGTTACGGCGCGGCGCCTGAGCGGTGCCACTGCGGCGTCCTCCATACAAATACCCATGGTATGCCACACGGTGCATTCCGGCGTCGCAACGCACTTACAACGGTCTTCAACTAGGCGACACGAGATGTGACGGAGTGGCAAGGCTTCGACGCCGATCAGTTAAGTGTGGCGTAGTAATAGGAGTAACAACACAACACGTCTTTTCCGATCTCAGGTTGTACTCAATCCAGCGGGATTGTCCGAAAGGGTTACCGCTGGCCCAGAACATAAAGGGAAAGGGAACATAGTCAGTAAGAGTCTGAGACTCCCTTCCGCTCCACCCAGAGCGGGAGGAGTCATTTGATGATTTCCCATCCGCAAAAAAAAAGAAAAAGATTGTACTCAATATACTACAACACTCTTTGCCCAATACGGAGTGTCGTAGAAACGGAGCGGCGCCGCATCGTACGTGTGACACATACGGCGAAATCGTTGCGGTGTTGTGCGGCACCGCATCGTGTGAACCGGCTCTGAGATTTGTATTTCAACGTCAGTAGCGGAGGATATCTCGTAGTGATGTAACAAAGTGACGTTTGAGGCTGAGAGGCACTAGTGCGTTTCATTGGATTTCGGAGCGTACCGTGCGTTAGGCCACGCGGTCAGCGTGTAATTTTAGTGAGCTGAAGTCTGGTAGGACCTTCTGTTTATGCAGTATTACAAACGAAAGAAAATGTCAGGTGGCATATTGATGTTTTTTGTGGGATTGACTAGCCAACCCCTTTTTAGGGTAAAGGTGCCAACGGAACCCTACTGCTAAGCCTCCGCTGTCCGTCCGTCTGTCCATTCATCCGTCTGTACATAAGTCTGCCAGCGGGTTTTATCTCAAGAACCGTAATGCGAGACAGTTGAAATTTTCAAATCACACTAATATTATAAAGGCGAAAGTTTGTGAGTGTGCTTGTGTGTTTATGTTTGTTACTTCTTCACGCTCAAACGGCTGGACCAATTTTGATGAAATTTTGTGTGGAGTTAGCTGACACCCTGGATTAACCTATAGGCTACTTTTTATCCCGATAATCCCACGGGATCGAAACTTATGCGGGTGAAACCGCGGGGCGCAGCTAGTAATAAATAAATATTAGAAATTTCAAATAATAAAAGTCAAATAAAGTCAAAGATTAAAGGGGGATAAGAGGAACGTGTTTCCGGCGTTTTTTTGTTTTGTATTACGGAACCCTTCGTTTGCGAGTCCGCCTCGCACTTGGCCGGTTTTTATGGTTTTGGCCTAAAAAGAAAAAACGAAGCCTCTAACAGATCACTTTTTTGTCCGCCTGTCACAACTGCTAAAATCTGAAGTCAAGGCCGCGGGTCAAGTATGAAAAACAAAGAATTTTTTCATACCTTATGTCTTAGTTACATTAACCTCAATGGAGCCTCTAAACAAATCGATAAGAGATCAATATGGAATAATTTTTTGTAACACTTCATCACGTAGGCATATCATTGAGCAATCTTTTAATAAGATACTCATTCATTTAGACGAGGGGGCGAACAAAAACTAGCGTATAACAATGAGATAACAATTAATTGCTGAACAATCAATTTTGTAAGATGCTGCAATGGTTTGGCCTATTGGCACATGAATCGGTCACGAAAAGTTCTTTCTTAACATGTTAGTAGGGGTGTAGGTATATAGGTCGGAGTATATAGCAAGCTCTCAAAATGGCGAAGAAAAACATCGTGAGGAAACCGGCATGTCCTAGAACCAAAACTGACACCAGACTACAATGCTTCCACTGCTGGGACACAGGCCTCCTCTCGGTGAGAGGGAGTGGGCGATAATCCACCACGCGGGCCCAGTGCGGGTTGGTAGATGTCACATGTCTTCAAATTTTTTGGTTTTAGGATATGCCGGTATCCTCAAGATGTTTTCCTTCCAGATTTTGAGAGTAGTGGTGATGAAATAATTTACACAAAGTAAAGCTAAATAATAACAACCGGACAGGTCAATCGATCAGATTAAGCTACGCTTGCAGCGGTTGGTCTGTGGATGGGTGACCAGCTTTATATACAGAGACCCCTCACGTTACGTTAAGCCGTCGGTCTCGGCTGTCATTAGTGGATCTTTGAAAGTCGTTACGGGTGGTAGTCAGAAGCCCGAAAGCCTGACAACCAGTCTTACCAAGGAATATCGTATTACCCAGTAACTGGGTTGTGGAGATCAGATAGGCAGTCGCTCCATATAAAATACTGGTATTCAGCTGCATCCGGTTAGACTGGAAGCCGACCCCAACATAGTTGGGAAAAGGCTAGGCAGATGATAAAAGCGCTTGACTGGGTTCGAACCAACGACCTACAACTCGTAAAGCCAGGGTCGTTACCGATGGACCCTCACTCACTGCTCCTTTCAAAATACCACTGAAGATGGATTAGGTACACCTTTTGTGCATTTCAGATTCGATAACAACATAATACACGAACCAAGCAGCTATTCGACCATAAGTTTTCAAAAGATTCAACGCTAAAGTTCAAACACCCTACAGTGTTTTACGACAAACAATTATAATTATTTAAGTAAGACAATTAATTAATACCAACTAAAAGTGCTGTACTTACATTAAAATTAATACCAACTAAAAGTGCTGTATTTACAGCAAAACAAGCTTGTTTGTTCTGAACGATTAAGTGCTTACAACATTTTCAATTATGTTAGAGAATTAGGATTAAAACTTGAACCCCCTTCATAACAAACGTTGTATAGCGTCTGTATAGTTACACAACGCTTTGTCTTCTTCTTTTGAAAGTCAAATTACTGTCAGACTGAAAGAGAGAAATCGGTGTTTAACTATTCATCTGATATACTTAATACATTTATTAGTAGGGGGGGAAGAGTTGAATGTTAACCCTTATTTAAGTTCAGTTGGCTTTGTTGTTGGTTTTATTAGGAGTATTAGTCAGTATAAAAAGAGTTTTTACTTACTTGTTTATTGATAAAGATGTTCAAGACGAATAATAGAGAAGTATGGAGAAAAAAGACATGTTGCGCAGACCCCAATTCATTGGGATACGGCCAGGAGAATTATGACGATATAGATGTTCAAGGATCAGCTCAGTTCTTAAAAAAAACCTGTCAAAAAAACATAAACGACAAAGACGGCGTTTCTTGTCAAAGGAATTTGCTTTCAAAGAAAGAAAAAGTTTATTTGGACACAGTTTGTGAAACACAAAATACAAAATTAACGAAATAAAAATAATGTTTCAAGAACAAAAGTGTGTGCCCCACGGCTGCGCCAAAAAAGTTCATTTCAGCATTAATGCAGACAGATGCTGTCTGACGCTGGTTTTCTAATGAACCTTTATGTCATGGTTTTACCTCATCATTATCATCATTAACTACCTCATCATCATCATTTACTACCTCATCATCATCATTTACTACCACATCATCATCATTTACTACCTAATCATCATCATTTACTACCTCATCATCATCATTTACTACCTCATCATCATAATTTACTACCTCATCATCATAATTTACTACCTCATCATCATTAACTACCTCATCATCATAATTAACTACCTCATCATCATCCTTTACTCCCTCATCATCATCATTAATTACCTTATCATCATCATTTACTACCTCATCATCATTATTACTACCTCATCTTCATCATTTACCTGCCCATATCCCAATATATTTGGGGTCGGCGCAACATGGCTTTTTCTTCCATACTTCTCTAGAAGTCACCCCCTTTCTAGCCATATTATGTTTCACATTCTATCGTCTTTCCCTATTCTTATCGCGGTGGCCCAGTGGTCATGGGTTCGAACACAGACAGGCGCTTTACTTTGTGTAATTTATTTCATCACCACTGTTCCCAAAAACGGTGAAAGAAAACATCGTGAGTAAACCGGCATGTCCTAGAACCAAAAATTTGAAGACATGTGACGTCTACCAACCCGCACATGGCCTTTGTGGCGGATTACGGCCCATTGCCTCTCACAGAGAGGAGGCTGTGTACACCCAGCATTGGGAACGTTATACCCTAATTATGCTAATCGCAAAGTGTAACAGAACCAGTCTATGTGACAGGCGTCACAATCAATATAGTGTTAATTAAACTAAGATTACATTTGCCATTTATAAGTATCACTTACAACCTTATCTGACATAAGCCCACGGTTAAATGACACGTTTTCCTGTTACACCATAGCCTCATAGCCCGTTGGTAATTATGGACATTTCCCATACATGTCACCAAGGAACCCGTTTGAAGATATACTTAGAGATGGTTATTTTATTAATAGCTTCGGGGTTTATTACCTTTTTACAAGGAAACTAGCTTAGCTTGATATCTTGAAGGAGATGTGATGTGCAGTCGAGCATGTCAAAATGAGGTAAGTACTGTTCGGCTAATTTAATATCGCGGTTCCTTTGTGAGCGTCATTAATTTGAGAGAGAGAGTCTGCGTTTAATATTAAATTATCTCACAGGTTCTTATAACTTGGGATAACTTTCAATGTGGATGGAGTAAAAAAAAATTATCAAGTAAACATAAAAGTGAATCTTTCGATCAAAGTGCACCAATTTACCTTAGCCCCCCGCGGAAATACCTAAAGTCTATTCAAATTATGTTTCAAATTACTATTATTTCAAGTTAAACAAGTATCAACTTTATTTTAATGGTTATTAAGGTGATTTCAGAGTGACTAGAACTATTGAAAAAGGTATAAAATTTTTTGAAGTTGTAGCGTAAACTGAACTGTATTGTGTAGGATTTAAAGTTCTTTTTCCATAAACTCATATTTGTTTACATTTTTGGCAAATAAATCGCGAATGAAGATTAAGTATGGTGTCTATGTTAAACACAGACAAATAATAAATGCAATGCAAATGCAACTTTTACTCACCACACGGTTAACCGTTAACCATCTTTATGTACAGGGTCGCTTCCCCCCATTACCAAGGATTCAGTAGATGATTCTGAACCCCCTGATTGTGTTGAAATGTCGAGGAGGGTCTTAAATCATGTGCTGATTTCAAGGTTTCAGTTTGCACGTCGATGTCCCTGCATATACAACGTTATTTTTAGTACATGCGAAACCTGAATATAGTTTGTTCAGAATAAGTAACTGAATCGATTCCAATAACTTTAGCCCATGTTATATTTTGTCCCAAAAATATTTAAAAATGGTTAATAGTTGGACACCGAGCGACACGACGTAGGTCATCCAATCTCCGCGCCGAACAGTTAGGTACCTAGGTACTATTATCAATGAGCGCAAGACGGCGCGGCGCGGGTGAGCATGTTTTTGTACGGACAAACAGGTAACTTAACAAGCTGATAACTTTATGATTTTTCATGACACAGTTTTGAAATTTTGTACAAAGATTCTTTACATAAAAATACTAGACACGTGTTTCTTTTTTCGCATATACTAAATATAATGTTGTATATAGTCTCACAAATAAACTACTGCTACAGTCAATCCTACACCCTCATCCTTGACCTTCCCGCCTCATCCTCAAAGGCCTAGAGCCCACATTCTACAACTTTATCTAAGTCATCAGGTGTCGTGCCACTCTAAAGTTCGCAGGATCGTGAGAGACGCTAGATATTAGCATTCACATACACTGTGACTTGGATACTAAAAAATGACACTAATAGATTATATCGGCGTGTGGCATGTGACACTGCTTCATTAAGTCTATTGCACGCAAGAAACATGATTCAATTAATTAGTGTATTTTCTTTGGATAATCTTACGCGTGTCCTACAGATAAGTCTGTCCGCATCGGGTAGGGGTACAGTCACCAAAAGAGTTAAATAACCAATGAAATTTAATTTGATTTATGATCTGTTTGTTTGGAACTATTAATTAAATTAAATTTTATTCGAAAACATTCATCGGTTTCTTACTAAACTTCGACTATAAACGACGACACTGGTTACTCATCTCCTTTGGTGACCTATCTGTTTCTTCGTGCCTGATTATTCTCTGATCTCCGAATTTCTTGGAGAATCGAACCAAGCTGACAAATCAGTATTGCAACATGATTCCAATTATCGTCATCATCATTATTTCTGCCGAAGATTTAGACTGCTGTGTGCTTGGGGGATCCCAAGCTCCTTCATCAATTCGACCGGTTCTGTGCTTCCCGCATTCAGCGGACAAGATTCCATTTATAAATTGACACTATTAGGCATTTGATGGAAATAGGCTCCCCCTCTTTTATTTTGAACTTAAACATCATCATCCTAGCCTTTTCCCAACTATGCTGTGGTCGACTTCCAGTCTAACGGGATGCAGCTGAATACCAGTATTTTACATGCAGCGATTGCCTATCTGACCTCCACAACCGTCACTGAGAAATAAAAAACTAAAAAATAAAATTTGGACTTAAACACGACTGGCGATATTTGTGTGTACTTAAAAGGTACACTGCCCAACCTTTCAGGGAATACAGGCGTGATATGTTATTATTAGGTACCGAGATTTATCAGCTACCTAACTCGTGATGCCAAACAATTAAATTGTCAGGTCAAACTTATTCTTCTTAGCGTCATCATCATCATCATTTCAGCCGAAAGACGTCCACTGCTGGACATAGGCCTCCCCCAAGCAGCTCTACTTCGACCGGTTCTGTGCTTCTCGCATGCGACGGGTTCCTGCGGCTTTCAGAAGGTCGTCGGACCACCTTGTGGGTGGCCTTCCAATGCTAGTTAGCGTATTCTTAGCGTATTAATGGCAAAAAGTTCAAACATCTTTTTATATTGGGGCTGGTCTTGTCAGTGGACTGTCTGGCCCTGAGAAGTGCCGATTATGACTTGTTTTTACCATCGTAGTGAAAGGATTAGGCCTCATTTACGGAGACGCGGGGCGTCTCGCGTCGCGTGTGGCGTGGCGTCTCGCGGCGCGTCCGACGTTTTTTCTGTTTACGGTGGGGCGGCGCGTGAAGCGGCACGCATCATCGCACGCGTAAACACAAACTTATAGCAATATACGACCATGTTCATAGAGAAGCGAGACGGGAAGCGTGGCGGTGCCCGCCGCGGCGCCCGCGGCGAATCCTCTAGCTACACGCTAGAGGATTCGCCGAAGCACGCGGCGGGCATCGCTGCGGCGCACGCTCGCCTCGATCAAATCGACTAGTTTTATGTTGGCGAGAGATGGATGACGATCATATCACACTCCATTGCGACGGTGACTACGTCTGTGTTGCGCGATTTCTAAATAAGACTGACAGAAGATTCCGCCTCGGACATAGCTTCATCGAGAATTGCCGCTGCGTGCGCCGCCGCGATAAACGCCGCGTGGGACGCGTCGCGTCGGTACCATCCGCGGGCTCGGCCGCAAAAAACGCCCTAATTCAAACAAACGCGTCTAAAATCGCTTCTCCGTAAACGCACTCATACAACGAATATTTGAATTCAGTGCGGGCCGCGCCGCTCAACGCAACGCGCGACGCTCCGCGTCTCCGTAAATGAGGCCTAAAGCCAGTCGAAGAAGTCGATCGCCCAAGGTGCGCCGGACATAACAGAAGATTACGCGGAGGGTACGTAGCTCGGGGAGGCTCCTTTCATGCAGGTCAAACTGACACTTAGCCTCGTCCTTCGACCAGAAAATATTTAAAGCCTGCTCGTTAATCAATTCTTTGAAATCAAAATTGCTTACAGAAACAACAAAATCATTTACAATCACTCAGCAATAACAATTAATTATTAACTTAATTAAAATGAACAATTTGACACACAAATTGTAAAGGGTCTTGCGCAAAACAAGTTTGCGTCACCGACGTCGAAACAACGATTGAAAGTTCAAAATTAATAAAACCCACATGTTTAGTTATATTTGTAGATGGCAATTATTCTTGTAATTTGTATACAACTAATTGACAGCCGCTTTCATTTGTTTTATAGTTTTGACACAATCTTTAGGTGAAGGGCGTGTTGCTAAACTTGAATAAATGTTTGGAAGAACGTAAAATAACACCACGCCTTGATTTCCAGTTCTCATCATCATCACCTGCCTAGCCTTTTCCCAACTATGTTGGGGTCGGCATCCAGTCTAACCGGATGCAGCTGTATACCAGTATTTTACATGGAGCGACTGCCTATCTGACCTCCACAACCCAGTTACTGGGTAATACAATAACCTTTGGTAATACTGATTGTCAGACTTTCGGGCTTCTGACTACCCTTAACGACTGTCAAAGATCCACGAACGACAGCCGGGACTAACGGCTTAACGTGCTTTCCGAGGCAAGGAGAGGTTTCGGTATGTAAAGATGGTCACCCATCCACAGACCAACCGCGGCAAGCGTAGCTTAACCTGATCGATCGACTTGTGCGGCTGTTATTATTTAGCCACGGGCCCCTAGATTTCCAGTTCTATTCCTCCTAAAAAAATACATAGTGTACCCACATTTCTACAGTTATGTTCAAGTCCCATGTAGGTAATAGGAGCGAACCTATTTCCGTCTACCGGGCACAAATCCAGACTCCGGGCTGCTACTGACAAATTCCGGATTTGCCCGACCTGGGAGTGGAAGCTAGGACCTCGTTCTTAGCAGTAGCTCTTGCGACTACTAGACCAACCAGGGAGTCTTTTTACTTACTTTTTTTTTGTAGTTATTTATTTACAGGGTTTTTTATAAAGAATATGTCACCCCGATTATTGAATACAATAAATATACATATAACAAATTAATCTACACGCAACCTTGTACCCATAATAATAAAATAATATGATAGTGTTCTGGCCTCATCATGCTTCTGCTCTCATGACAATGGTGAGGCCAGAATGCTGTTAAGTAGCCTACATTAAAATTATTGTCAAAAGCTTGACATCTTCTTCCATCAAGATGTGTGATGCACATCTTCTATGACTCCACAAACAGCTCAATTAGGTGAATCAACTTTGCGTATCGAGAAGAACATGGCCGGATCGAGTCTCAAAGCTACAACAATGTGGCGGTACCTAGTTACCTAAGTACGTTAATAATGTTAAAAAACTGGCCAAATGCGAGTCGGACTCGCACACGAAGGGTTCCGTACCACAAGGCAAAAACGCCGAAAAAAACATGTTTGTTGTATGGGAGCCCCCCTTAAATATTTATTTTATTTTAATTTTATTATTTCTTATTAAAGTTAAAATACAACTGAGTATTTTGTGAATATTTCAAGTGCCTACCTGTTGCCATTTTTGATATCGAGCAAAAAAGGGCAAAAAAATCGCGTTTGTTGTATGGGAGCCCCCCTTAAATATTTATTTTATTTTGTTTTTAGTATTTGTTGTTATAGCGGCAACAGAAATACATCATCTGTGAAAATTTCAACTGTCTAGCTATCGCGGTTCTTGAGATACAGCCTGGTGACAGACAGACAGACAGACGGACAGACGGACAGACGGACAGACAGCGAAGTCTTAGTAATAGGGTCCCGTTTTTACCCTTTGGGTACGGAACCCTAAAAAACGAAAACCAAAAAGTTTTAATGTTCCTCTGTACTTTACTATGGCATTTTACCGGCCTATTAATAGTTTAATACGTAAATTACCTACCTACGTAGTACTAGTTACAAGCCTATCAATAGGAGATAAAATATTTACAAAGTATTTATCAGATACTCCATAGGAAAGATCCTACGGTGTAGTATAAAACGTTATTTTTAGTATAGTTTGTTCAGAATAAGTAACTGAATCGATTCCAATAATTTTTACCCCATGTTATATTTTGTCCCAAAAATATTTAAAAAAGGTTAAAAGTTGGACACCGAGCGACACTAAGTAGGTTATCCAATCTCCGCGCCAAACACTTAGGTACCTAGGTACTATTATCAATGAGCGCAAGACGGCGCGGCGCGGGTGAGCATGTTTTTGTACGGACAAACAGGTAATTTAACAAGCTTATAACTTTGTGATTTTTCATGATACAGTTTTGAAATGTTGTATGTCATAGGTTCTTTACATAAAAATACTAGACACGTGTTTCGGGTTTCGCATATACGAGTACTAAAAATACTGCGGTGCTATTCTTTAAACTTTTTCACCGTGAAAACTTAGGTGAAGTGAGCGTGGAGTGAGCTGTCAATAGTGTCAATTCCTAGCAAAAACAAACTCACTTCACCTAAGTTTTCACGGTGAGATTTTTACAGAATCGACCGGCTGTTGTATAATGCCATCTCAGATATTAACCTGCATGGTCCTCATAAGCCCTGGGGGGTAATTTCGTACACACTAACAGACTGGCTTTCATGTTGACAGTTCAACAACATTCATTGCGTTATTCACGTTGTTGAGCAGACAAATGTTTCGAACATATGAAGCAATGGAATAGTAATATCCTTCAAAATGATTCACATTGTGCAGGGTGCAGTTACTTTAATATCTTTATTTAAGTAGCCAAAGATAACTGCCCAACATTGTTGCAATAGAAAATCTTACCATAACCATAATCAGCCTATAATGTTCCCACTGCTGGGACACAGGCCTCATCTCGGTGAGAGGGAGTGGGCCGTAATCCACCACGCGGGCCCTGTGCGGATTGGCAGATGTCACATGTCTTCGAATTTTTGGTTCTAGGACATGCCGGTTTCCTCACGATGTTTTCCTTCACCGTTTTGAGAGCAGTGGTGATGAAATAATTTATACAAAATAAAGCGCCTGTCTGGGTTCGAACCTACGACCTACAACTCGTAAGTCGCGGCCACCACTTGGCCACCACTGTCTAAAAAAAAAAAACAAAAAAAATCTTAGCTTTTCATTAATATACCAAAGTTCCTACTTCTCGAGAAAAATATAAATATTTAATCTACTAAAGTCTAATATGAAAACCGTTCCTAAATAAACTCAGAAACGGTTCTAATCGTTAAAATAATATTGGTAAAGCAATCAGTTTTATCGTAATAGAAGTCGGGGTCAGGGGTTGTAAAGTTGTTTTGTTGTCATAGGAGGCGTTTACCATCGGAACTATTCTGCCCTCCCGAACCTAAAGTGCAGTAACAGCAAAAACACGAATTCGAGAAAAACGCGCGTAAAGTTTAGAATTCATAAAAATATATCTTATAGAGACTTTTAGCTAAAACCTTGAATGCATGGTGAAAGGACATGTACAAAACTAAAATACTAAACATTGTTACGTTAGTTTTTTTGATAAAAACTATAATTATGGCCATTTTTATTTTTTAGCCCCTATTACTACACAAAGTTTTTTTTACAAAATCTTTTTGAAACCCCATTAAAATGCAGTAAATTCTGTTATTACTGCAGTTTAGACTTTTTTCCGCGATTATTACTAACTAAAGTGCAGTAATATTGTGAAAATACTGCTATTTAATCTGTTTTTTTTTTAAGAAATGAATTTGCACACTTGTAGTAAATAATAAAGTAGTAAAAATGTGTATTTTCTTAATCAAATTTGCTTGACTAAGCCATTAAAACTATTTATCAAAACATTGTACAGACGCCAGCCAGCACATCAAGCTACCCGAAACTGTCAAAGTTTCCCATTCAACCTTGAACCATATGCTTTAGCGATAAAATTGAAAATCTATTAAAAAAATTTGACAGATTGTAGTAGCTTGATGTGCTGGCGTCTGTACAACCTAACAGTGCAAATTGTTTCAAACAACAATAATATGAAAATATTATCAGTCAACAATATTATCAGTCTTTACAAGATTTTGATAATCTTTTCTAGTAAATGCAACATAAAACGTAAATTACCTGGTATTTCTCATGCAGAAATAATCTTTCTTCAAAACATAACTAATTACTAAATGAGCATTCTTGTCTTACAAAAATATTAGTCAGAAAATATGAAACAATAACGTACAGATAAAGTGAAGCAATAGAATTAAACATTAAAAAAACGAAACAAACTAATTAATCAGTATTATTAAGTAATATAGTAAGATAAAAAATAAAAGTAATAAGTCTTCACTGTTCGTATGAACTACTGTATTTTACTCGTCTACCTCAAATTCAAGTACTTCGTTTGTACCGTTTTTGGGAATGGGGAGATTTTTCCAAAATAACAACCTATTTTCAGGCATTAGGAACCTAATTGTTTTATTATATTTTGCTTCCTTCCTAAATTGATACCTTTAGGGCCCGTTATTTGAGTAAAGATTGACAAAGTTTTTGATTTTAAGCAAAACATCTGCTTACAGTCAGTTTCGTCAAAATCTTTTTTGTAGAAAAGGCAGTACTTTCCACTTTGGACCAGAACTTCAAGTATGTTTCTTAAGTAAACCCTGTTCCCCTCGTTATCCTTCATTTTTTTTTGTGCGACTTGTGATTTTAAGTAGTATAAATCTGTAACCTCCATTATTTTAGATACTACCTTCCCCGACTTGAATGACTCTGTAACCGCGTTGACGAAATCCCTAAAATCATAAACCTTGCCTTTCTTTCGCAAAGATTATTCCACAAAGTGGTGAAAAGAATCGGCTGACATGAACGTGTGCCCTGGTTCAAAATATTTAAGCACAATCTGTGTGGAACCGGTGTCACAACTATTTATAATTTGAAATTACAAAATCTCCAACAAGTTAATGTGCAGTAAATACTGCACTTTAATTAGGAATTTAAATAAAAAATATTTTGTCTTAACTTTTGCAGTATAATCAATTTGTAGGCGTAGAATAATACTGCACTTTAGTAAGTTTTTTCTTTAATCTTTTAGAACAAACTACTATTTAAAGTGTCACAAAATACCATAAAATACTGCAGTTTAGTTAGGAAACAGAGAAAAATCTGGTGCAGTATTCATTTTACTGCGGTTTAGCTGGTAAACATTTAAATTTTTTCATAAATCTGTAATAATTTTGCTGTTACTTCATCCGAAATAAATTAAAATAAAATAAACTATTGGAGCTACAAAAAAAATGAAAAATCGGTTGATAGCTAATAAAATGGGGATTCAGAATATATATTTAACTCAAAACCGACCAAAATGCATATTACTGCACTTTAGTCTCAGGTATTGATCTAAACGGAACGACGTGTGATCGGAAGCTCCGACCTTTGTATGCTTTCCTAGTAATTCGAGAGAAATGGTCCCGAAGAGTTTGATAAAATTATCAAGGACAAGTCAAAACAATACACCCTTCAGTAGATTAAATACAGACTTTTCTCAAGAAGTAGGAACTTATGTATCTTAATGAAAAGCTAAGATCATTTGCTGGGCAGAATTAGGAGTTATCAAAAAAAATGTACTTGCATTTGACATTATTCAAGGACAAATTAAAACACAACACGTGAATAGCCATAGGCTCGGTTGTTTTAATAAACATACATTATGTAAATTATCCATTATCTATAAGCGGATACGATACATCACTTTCGTTCGAACAACTACTTACGCGACAGGGAAATCGTGGACATACATATTGTATCACGTAATGTAGCGAAAACAATACGCTGGGCCGTTTGTCAACACAGCAGGTGTACTGCATGCAAAATCAATTGCGGCGCGTCACACGTAGGTATGTAATGGCGGCAAAAAAGTTTAGAGGTGTATAGTTGCCGGCACGTAACTTGGCAAGAGTTTTTGTAGTGGGGGAAGTTTGCGCATGCACAATTTCATACATTTTTATATGCGCGAACTTCCCCCACTACGACAATCTCTTGCCAAGTTACGTGCCGGTAATTGTACAAGTTACTATGTCCATGAAGATAGGAAGGTTCGCTACACAATCTTAAGAGCGTTTACGCCGTACGGCATTTCATACAAACTTCAAAGCCCTTATTTTTCGAAATGAATGAACCGATTTTAATGAAACTTCATATGCTTAAGCAGAATACAAAGGTCTACTCAGTCAGAATACAAAGGACTATGCCGAAGGTTATGCCTGCAATGCTATATAATTATAAGGGGCAGGACCTAAACACAAGAAACGCAAGTTTTAGAAACAATAAAAGAATATGATCGACTACAGTAAACAAAATCAGAAAAATATATGACATTCTTCAGGATATATGGTAGGTTCTACCTACCATATATCCTGAAGAATGTCATATAATATATATAATAAATAAAACTAATTTGATACGATAGAAAAAGATCATGAAGATACTTCTAAAAACTTTCTTTTTACAGTAAAAAACCATACTACACACAATCATTCTGATTTTTTGTCAGATTATTCTACAAGCAACATACTAAAGCACTAGTGTTTTAATTTTTTAGTCTAAACAATAGACTTTTTTTAAAATAATTGCTTCATATTTTGCATCAAATTACCAGTGTGGTGTCATCGCGCTTCTCTTTCTTTTTTATGCAGTCCGACAGTAACCGCGCTTTAGGTCATGTAAGCCCCTACGTAATAATACGTACGCTACGACGTAATAAGTACGTAGTAATTAATGGTCAGCGGGATTGTCCGAAAGGGTTACCGCTGGCCCGGAACATAAAGGGCTAAGGAAGGAACACGGGTGGGTTTTAGTCAGTAAGAGTCTGACACTCCCTTCCGCTCCACCCAGAGGGGTCATTTGATGATTTCCCACCAAAAAAAAAGCCCCTACGTAATTTTGGCATAATGTGACGTCAGTAATTGAAATAACATTGCAGGCGTAATCATGCCGAACTTCGGTCGCGTACCTTCGGCATAGTATGTTTAGACACTTATAGTTGGTGGAGGAACAAATGGATCTTCCTTTTCTTGACTCTAGGAGTCTTTGGTCAACTGGACCCACTCGAACTGGACCCGCGGGTCCAGTTGGCCACATCATTTATTTTCTGTATTTTTATTGGTTAACTGGACCCACATTCAAACTTAGAAGAACATCTACCCGCTTGACTCTATGTCCATTAATGTTCGTGCTATTGATAGAATGTTAAATAATTTATTTAGTGCACACAAAAGCATAATTAAGTAAAATGCAGAAAAGTATTGGGCGTGTTTGTGTCGTGTACAGTTTGAGCAAAAGTATGCATACACCTGCCTTTATTCCAAGGCGATTTTCTCCTTTATTTTTGAATGAAATTTTATATTATTAGGAACATAGTATTTTCGAACCAATAGGTTTATGTAAAGTGTCGTATTTCAACGTTCCATTCGTTATTTCGTGAAAAACTCGCAATTGAAAGTTTCCAAGTGCTGACATATTAGTGCTCGTGATTGTACCAGCTATGTTCGGAGAATATTGCATGTCTTGGTAAAAATATTAGTCAGTCAGCAAGTAACTGGGCGGACTGTCCAGGGTACGCCGGACACACATTTGCATTTTTGAGATGCAGAGGTTATTTTAACGCACTCCAGAAAATACGTCGATGTTAGAGTAGGTAATCCAAAGTCCAAGTGGAGTGAACTTACTGCTAGGTTAGGTCTATGCTGTGACTAAACGAATGGATGTGTCACGCAATTATGGGCTTAATTGACAAGAATGCTCGAACATCAACTCGGGATGAACAATCGACAAAACGCGCTTCGGAAAGTTGGTTTCTCATAATAAATTTAAAATTCTCAAATTAAATTTTTATGTGATACTTATTTTTTTCCGTTTCCATTCATGTAATTTTTAATTAACAGCTTAAATGAAGTCGTTTTACGAAAAAGTCTTTTGTTCTTAGTCATGGAATAAATGAATGGCTTAATTGTGGGAACTATTAATTTAAAGTGACAAAATGGTAGCTAACAAGTAAGCATGTAATTATAAAGCGTTATTAGAATAATCATGTTAAAAGCTTGTTTAGCCTGAAAACTAAAAACTTGTACTTGTAACAATAATCAGCACTTATTAGACGTAATCGTCATTTATGAAATTATGAGTCACGAAATTAAAATGCGTTCAATATTTTGTGTCTGTGTATGTATACATCAAAGATCAAAACATCCGCAATCATTATTTACGTAATTTGAACCACCAGAATTACAAATTAAACTAATATTTTAGCATTGAACGGTAAGAATGCGACACTTCATAATAAACTAATCAGGTAGAGTAGGTCAGACCTTGGCCCTAAAAAAAATGTAAGAAATTATACCACCTCCAGTGGTGGGCAGGAAAATCAATATTAAGGTGCCACTAGTCGATATTTTTTCCATACAAATTCCGGGAGGGTATTAATCCACTGTTTGACATTGTACATCCAAAGTAAAACTTGATATCGTTTTGTCTTATTATTAATTTTGTGTGTGCGAAAACAGAATAGTAAAATAAAAACCGATTAAAAAGGTATGACTATGAGTCAACAAAGATACGTTTTTCTTGCTATTTTTAACGTAACTTTGGGTGTAAATAAGTAGTAAAAGAACTGTAAAATCTTCAAAACAAAGTCGGTACTGAGAAAGCTCAGTTATCGCAGAGTTCAATAGCGTTTATTTGTTAAATATTGATTTATTTAGTGTTTTTTTCATAAAACTCGATTTTCCAAAACTTTTCGATTTTTTTACGCGCATTTCAGTTCGGAACGGTGTTTGGGTGAGTGAGAACTCGACGTTGTGGAATAGACTAGCGTCTAACTGTTCATCACTAATACTATCTCTGTCGGACACGATGCCAGGTGAGCCAGCGTGCTTTTGGCCATGCCCACCAGTGAGTTCGAGCTCGCGACTAGTTCCACTTTAAGGGCAGCAGAACCTTCTTTTAAGCGGATAACAAGAAGGGATCACCAGCCATAGCAAGATAATATCTCATGTCATAAGGAGACCTTGACTCTAAGCCTGTCAAAGGAAGTAAACAGTATATAACGGTCTTGATGATCATATAAAAATAACTAATGTTTAAATATTCATAGTAAAGACGTCTAACGTGTTATGTTAACAACCGGCTTCCGACCGGAATGTCCGGTTGTGATTACAGATTTGTTCTAAGAGGAGATTCCACTGATTGCAAACTGTGAGATGTACGTGGAATGAAAGGAATTGTTTGTTGCCAACCAACAAGATAATAATGACAACACAGAAACATAGAATATAAAAAAAAACAACAAACTAAACTTACGAAGAAAATTGCGAGGTATTTGGAGATGTTCTACTACTAGAAGAAGGAATATCTGAAGAAGGTACAGGTTCACCATGCGTTCTAATAAATAATAGGATTAGACTTTCCGCCATATTTTGACAATATCTAAATAGACTCATAAATATGCTATAAAAAGCTTAAGTTGTCAAACCAAAAGCTGCAGCAGCTGCCAAAGTTGTTTTGGAATCTGAAAAATCTGGTAATTCAGCAAAATCTGTGATCTATAGGAAGACAGTCAAGGGCACTTCATTCCTGTTTTGGATATGCATTGGTCATTATTTGCCTTTTGAAAATGCACTTCAGGAAATATAAGGAGGCTAAATAATAACAGCCGCACAGTTCGATCGGTCAGGTAAAACTACGCTTGCCGCGGTTGGTCTGTGGATGGGTGACCATCTTTACATACCGTGACCACTCCGTGCCTCGGAAAGCACGTTAAGCCTTTGGTCCCGGCTGTCATTCGTGGATCTTTGACAGTCGTTACGGGTAGTCAGAAGCCCGAAAGTCTGACAACCAGTCTTACCAAGAGGTATCGTATTACCCAGTAACTGGGTTGTGGAGGTCAGATACGCAGTCGCTCCATGTAAAACACTGGTATTCAGCTGCATCCGGTTAGACTGGAAGCCGACCCCAACATTGTTGGGAAAAGGCTAGGCAGATGATGTCTTCAGGAAATATAAGATGCTGTTTCTAGCCAGGAAACACAATATTCAAGTACAAGTTGGAGTCAAGCACTAGTTGAGACATAACTTGTATCGATTTCGCTTATTACCGCACTTTGCATAAGCAGGTTGATGGCCGAGAATCATTTTACATGCCTACTGATTAGTCCGGAATATGAGCAAGTCAATCCAGTTTTATATTGTTTTTAAGGGGAATACATGACCTAAAGCGCGGTCACTGTCGGACTGCATAGAAAAGAAAGAAGCGCGATGACACAACCCTGGTAATTTATTGCAAAATATGAAGCAATTATCTACATAAAATCTAGTGTTTACTAAAAAATTAAAACACTAGTGCTTTAGTATGTTGCTTGTAGAATAATCTGACAAAAAATTAGAATGATTGTATGTATATTAGTATGGTTGTAAAAATAAAGTTTTTAGAGATATCTTCATGATTTTTTTTTATCGTATCAAATTAGTTGTATTATTTTTTCAACACACTATATACCTAGCATTTATCCATATTTATTTTGATTTTGTTTACTGAAGTCGATCATATACTTATGACGTCGTTATGACGTTAATACACGTTTTAGGCATTATAAATCTTGCGTTTTTTGCGTTTAGGTCGTGTAGTCCTCTTAAACTCAGCTGTAGGTATGTTTTGATATGAACGTGTGTTCAGAAGTTGCCTCATTGGTCCAGTGGTCTAGCGTTACTGCTGAGCATGAAGTCCTTGGATCGACTCCCAGGTCAGGTAATGTGATTAGGATTTTCCATCAGTAATTTCTCAGTAGCAGCCCGGAGTCTGGATTTATGCCCGGTTGATGGCAAATAGGCTCGCCTCTTAGGTACTACATAGGACTTGAACATAACTGGCGAAATGTGGGTATATTTAATCACTAGCAGCGCCCCCCGGTTTCACCCGCGTAAGTGTCGATCCCATGGGAATATAGGGATTAAAACTATCCTATGTCCTTTCCCGGGACTCAAACTAGATCTATACCAAATTTCATCTAAATCGGTTCAGCGGTTTAAGCGTAAACAGATAACAGACAGCCTTTCGCATTTATAATATTAGTATAGTATGGATAGATATACCTCTGTTGACTGTTGGGGAAAACCAGGCGTTATGTTTGGTATATACGGAAGAAGATACTTATATTTTAAAAGGATATTGGGGCAATATACGGAAGCGGAGGTATTTGCGGTTTACAGCCATAAGGATCGGTGGATCGGAGGAGTTAAGCTGCGCTTGCTGCGGTGAGTCAGTTTTATTCACGTTAGGTAACTCTGTAGCTAGATAGACTGTAAAAGCTGTCTCGGAGCTTGTAAACAGATAAAATTCACTGATACGATACCATGATCTAGCAGTTTAGATTATACATAACATATATTTTTTTAAACTAGCTGTTGCCCGTGACTTCGTCTGCGATCCAGGATGAAAAGTAGCTCATGTCCTTCTCCGGGTCATGGTCTACCGATGTGCTAAATTTCACCAAAATCCGTTAAGCCGTTTTAGCGTGAAAGATTCACAAACAAACTTACTTTCGCATTTATAATATTAGTTAGGATTATTTACAGTATAGAATCGAATACCTACTCTTGATTATGTACACCATATAAATTATAGATATACATGTAGAAATTTTACATAAGGTGACACAATGGGCGGTCTTATCGCTAAGAGCGATCTTTTTGAAGACAACCTTTGGATGGATTAAAAAGGGCAAGGAGAGACAAATACGTAGGTAGGCTGTGGTGTACCATTTACATAATACAATAAATACATACATAAAGCATATTATAGTTATCCAAGTATATAAATATATATTTGTTAATAAACATGAAACGGCAGCAAAGAAAATAAAAACATGTTGTTTATAGAGACAGAAAGTGTTTTTTTTTAAATAATAATTTAAAAAAACTTTTTAACAAAAAAAAACGACTTCCAAAAAAACACTACAAAGTGAAAACTAACTTTAATTTCGGAGGTCGATGTCTTTGGATCTGAAGTCTGTTTTTTTTTTTTTGCAAAAAAAGTTTTTATTCTCGCTTTTTAGTGGGTCTGTTTATAATGTATCTAAGTTACAATAGCCTAATGTCAACTTGCCCATCGCCTTTTACAAAATATTGCTTTTCCCGATGCAGGGACGTTAATTGTTGAGGAGTTCTCTTGGTATTCCACCATCAGCTCTATTTCACCATTCGCATTTTGACGAGCATAAAGTGCTTAGCAACCATATTAAAACAAACCCTCCCAAAATTGGGGGAGGCCTATGTCCAGCAGTGGACGTCTATCGGCTGAAACGAACGAAAACCATATTAAAGAATCGAATCGCAACCCGTGAAATACTTATTATTGAGTAGTTCCGGTGGCCATCTGTGGTCTTCTTCATCAGTTCCACTTCACGGTGGTTTCCGAGAGTTAATGCACGAGTTACTATAAAAAAACCCAAATCGCTATAGGTGTGCCTATAGTATTTGGGGAGTTCCCTCAATTCCTCATGGAACCCAACACCAGAACTGGATTTTGACAAAAATGGAATCAATCTTGAAGTATATCCTTTTAAAAAAAAACAGCATTTTCCAAATCGGTTTATAAATGAGTACTGAGGTAACAAACATAAAAAAAATACAATCTAAATGAGAACCTATTCCTTTTTTTGAAGTCGGTTAAAAATAGACAAAGATTGCCCATTATATGTATTATTTTAAAAAAACTGTCTTAAACGCATAATCAATGATAATTTTGGTAAGATTTCTTGACTTGCGCAGGTCAGTCTACAAAAGATCCTAATGTATTCAGCCCCACCTGGAGGATTGTATTTTATGTAATAAGTACCAAGTTGGTAGAACATTTTTACTATCCATTAGCTTTGTTGAATATTTTATTAGCTTTTGTCTTTAATGACATTTTGGTGAAGTTGCGTAATGTTAAAATGTTAAAGCAAGGTCATTTTAAGACATCTAATTTTCTTTTCTTGGTCTTACTTTTAACCTCACCTGTATTTATAGCTCACGATTTCGATTCAGGGGGTCTACTTTCAAAGTCCGTCAACGAAGATACGGGCCCGTCCGAAAATTGTTGTAGGTAAAGCAAGTGTCAAACTAAATTTTCGAACGGATAAATACATATTATCGGGAGTAGGGACAACTGTCAAATCGTGTTGTCATTCATTATTAGTTTGGGCTCCGAATTAATTTTATGTCCTCAAGCCTAGGCGGATACAGACATTGCTAGGCATGCGCAGCGCACGGCGCTCTTCGCATGATTCGCAACGTTTCGTATTCGTGGTGAGGCATGTGCGCTGCGCATGCCTCGCAATGTCTGTATCCGCCGCGAGATGCGGAGTATGAAATGCCCGTAACTTCGGTCGAAACTACGGATTTCGTGCTTTGAGGGTAGAGACCCAAGTCTTACCAAGGGGTATCGGATTACCCAGTATCTGGGTTGTGGAGGTCAGATAGGCAGTCGCTCCATGTAAAATACTGGTATTCAGCTGCATCCGGTTAGACCGACGCCGACGGAAGCCGACCCCAACATAGTTGGGAAAAGGCGTGAAGGCGTTCGTGGTGCGCGTGCCGAATTGTTATCTGGCCGTCGGTCGTCATGGAAGAAGACTTCTGGCCGCAGGACGTGGTGTTCCGTCGCTTACGCGGACAAGTACCACTGAACAGCACAAGAACAAGCTAGTGAAGTACTATTTTATTATTATAGTAAAAATATGTATGTTTAGGTTAAGGTATTTATTTATCTATGGGCCTGCGTCGCCTGAAATAAATAAATAAATATATAAATGGCTAGGCAGATGATGATGAGAGTAGACCCGGAAGACAACTCCGCTTTGCTTTTGCCCCTTCAACGCTCGTAGTTCTCACAACTTTTTAACTGGACTATTTCGCAGTAAAACTTCAGAGCACACAAAGTTATGTAGATATCATGAAAACTACATCCTCCTATCTCGCTAAGTTATAATACGTCCTAGTTGTAGTTTACCGACTCTCGTGTTGAAATTGAATTATTTAGAATTTCCTTTAGAACACTTATCTACTGTTCTAGCGCTACTGCTGTGCATGACGTCCTTGGTTCGATTACCAGGTCACGTGGGGGAGAGGGGGGTCCTGGCAAGTATCACGCAATTTTTTTTCCGCAAGAAACAGTGTAAAATTGCGAGAAAACTGGGTTGAATTGAGCAAAACGTGTTTCTCTATTAAAATAATGTGACTAAATTCTACATAATAATATTTATCGCGGTCATAGATATTAGTTAAAATTAGTATTTAAGATTAAATCTTAAATACTAGTCCACTAATATAGCGTAGTAGTAGCGTAGCGTGTCTACTAGTCTTAAGTACTAGTAGTAGTAAGTTAAATAAAAATAATTAAATATTTTATTTTATTTTATAAATTCGACGCAATGAAGCATAGATTAACATATTTACAGTTACACTGAAAATACGCATTTTGAACAATCTCACGTGAGATTAGAGGGAGGGGGGGTGGGTCCAAAAATCGCAAAAATCACCTTACGAAATGAATGGACGCCCCTTTATTGGTTTTTCATCTGGGTTGTCGCAGTAGCAGCCCGGAATCTGGATTTGTGCCCGGCTGATGGCAATAGGTTCGCCCCCCTATTACATGGCACTTAAACATAACTGGTGAAATGTGAAAGGTGAGGTGAGGAAAGGTGTAACCTGTTATGTTATGTCCTTCACAACAAAGAACGGAAAACTATAAGGCCTAGCGACCTTGGCAGAAGATGGACGAAGTCTAGGCAAAGACAGAGACAATCACACTAATATTATAAAGACGAAAGTTTGTGAGTGTGTATGTGTGTGTGGAGGTGTGTTTATATGTTTGTTACTTCTTCACGCTCAAACGGCCGGACCAATTTTGATAAAATTTTGTATGGAGGTAGCTGACACCCTGGATTAACATAGAGGCTACTTTTATCCCTATATTTCCACGGGATCGAGTCTTATGCGGGTGAAACCGCTGGGCGCAGCTACTTAATTAACTTAGTACCTAGCAACGTGGTTTCGTCGACGATCTAGGCATAATAGATTTAGCTAGCTAACGAGATATTGTCAGGACAAAGAGCTTAACTCAGGCATAGTCAAGCTATATTGCATGTGGTCACATGGCTTATGGGATAGTGAAGTGACACACTGTATCTAGTTAGCACATGACTAGTGAGTTAATATGTTAAACAAGATGATAATTACATTAAGTGATAAAAAAAGAATTATCAAAATCAGACTAGTCTGTAAAAAGTTATGCGTGGTCAGGCCATACATAAAAAAAAATAAAAAAATACGCGTCTACTTGAAAACCTCCTCCGTTTTTTTTCGTCAGTTAAAAAGGAACTTCCAACAAGAGATACAGCAGGTAACTGGCAAATATCAATCAACTCGGCCTTCCGCAGTCCACTGCTGGACTGCCTCTCCCAGGCTGCGCCATAACACCCTCTCCTCTGCCTTCAGCATCCAGTCTGTCCCAGCTATGTAGCGGTATCTACAACGCCACATGCGAACAACGCGTCATTCTGACGTCACGCAAATCCTGCATCGCGCAAGCAGTTTACCGCACAACTAGCATAGATACAACGGCCCGACATGAATCATCGGGCAGTTGCCCGCCAGACACAACACCCGTCTGGTCGGAGGATCCTCCCTTTTCTATGGAGGTTGGGTGAACTTTACACCCTGTTCCTCACACCTCTATAGCTACTTTCGTAAGGTCGTCGGTCCATCTAGCTTTGGGCCGGCCCACGCTACGCTTGCAGATACGCGGTCTCCGCTCCAGGATTCGTCTGCTAGACCGACCATCGGTCCTTCGACAAACATGACCAGCCCGCTGCCACTTCAGTTTGCTCACTCTGCCAGCTATGTCTGTAACTCCGGTTCTTTTAATTTAATTTATAGAAAACAAACAGCTCATTTCTGAAATTCAATTTCAGTCGACAACATCCATTGGTTTCTTACTAAACTTCAACTATATCCGACGATCCTGGATACTTATCTCTTTTGTTGATTGTACACAACAATAATGAAATATCAACAGCGCAGAAAGATGTTTATGTTTTGCTGTTGTTAACTGTACTTACAAGTTGTAGGATCGAGCGTGCGTTCAAGAAAAATACATTATGGTGAAGTTACAAGAAGAAACCTACTACTACAGAAGTGTAGAATAAGAGGAATCAAACAAAGAATCAACATGAAGGAAACAGTCTGTATTGTTTTATACGAAGAAAGTGACGCTTGAAGATAACAAGAACCTACAATCAAATGACTCCTAAGAATGTCTGGTAGTAGAATGTTCCATTATTCCAGCGGCTTGGGAATGTCCCTTGGTTTCTACTAATTGAGACATTGAGACATTCCTGTGGATGTTTCATTCCGGTGTAATAAGCTACATTGTGCCGTTTTTCTCTCGGTCAAAATTGACGATTCTATTCCTGGGGGTTTAACCTTTTGAATGTCTTAAGTTACACAGTTCGAGATAAGCAATTGTCTTTCTTTTGAGTCTCTAATTACGGCATTCGATTAAAGGTCTTGTTAGAGGACTAACGAACTAATATCGAAAACCGATAGCAACATCACAAAAAACTAACAGTATATTATATCACACTAATATTATAGAGGCGAAAGTTTTTGAGTGTGTGTGTTTATATGCTTGTTACTTCTTCATGCTCAAACGGCTGGACCAATTTTGATAAAATTTTGTATGGAGGCAGCTAACACCCTGGATGTTAATCCAGGGTGTTAGCTGCCTCCATACAAAATTAACCAAGTAGCCTTAATGTTAATTAAGGCTACTTTTTATCCCGATATTCCCACGGGATCGACACTTATGCGGGTGAAACCGCGGGGCGCAGGTAGCCATATATATAAATATTGCCACTATGCCACCATAATAATAATAATAATAACTGGCTGGCAACACCAATGTCAACAAGTCGTCATTTCTAACAATTTTCAGAAAAATATTTTTAAAAGCATTTTTGATTGTTTGTTTGTTGTGTTATTGAAATACTACAGCCATAGCCCAATATAATATCATTTTATAAACAAAACAGTACTTACAATGAACCATATTTGGATAAACTATAAACAAAAACTGCCGAACCGGAGGTGACATCTGTCATGTCACCTCCGATAAAAACGAACAAGAAAAGGAAATGTTGACAAGACTAGCCGCAAGACGGGCACGCCTACTACCTCCGGACTCTTCGCTCAGCTCCGCCTCGCCGCCACCGGTACCCAGCCCCACTGTGAGCGCTGTGATGACACCGGCTGCGGCAGTTGCGTCGAGCTCGAGCGACGAGTATTTCTCTCCGCCCACGACGCCACCACCTGCTCGTCGACGGAGAGGACGCCGGCCGCCGGACGGCTTAGGACTTCGAGGCCCACCGGCCTCTGATAGGGTCCCAGCTCCCGGCGGAAGTGTGCAGCGCATGAGATGGACACAATCCATCAATGAAAATGTCATGCGCTTATACTATGGGGCTACAGAGGGGGGAAACATTCTGACCGCGTACCGTGTTCGGATGCTCTCTCTTTTTCAGGTGCTTGAACCAGCTGTAAACGTTTCGGCACAACGACTATCGGATCAGGTGCGGGTCATCCAGCGTAATCATATGTTAGATAACACTGTACTTGATCGCCTGCGAAGTGAAATGCAGAGTAGCCATGTCATCGCCCCCCAGTCGCAGACCGCTGTAATATTACCGCAGCCTAATATAAGTCATGCTGACGAGGGGAGTAATGATACGGCTATAAATGTAAGTACCCAGTGCAATGAGGAATTGAGGAGTGCTTTGGAGGATGCGATTCAAGAATATCGCTTCATGTCGCCCGAACTTAGGCCACGCTTACCTCGTTTGCCCATGCATAACAAAAATAGGGCGCTGGTGGCGGCCCTGGATTCGCAGTTGTCAAAATATTTTGATACCTGCGAAGACCTCATCGATACTCATTCGATTCTGTACTGCGCGGCTGTAGCGGCATGTCGTGTAGCTCACGTCAAATTTGCCAACGATTCTAGAGCTACACGACCGAAACAAGCCGTACCAGCTTGGCAGTGCAGGATTGAACGCCGTATTGGTGGGGCCAGGACGCTCATCGGCAAACTAATCTGCTTCAGGGAGGGCAATACTCGCCCTAGAGTGATGCGCTTTGTGAGGCGGGCGTTCTCGGGGACTGATATCAGTCCTCAAGACTATATGTCTTGTGTCACAGAGCGCATCGACTTCCTGAAGCAGAAGGTGTATGCATGGGCAAACCGTATTCGTCGGTATAGGCGGCGAGTAGAGCGATACACTCAGAATCGCACCTTCCAGAGCAATGAAAGGTGGGTTTATAGGGGTTGGGAACGACCGGACCAAGGTGTGGCTGAGACGTGCCTACCAGATGATGATGCCATGTGTTCCTTCTGGCGCAATATCTGGTCGGTGCCTGTCAGTCACACCGAAGGTGATTGGGCTCGAGAAGTCGAGCGAGCCTGCGACCCAATACCAGAAATGGGGGCTATCACCATCTGCCCCCAAGATGTAGCTCGTGCAGTCCGTCCGTTGCCTAACTGGAAGTCTCCCGGGCCGGACGGGCTGCATAACTTTTGGATCAAATGGTTTCCAAGGTCGCACGCTCTCTTGGCATCTCAGTTCCAGACTGCTTTGAAGTCTGGTTCGCTACCCCAATTCCTAACGACAGGAATTACCCACCTGCTCCATAAATCAGGTAGCACCGCGGAACCCAAAAATTATAGGCCGATCACGTGTTTACCGACGGTCTATAAAGTTCTTACATCCATTTTGAGAACTAAAATTAACAAACATATAGACACCAACTCCATCATGTCTGCCTCTCAAAATGGATGTAGGAATGGGTCCCGCGGTACTAAGGAGCTACTCCTCATTGATATGGCCATTAGCCAACAGGTTCGTCGTTTCCGAAAGGATCTGTCGACATGTTGGATAGATTATAAGAAGGCCTATGACTCGGTGCCACATACATGGCTCATGAGGGTGTTAGAGTTGTATAAAGTAGATACAACTCTACGCACCTTCCTGATGTCGTGTATGGGGCAATGGAGGACGGTCCTTCGCTATCCAGGATGTCGAAATATTCAGAGGAATAGCGAACCGATAAGGATTGAGCGAGGCATATTTCAGGGCGACAGTTTGAGTCCGCTTTGGTTCTGCTTAGCCTTGAATCCTCTAAGCACGCTGCTGGAGGATTCAGGTCTAGGCTATCGGCTGAGGAGAGGTGGTCAGGTTATATCTCACCTCCTTTACATGGATGACCTAAAACTTTTTGCCCCCAACAATTTGCAACTGATGGAGCTACTGAAAATTACTGAAACTTTCAGTAGCGCCAGCAGGATGGAATTTGGTGTGGACAAATGTGCGGTCATGCATGTAAAGCGAGGGGAGATTGTGGAATCCGTGGGAACCCAACTCTCGGATTCCACAAACCTTAGAGCCCTCTCCGCATCCGAAACCTATAAGTATTTGGGTATGTCGGAAGCGTTAGGGATCAATGTTACTGACATGAAACAATCGGTGAAGGAGCGCTTCTTTGGCCGCCTGAAAAAAGTGCTTAATAGTCTTCTATCAGGCGGAAACAAGGTGCGCGCCTTCAACGGTTGGGTCATGCCAGTTTTGATGTACTCTTTCGGCATACTCAAATGGACTCAGACCGAACTCGACGCCCTGGATAGGAGGGTCCGTACACTGCTGACTGCAAATCGAATGCATCACCCACGGTCATCGGTAATGAGGCTGTATATCCCGCGAAAATGTGGAGGTCGAGGGTTTTTAAACGCTAAGACGCTCCACAATCGCGAGATATGCAGTCTCAGGGAATATTTCCTAGAAACCGACGTGGGGATGCATCGAGATGTAGTCATAGTGGACAAGGGCCTTACCCCGCTCTCCTTGGCTAAAGAGAACTGGCGCAAACCAGTTGTACAAACCTACTTACAAAATAAAATCAGTAGTGCTTGACACTAATGATCGCATGGAGGTATGGCAGAGTAAGGAGCTTCACGGACGCTTTCTCCGGGCCCTACGTGGACCCGATGTAGATCTACAAGCGTCCGTAGCCTGGCTGCGTTTCGGTAACCTCTTTGGAGAAACCGAAGGTTTTGTTTGTGCAATTATGGACGAAGTTATGATGACGAACAATTACCGGAGATTTATTGTCAAAGACGGTACGGTTGACATCTGTCGGGCATGCCACCGGCCGGGAGAATCAATCAGACATATTATCTCCGGGTGTTCTCGTCTGGCTAACGGAGAGTACTTGCATAGACACAACCTTGTAGCCAGGATAATCCATCAGCAGCTTGCTTTGAAATACAACCTTGTGGAATCGGAGGTGCCGTACTACAGGTATGTGCCCGACCCAGTTCTCGAAAATGGTAATATCACATTGTACTGGGATCGATCCATCATCACTGACAGGACTATTGTTGCCAATAAGCCTGATATAGTGGTGGTGGATCGATCAGAGCGGCGCGCAATGATTGTTGACATAACCGTCCCGCATGATGAGAACCTCGTGAAAGCCGAGAAAGATAAACAGATCAAGTATCTTGACTTGGCTCGCGAGGTTGTCGACATGTGGGATGTGGACACTGCGATCATTGTGCCGATAGTCGTGACAGCCAATGGGTTAATAGCCAAGAGCCTCGACCAACATCTAAGGAGGCTCTCGTTGGGCAGCCGGATCAAGGGCTTGATTCAGAGAGCGGTATTTCTGGACACGGCCCGCATTGTTAGGAGGTTCCTCTCTCTGGAGCCCTGACCGCCGGTAGCTTGGACCCTGTTCCCGATACCGGTGGGCTACTATTTTTTATATTTTTAAATGTTTTTATATTTTTAGGGTTCCGTATAAAAACGGAACCCTATTACTAAGACTTCGCTGTCTGTCCGTCTGTCCGTCTGGCCGTCTGTCCGTCTGTCCGTCTGTCCGTCTGTCTGTCACCAGGCTGTATCTCAACAACCGCGATAGCTAGACAGTTGAAATTTTCACAAATTATGTATTTCTGTTGCCGCTATAACAACAAATACTAAAAACGAAATAAATTAAATATTTAAGGGGGGCTCCCATACAACAAACGCGATTATTTTGCCCTTTTTTGCTCGATATCAAAAATGGCAACAGGTAGGCACTTGAAATATTCACAAAATATTCAGTTGTATTTTAACTTTAATAATAAATAATAAAATTAAAATAAAATAAATATTTAAGGGGGGCTCCCATACAACAAACATGTTTTTTTCGGCGTTTTTGCCTTGTGGTACGGAACCCTTCGTGTGCGAGTCGGACTCGCACTTGGCCAGTTTTTTATACTAATATTTAAAAATATAATTTATATGTATTTAGTGAAATAAAAGAATAATAATAATAATCGTTTATTTCAGGCATTAGCACCCATAAAATTAAAATTGAAAACTTACACTAAAAATAAAATAAAACTTATACTAAATACATAAACATACACCAGAGAAGCCAAAACACAAAGAAATACAATTATTTTGTCTCTCTCAGTAAATGCACCGCATAAAACACAGCTTTTACTATAACATTTTTACTTGCCAGCACACGTGAAAAGAACGACGCCCTGAGCTTCCTCATGAGCGCAAAGAAGTCGGTAACTCCGCTCTCAGCAAACATCTCAGTCGCACTACACCGCCAGGGCAGGTTGAGCATGACCCGAAACGCGTTATTATATTGTACACGAAGAGTGTTGTATGCACTCTTCGTGTACTTGTACCAAAGTTGACTGGTGTAGAACGACTGACAGTAAGCCTGGAACAGGGTCACCTTTACTTGCTTCGAGCAATGGAAGAAACGTCTATTTAGCATGTTACTTCTACATGCAATGCTACGTCTTTGTCTTTCCATGTCATCGTCATCTTTTAAGTTGTCCGTTATGATGTGTCCTAGATACTTAAATTGTCTTACTATTTTTAATTTCGTGCCACACAGAGTAATTGGCAAGACCTTATCAGGGCCATTGCCATGTTTAAAAATCATTACTTCTGTCTTTTTAACATTATATGTTAGATGGTATAGCCTGATCATGGTAGTTTTATGGTCAAATTCAAAGCATTTATTTCAATTACAAACCATATACTAGCACTTTTAACTTGTCAAAGGAATCAGTCAGTCGGTAAGATGAAGCTAATTGCCCATACCAAACCGTAGTAGATTCCAATGGAGCAGAACGGCTAAGAAACTCCATGGACACTCTTTTGTAATGATCATACTTGTTTTTTAGGGTTCCGTACCCAAAGGGTAAAAACGGAACCCTATTACTAAGACTTCGCTGTCTGTCCGTCTGTCTGTCACCAGGCTGTATCTCAAGAACCGCGATAGCTAGAGTGTTAAAATTTTCACAAATTATGTATTTCTGTTCCCGCTATAACAACAAATACTAAAAACAAAATAAAATAAATATTTAAGGGGGGCTTCCATACAACAAACGCGATTTTTTGCCCTTTTTTGCTCGATATCAAAAATGGCAACAGGTAGGCACTTGAAATATTCACAAAATACTCAGTTGTATTTTAACTTTAATAATAAATAATAAAATTAAAATAAAATAAATATTTAAGGGGGCTCCCATACAACAAACATGTTTTTTTTGGCGTTTTTGCCTTGTGGTACGGAACCCTTCGTGTGCGAGTCCGACTCGCACTTGGCCAGTTTTTAGATCATTCATGCAGCGATGTATAGTGGTCCAGCTTGAAGGTCTAATACCTTCAAGCTAATACTTACCAACTACCTCGTTCAAGCTTCAACAAGTAAAGACATAGTCGTTTTAATACCGCTTTAACTTCTTAAGCAAAACAGCTTTAAACTGTATACTAAACAAGCCTCATCTACTTAACTTTGAGAAAACAGTTTGTAACTACATACTTTTAAATGAATAGGTACGTTCTCCTCGTCAATTTACGGGTAAAATGCTAAAGCTCATTCACGTTGATCAGAACCGCAAGCACTAATTTCATGCAAATTGCCCTTCAGTAAACGATTGAGCAACAAATACCTTTAGCAGGTAGTACAGACGCCAGCACATCAAGCTACTACAATCTGTCAAATTTCTTTAATAGATTTTCAACTTTATCGCTAAAGCATAAGGTTCAAAGTTGATTGGGAAAATTTGACAGTTTCTGGGAGCTTGATGTGTTGGCGTCTGTACAACGATTAGTTTGTAGCTGATGGAGGGTAAAATAGTGCTTTTACAACGTAATGGAGTAGTTTTACAAGTAGTTCATGCAAAGGGTTTTAATAAATGGTTGCCTTATTATGACTTTATACGATTTGTTTACCTTTCGTTGACATCGTTATGCTATGCATATGTTACCGGCCAAACCCGATTTTAGGATGAACTAGTTTTGCCTAGGCCAAACTAGTTCATTCGCTCGCTCTTGCATCCTATGTCGACAGAGCCCCGCTCCTCGGGGCTCCTATTTCTGTGTAAAGGGTATAAAGTAACCTAACCAAACCTAACCTTGGGGTGCCCTTCGCTCGCTCTTGCATCCTACGTCGCCGGTGAACTGGTTTGGCCTAGGCGAAACTAGTTTATCCTAAAATCGGGTTTGGCCGGTAACACATACACAAATGCCAGTAGCTGGCACAAAAGTATGCAAGTAGCATGTCATTATGGTATTCACCAATCAGCTTGCATGCCGTGTGCCATAACAACTTTTATTTTCCACCAAATTCGAACTAAACTGATTTTCAGGTTTATTCATATACTTTGCATAAAGTTAAGTAATTACTAGACTGTTTAACTATTCATTTTTGATGTTTAAACGACTCTTTAATTTAAGTAACGTTTATAAATAATTAAAGGGGAGAAGTGTCCAAACTTTGTACAGCTAAATTACATGTCAAATATTAATAAAATAACTTGTAGTGTTGATTGAATAGCAGCTCTCGAGTTGTTTTAAGACAAGCTTGAAACTAAATCGTCAATCAAAGTTAAATTGTTTACAATTTCATGGAAAATGGTTTTTAATAACCATCACGGCCAGGGAATCAGAAGAGGTAGAGGTAGACTGAATTTTACCTTCTGTTAGCCAAAACATGGAGGCATTGGCACAGATTACTATGAGGTAATTTGGTACAGTGAAATTGAGCAGAACTGGCGAATAGACGCCTGCTTCTTTAGCAACGTGAAAGTCTTCTGCTCACACTTCCCGAACAAGGTATGATTCTTAAAGCACGATATCAAACGAAGAAGAATAGGCGCTGTACCGGCTGAAGTTGTGTTAAAGAAAAAACTGAAAAACGAGTATACGCGATTCTACATCACCGACCGAATGGAGCCGTTTATACCCGACTAGCTTCTGCCCGCGACTTCGTCCGCGTGAAATTCGTACTTTCCTCTTATAATTTCGAAAATGTATGTTTATGATTTTTATCATTTATTTAGATATAAATAAGTATTCGGGCCAATTTTTTAGTTTATAGCTCAAAGGGATCAAATTTTTCAAATAAACTGTATCCCAGCTTTTTCCCCCCCAGGAGAGTAATTTTTAAAAATTTTGGGATGTGTTCATAACTTGACTCAAAGACCCATCCCATTTTCGAGTTGATGGAAGCAAGCAGTAGAATTTTCCACCTTCGTAGGAGTCAATTTTTGAAAAACCCTAAATCACTTTTTTAAGTATTTTTTGTTTTGGTAGTACCTATTTTTCTAATCTATCAACTTTGTCACCCCCCAAATCCTCTGTGAGGGATATTTTAAACTAAAAGTGACAATCTTTATTATTTACTGACCCAAATATTGCCAAGTTTCTAATTTATTAACCAAATGAATAAGATTTTTCATATAAACTGTATCCCCTCTTTCTATCCCCATAGGGGTGGAATTTCGAAACATAATCTAGATTATTTATACCAATTTTCCAGTTTATCAAGCCTCGTAATAAAATTCTGCCCTGTGAAATTGACTACCCCTCTTCACCCCATTAGCGATAGATTTTCGAAAAACCCTGAACCACTTTATTATTTATTTTGGTCTTATATAGGTACTGAGTTTCGAGTTAATTGGACCGCGCATTAAAATTTTTCCATACTAAATTTGACACCCCCAATCTCCCCTTTGGGTTAGTTTAGAATTCCAAAAAAATTCGAACTTTATAATTATTTGTGCCAAGTTTCAAGTCCAAAGGACCATGGGGGATTTTGTATGGAATCCGTCCCCACCCTCCAACAGTCATGGGATACGTGTCAATTTGTTCATTGGGACCCAAAAAAGCCTAAAGTACCTGTATAAGTTGCAAAAACGATTGGGTTCATTTATAATTAAAAAAAAAACTTTTCCGCAAAAATGTATTTATTTTTAAACAAAAATATTTTATCCACAAACGAAAAGGCATATTTCACATAATCAAATGACGATTCTATATAAAAAAATACTTAATTCTGAAACTGAAAATCATTGAGTAATAATAACAGTGTTTAAGTTAATTAATATACCTATTAACTCATTAGTACAGCCAAAAGCATTTCAAACGATACACTGCGAGCTTAAGTTAAGCTCTGATTTATACTGCGTGCCATACAAAACAGGGCTAGTCCCAAGATTCAAGCTTGACGTGCTCTTGACTGTACTAACAATGAGGGATTTTCTTTTTCTTTTTTTTTTAACGCTTCCCTAGTCGCTGGATAGATGGCGCTGAACTTGGTAAGTTACTGCAAGGAACGGAACGTCATATAATTTTTTTATTAATTCACTTGGATGTAATCTTGAGATCGTAAAACGAAAGCAAACGAAACTGTCACTCAACGAGCGTATATGACGTGACACAATGTTTTTTTTTCAAGCGTTTTGACTTTGGCACCTAGTAACGTAGTCAGTTCAACGCCATCTTCAGGGTTCTTGGAAACTATGTTTTTTTTTAATACTCAAAAGGAAAACCTCTCAAAACATTTAGTCGTCTATGATAATATTATCAAGCACACCGACTGCGAAACATCGACTGACGCGAGCCAGGCGCCGCCGGCACACCATCGAATAATATTTTTACATTGATTATTGTAACTCATCGTAAGAACTGTTGGACAAAGAAAAAAATAAGATAACTCACTAACCTGTATTAGCCCATTTTGTGAAATAGTCAGCCACCGCTCGTGAACTTTGAGGCAAAGTATCTTCCAAAACGTGTCTTCTCTGCCTTAGGACAGAACGCGGACACAACACATCGGCGTGTCCTTTAACGTGCCAAGGTCAATCGCAAAGATATTCTCAAAGTCCGGCAAACAAGCAACGGTCGTTGTGCGCCGTAAGAAAACCAATACCTAATTATTACCACGAGAGTAGCAAATAATGCACAAGTGACGACTGCGACCATATTCGTGACAGTCTAAGAAGCCGGATTTGACAGCTATAGAAATACTTCGTTCTGATTATGCATTTAATAAAAATAGTACCATATAGACAGACTTTACGCATGTACAACTGAAATAAAATTAAAAAGTTTTACTACGAAACAGGTTCCCTAAGAAAAGAACACTATAAAATATGTTTTTAACCGACTGCGTCAGAAGGAAGTTTATGTTTTTACCCGACTGCGTCAGGAGGGTTATGTTTTTCGAGTGTAAGTATGTATGTATGTATATTTCTTTGGTACGCTCTGTAGCCTAAGCGGCTTGATCGATTTCAGCTTGAGAGGTGCCGTTAGATTCGTCTTAATTGTGAGAGTGACACTGGATATATCAAAATTGAAAAAAAAATTAAAATGGCCGATTTTTGGCGAAACATTGTCTTTTTCTCAGAACCTATCGAATGGGGTATCAAAAATAAAGGGTTTTAAAATGTGATTACAAAAATATATGTATACAACTTATATGGTCAAAAGTAATTCGAAGTGACAAATCGTAAAAAACACGTACTTACCAAGAACTAAATCGTCTGCGAAATCTTTCACATTTGTAAACTAAAAAGCTGGAAATAAAAAAAAGTAATAAAAAAAAGTTAAAAAACTGAAAAGCTGAAAACAAGCCCATTTGAAAATTAAATAAAAGTTGGAAGCAGGCGGGACCCATATCATTTTTATTAATTTTCAAATTCAAATGGGTCCCGCCTGCTTCCAACTTTTATTTAATTTAAAATAGGCTTGTTTTTAGCTTTTCAGTTTTTTAACTTAAGTTTTTTACCGCAGTCGGGTTTTATACTTTTTTTTGTGTAGAATAGTGTATGGTATGAAACTGCTCATAACTATTTAAACACTCGTCTAATACTATTAAAAACCTCGCCTATAATACCCCTCATTATGCATCACTTTCACAAACTACTAATAATTGTGTGAGGGTAAGGGAAAAAAACAATCGGTTGCTTTAAAAACCGTTACCTTATATGAAAACATTATTAAGATCGCCATATTCTAATCCTATCTATTGCAAAGTAAGTAAATGTGTTAGTAAAAAAGAAAAATATATAAAAAAACAATCTATTATAAAACGTAAACCCCACGTATTTGAAGGACGTCGCCATAGTAAAAAATGATCTATCCTACTAGACGCTTCCGATGACACATCATTCAAGTCTGTTGGAGGGTGGGGACGTTTCTTCCCAATGTCCTTTATTTGGGGAAATTATATGTGCGGCAACAAAAGTTTTCTTTAGCACCTGCAACCTAGCGTCTTTTTTTATATGTGGGCGACGAGTTAATAGAACAGCAATTTCAATTATATTAATTCATCATCTTTACTATTCCAACAGAATATCAAAAAACCAGCGTCAATTTACGAGCGTAAATTAATATGACTCCGAGCTACCGATAAATATATTTACTTCTGATTTGATAACTCAGCGACTAATGTTGTAAGTGAGCTACTTTATATATTTTAGAGATTCAACATCTGTCTGCTAATAAAATCAAATTCCAGCCTCAAAATTAGCAATCAAAGTTTTTCATTCAACAACTAAATTAATAAATCATATTCTTTTTTCGTGAAAGTTTGCAACACAAGCGCGGGAGTGTACCTGACGCTCGTTGGGAATCATGTAACTAGAAATTCTGTTCAGAAGGAAGTTAGCGTACCCCACTTTCTGGTTGAAATAGGTCGAATCTGTCCCAAAACCGAATCGGGGCACCCCGACTCCACGTAGTCTTTTGGCTGCTACCCCGAGGGTGTATTTAAAAATCCGGAGGCGCGGAGGGAGTGCAGCCCCCGCCCGCTGTAACAAAGCATAGGCACCCGTGCGAGCCGTAGCGGCTGAGGCTGGTCGCCGGAGGCGACCAGTAAGCCGAAGCTGCGGAGGTGAGCATGGGTGCCTATCCTTTGTTACGTAAGGGCGAAGGGGCTGCACTTCCCGCAGCGCCGGAGACGTGCAGAAGCAACTTTGTATTGAAAACTAGTGTTTTGAGGTTAGGTTACAATAATTTGTTTTTCTCAACAATGGTGCGTCCTCGTTTCATGGGAGTGGTACCAGGGGGAACGGGGGACGCCCTCCCCCCTCCACCTCCCACCACCTCGTTTTCGTTTTCGTTTGGTTTTAATTTTCCCTAAGGTGTGTCCAAACAAAAACAAACACAGAGTTGCAGATGTTTGTTTATGATAACAATATTTTTTGTATGTTCATTTGGGTAGGTATAATAGTCAATTACTTATGGTAACATTATAAATAGATAGGCGAATACATGAAATTATAGCTTTCATTGACCATTATTTGATGACAATAATAAGGAAATTTTATGTTAAAATATAGTAGATTCACTCATCAATTACTTATGCTAAAGTATAAAAATTAAGGTGACTCTATGAAATTAGAGTACGTTGATATTATTTTATAGATGAAGTTGATACACTTATTAGAAGCTGGCAATGAGTAGACATATCACAAATTTAGTTGCTTAAGAATTATCACCATGTTGCGTCATATTAACAGTAGCTTGTTTTACAATATATGGTCGCTTATAAACCATTTATTAGACGCTAAAAGTTCGTCGCTGACCTATTAATTCATTAGACAACTAAATATATTTGCAGACGAGAATGACATTTTAAAGAAGCTGCCTTAATTAGCACCCATTTATTTGTACCATTTTTTTGAGTTTATCAAGGCACTCATTAAAATCCCCGTAAAAATCGAATTACCACTTTTTGTCCCGTCAGGGGTCAATAATTTTCGAAAACCCCATACACTTACTATTGATTCTTCATCTGCCTAGCCTTTTCCCAACTATGTTGGGCTCGGCTTCCAGTCCAACGGGATGCAGCTGAGTACCAGTATTTTACATGGAGGGACTGCCTATCTGACCTCCACAACCCAGTTACTGGGTAATACGATACCCCTTGATAAGACTGGTTGTCAAACTTTCGGGCTTCTGACCACCCCTAGCGACTGTCAAAGATCCACGAATGACAGCCGGGACCAACAGCTTAGCGTGCTTTACGAGGCACGGAGAGGTATGTAAAGATGGACACCTATCCACAGGCCAACCGCGGCAAGCCTAGCCTGCGTTACCTGGTCGATCGATCTGTGCGGCTGTTATTATTGATGATTTTCTGTCAAAAGTGTTAATACTGAGTTTCGAGTAAATCGGACCGCGCGTTAAAATTCTTCCACACAAACTTTAACACCCCAACACAAGGGGTGTTGGGGTGTTTTGATAAACGAATAATGATAAACTTTATTACTTGCTTAGGCAAGTATTCTTGCCAAGTTTATTAACCAAATGAATAAGATTTTTCTTATAAACTGTATCCCCGTTTTTCACCCCCACAGGGGTGGAATTTCGTAAAATTGTTTGGGATGTGTTCATTACTCGACTTAAAGATTGTTTATACCAATTTTCGAGTTAATCAAGCCACGCAGTAAAGTCTTCCCCTATAAAATTAACTTTTCACCCCGTTAGGGGTAAATTTTCGAAAAGCGATGACACACGTTATTCTTTATTTTTGGTCTTACTGAGTTTCGAGTTAATCGGACCACGCGTTAAAATTCTTCCATACAAACTTTGACACCTCCCAATCCCCCATTCAGGGGGTAGTTTAGGAAAAAAAGCCAAACTTCATAATTTATTTAGATAAGTATTCGTGCCAAGTTTCATGGTTATTAAGTCAAAGAATAAGATTTTTCATATAAACAAAATCCCCTCTTTTCACCCCTTAAAGGTTAAATTTCCAAAAACTCCTTCTTAGTGGATATCTACTCTTCACAAAGATCACACTGTCCAAAATTAATTTCTCTACCCAGCGGTACCGACCAGCGTTTTAGGCTGTGCGTTGATATATCAGTCAGTCAGGACAAAATTTCATCCCCCTTTTCACCCCCTTAATGGATGAAATTTTAAAAACACCGTTGTGTTAGCTTCCAATCATAAGCCTAGATAAAAAAAGTGATTTTCTATACACAACTTCATCCCCCTTTTTAACCCTTCGGGGGTGGAATTATCAAAAACGCTGAGACACGTATAAATTAATTTTCAATTGTCAGCCTAAATACAAAATTAGAAGAACCTAACTTCAAAACTGTCGGACTTTCATATAAATTTCCATCCCCTATTTTAACCCTTTAGGGGTTGAATTCCCAAAAATCCTTTCTTAGTGGATACTTACTCTTCACAAAGAACACACCTTCTAAGTTTCAAGTCTCTAGGTCCAGTGGTTTGGGCTGTGCGTTGATATATCAGTCAGTCAGTCAATCAGTCAGTCAGGACTTTGAATTTTATATATATAGATTCAGTATCACCGACCCGAGCGTAATGATTCAGTTTTTTTCACTGCTCAGAAACAGCGCAAAGTAACTTATAGAAGGTTACACTTCAAAAGAAATTAAAACTGATAAGTAATTTTGTACTTTCAGCAGCATATCGTTTGCCAAAACTAGACAGTAACAGTATTTCCTGATTCTGTGCGTATATCGATACCTCTGGGCTCAAAGGGCGTATAGCACATTTTGAGCTTTTTGACATTTTATACTTTTCTCACTCAGTTTTTGATTCTCTATCGATCTGTGTAATCCACGTGGCGAAATTCGCAAAAAAATTTCGAATACGACCTCGTAATTCTCGTTACGTGTGCACAACTTATTTGAAAATTAGGGGCATAAGGAACATATTGCTGCCTCCACAAAAATTGGCAGGTTGTATAAACCAATTTGGTTGAAGATTTTGGGTGTAAGATCGTTCGAAAAGTAATATTGCTCTTTACGTCCTTTAAAAATTTCAAATATAAAAATATATTTGTGCTATACGACCTACATTTTATTATAAAATAAAGAGACCTAAGAGATCTGCTTCATCAGTTTTAAGCTTTATTAGCTTAAAACTGATGTAGCAGATTATAACAAAAACACCTGATTACATAACATAAAATCTGAAAAAAATTAAATAAGAAATGACGAAGAAAATGAAAAATTAAATGTTCTCATTACAAATTTAAAAACTTTTAGTATATTTTTTTTTTTATAGAATAGTGAAATAAAAGATTTTTATTTCTCATCACAATTTTAGTTTCTATTGTCCTCTTTTTATTTCTACTAAAAACTCAATTAGAAGATTAAATAAAGCTACTCTTATAGCAAACCAAGAGCTATTGAATTTAGATTTAAAAAATATTTTAGTTTATTAGACAGAACAGACGAAGGTGACGTTCAAACGCAATACACTAACATAAAAAACAGCACTAAAAAGGTCAGTAATAAAACAAAAACGAACAAATACAAAGAGAGTAAATTTAGTTACCAAACGAAGCAGTTAATTGAAGAGAGGAACTGCAGAGCATGAAGTATAGTAAGAGCCCAGGCGACGATGGCGTAACCACTGCAGCCTTAAAAATAAGAGAGCCTGTCCTTCTTCCACATGTTACCAATTTTTTCAACAGTTTTTAAACACCGGAATTCTGCCACGCACATTTTGCCATTCTTTGATTATTCTTTTCCACAAAAAGGGTGACAGACATAGACAATTAGCATCCTATCAGTCTGGTTTCACACCTGTATAAAGCTTTCATTAAAATAATCGAGAACAGAATAGCCGGAGCCCTCGACAAACATCAGCCCACGGAACAGGCCGGATTTCGTCGCGGCCATTCTACTACTGACCACCGTGGAGGTGGTCAGTAGTAGAATAGTAACAAGTAGTCCATCAACAAGGTTCTCGAGAAACATACAGAGTTCCAGCTCCCACTTTATATTGCATTTATAGATTACTCAAAAGCTTTTGATAGCATAAGCCATACCTCAATTTGCAACGCCTTACAAAATCAAGAAATAGACACCACTTCTTTTGATAGAAACAGCACCCCAGCTATTAAAAATTAATTCTAAGACAGAACCGTCTTTACAGTTCAATAAAGGAGTTAAATAAGGAGACCCGCTGTCTCCGAAATTATTTACGGCCGTTCTGGAGGAAGTCTTCAGAAAGCTAGCAGCAAGCTGGGCAGAAAGGGGCATTACGGTTGGAAAAAAGAGATTATCCAACTCCGTTTTGCCGACGATATTGTCCTTTTTTCCTCTTCAGTCTCCGAGCTGACTCAGATGCTAGAAGATCTCAGCATGGCAAGCCTAGAGTTCGGACTTCAAATGAATATGTCAATGACCAAGTTGATGATGAATAGCGTGCATCGCAGGATCACCGTGGCGGGTGGGGAGGTTAAATATGTCGATGAGCAGCACTATCATGGTCAAATAACCTCTTTCAGGCAAGACCAAACAAAGAAGTTGCAAGGCGCACCGAAAATGCCTGGAAGAGATATTGGGCCATGAAATATCAAATGAAGGGCGATCTTCCACTATCACTTCAAGAGAAGACTCATCGACATGTGTATTCTTCCCATCCTCACGTATGGTTCTCAAACATGGTATTTGATAATTCAGCAGAGGTCCACGCTCAAGGTTTGCCAGAGAGCTGTTCTGAACAGAGAGCTGTGGAAAGAGAGTGGGAGATGTTTGTCCAGCAGCATAACGGCAAAACAAAAAAAAAAATCTAAATAATTATCGAAGAATAGATGCCTACTCAATAAATAAAATATCAATTAGAAAAATAATTGTAAAAATATTGTCTTTTACCACGTTATACAACAATTCAAGTAATTTATACGCCCCTGTGTCTTTGCATCATTTATGAAAAGTTGGGCTTACGCCCCTGTGTACCTGCTCAAGGCGTATTTTTATGCGGTGTATAGGACATATATTAAAATTTTTTGGTCGTAAAGCACATGCTATCTCAGCCAATACAAAACCAGGCCTATTTTTGAAAAAACCTTATTAAGCACATCAAAAATCTAAGAACTTTATCCCTTGGATACTTTTATGTAGCTCTAAAAATGAGAGAGATATAACGAAAACAATTTTTTTATTTTTGTTTTTTGCTTCTCCTGAAAACCTGTGTTTTGTGCTATACGCCCTTTGAGCCCAGAGGTATCGATATGTGCAATGGAGTGCGCTCCATTTTGCACATATACGCACAGAATCAATATAAATACTGCGCTCCATTGCACAGAATCACAAAATACTGTTAATTTGACGCCTAGAATACTGCGGTATTCTAGGCGTCAAATTAACAGTATTTTGTGATTCTGTGCGTACATGTGCAATGGAGCGCAGTATTCTAGGCGTCAAATTGACAGACCATTTATTCGCAACACCACACTGCGCTCCAAAATAGATTACTGACGTCGCTCAAAAAGCTGCTAAGCTGAAGTGGGACTGTGCTGGCCACGTCTGCCGTATGCCCAATGAGCTGTGGGTCAAATTAACCACCACGTGGAGCCCTGACACAGCTAGAAGGCGTCGCGGCTGACCCCGTAGAAGAAAACAAACGACCAGTTGTCCCCTTTAGTCCTGGATCGAAAGAGCTGGAAGTTATGGGGAGAAGCCTTTGCCCAGCTGTGGGATGAAGCAGGCTAACGGTACGTATACACGATTGTGAAAACATATGGATATCGTTACAATAAATAGGAGAGCACGTATTTCATCCGGTACAGGTAGTAAATGTCGACAAGGGCTTAATATAACGCCCGTAAACGATACACTAACGACCTGTCAATTCAAATAACACAATACCAATAGTAAAATTCTAAAATTCAATTTCCTGGTTTACTAGTTAAAGGAAATATTAGATTGCACGTGGATGAAAATTGTGTAATGCATTTAGCTGTAAAGCCTGTTTAAATTGAACTGATTTGATTCATTCTTGTTGTAGTCTGTGTAAAGCGCAATTCACACACACAGAGGGTTCTACTCCCTAAGCACGAAATCCGTAGTTTCAGCCGATGTTACGGGGGTTATACTCCGTATCACCTACGGATATAAGATTAGTGTGGGGCCCGACCTAAGAATGAATGACACCACGATTGAGAGTTGCCCCTTCACCCGATGTGTACACCCGTCCGAAAAAGTTAACTAATCGGGCGGATGTTTCACTCCGAAGTTTATAACTACTACCGGACGGGCCCGTATCTACATTGACGGACTTAGAGAATAGGCCCCTTGACTTGGACAATAGATATAGAAAGAAGAAAGGAAGAAAATACGTTTATTTGCGGTAAACATGACGCAATAAAGAACATAAACTAAAAAAAAAAATAATAAGAAAGGGATGGGGGAAACATGCGTCACATCCACGCAAAACGGCTATCTCTCAGCATTCTGCTGCGACCCTATGCAAGACTGAGCCCCAGCGCTGGTTTTCAGCGACGACGACTGTTCGTATGGCACTTCCTTCGTGTTATACTGATGATGACTACGCCAAAATGCAATCTTAGAGCGGTACCTAGACCTTTCTTATACTGGAGCCACACTTAGGTTTTATGACGTTAACAATCGCATAATTAACAGCATTAAACCTTAGTGCGGCCCCAGCATGACGGCAGATTATGTCATGAATGTAACTGTCATGGTCGTCTCACGTCATCTCTTGGTGCCTTTACTTTTCGAAAGTCTAGGCTAACCTTTACCTATCTGTGACTACTTACTAACCTTTTAATACTTAGGTCATGAAATGATTGTTCATAATATTTATAACTAGGTTTTGCCCGCGACTTCGTCCGCATGAAATTCCTTGTTCCCCCACCCACCCCGACGCATCTCATTACCTGCCCGCGCTTTTTCTTCGTTTTTGCTTAGCGTTCTTTATTATTTGGATAGACACACTAGCAGCACATTAGCAGCCGATATAGCCCGAAGAATTGCCAAACTTAAGTGGCAGTGGGCAGGGCACATTGCTCGCAGAACAGATGGCCGAGGGGGCCAAAAGGTTCTGGAGTGGCGACCGCGTACCGGAAGACGTAGCGTTGGAAGGCCTCCCACAAGGTGGACCGACGACCTTGTGAAGGCCGCAGGAACCCGTTGGATGCGGGAAGCACAGGAGCGGTCGAAGTGGAGGTGCTTGGGGGAGGCCTATGTCCAGCGTCTTTCCACTGAAATGATGATGATGATGACTAGCAGCTAATTAGCTGATGCGTGTGTATCGTATAGCTTGAAGATATTTAATCTGTCCAGTTGATTCTTGAAGCAGTTCATTGTGGGAGCCTATTCCATGCTGCTACAACTCGGTTAGACAAGAATTGCTTCAAGGGCTTTTTTTTGATGAATTTTCCCATAGATTTAGGGAATACCCACGCAAATGTGTGTTCGCATTCAGCGTGTAAAGATCTTGAAGGCTGGGCAGTTCGTAGTGTTAGGTAAGTATTTTGTACGTCTCAATGAGCCTACCCCTTTGTCTGCGCTGTTCCAGTGTGATAAGGTCAAGATCTTCGAGGCGTTGTTCGTAAGGTAGATTACGCATGGCGCGAACCATCTTGGTTGCCCTTCTTTATAAGGGTCCCAGATGACATTTGCGTATTCTAAGAGTGGTCTTATGTAAGTCTTGTACAACTTGACAAATGTTTTAGGCGTCAGGCACTTGAATGCCTTGCGGATGACGTCTTTCTGACTTTTATTTTTTTTACTCGGCTCCTAAGGGTCATAGCGTGATGTTAAATAGCCTATTCGCCTTCCTCATGAATTGGGCTATCAAATACAAAAAGATTTTTTCAAATCCGACTGGCAGTTCCAGAGATTACCCTCTCCATACAAACTTACAAACTTTACCTCTTTATAATATTAGTATAGACAAGTTGACTGAAAGCAAAATATACTTGTTTGTTGCTTTAACAATATCGATAAGTCTTCTCGTCGAGCACAGTTCAATTATTTTCTAAGAGCTCGATACTGAGTATGGCCAGGCGTCCGTCACTCGCTCAAGGCCACGCGTTATATGCCTACCGCTTCGCGTACCGCCGGCGGTACAACCGACAGCGGGTTGCCGCACGCCGCCTGAGCGCTCGCTCGCACGTCACGGTTACCGCGCTGAGTATCAAAATGCCAATACCACGTAATTATTGTGCAGTGGATGAGTGTCAAAGTAAAGAGCGTTGACTTATGTATCAGGATATTTATTATATAAGTGTAGCAAAAAACATAACTGCACTAGCTTCAATGCTTTGTTACAGGAGAAACCTAATTTTGACGAAACAGCACTGTTTACTCATTTCAAAGCCTATAATAAGAATTCGTCTTTTTATGGCGGGCTTAAGTCCCACCAGAAACTTTTAATAATTATATTGAAGAATTAAAAAAAGCTTTTTTAAATAATTTGGACAACGTCATAATGGATCGGCCTGGCAGTACCGTCTTGGAAATTTTAAAAACAATTCAATTTCCTCCGCTTTGCTCCTGTTTCCCTTTTGATTATTTATTAAAATTATTTACACGGTTTCGGATATTTTCGACAATAAAATTTAATAATCGGGAATTTAGGGAAGGAAAAAAATGCATCTATCATTTTATTAAAATAGAACATATTTGATCAACAAATAAAAAACTATTGTTTTTCTACAACATTCGTTTTATTACCAATATCATCATACTTAGGTACGACCCTAGCACATTCGCTCGATGACGCGCTCGCACGTGGGTTACGCGGCGGGCAAAACAATCTCAACTCTCTGTGTGCGAGCTTAAGGTACATTTCTTCTCGCTGCAAACAGCTGGTATTATTAGTAAGATTTTGTAGGCTATTATAGCGTAGGTATTTTCGCTTTTGTATGGGAGTGATGTATCTGTTACGAAGTAACTATTTAGTAATCTGTGGTATGGCGCAGTCTTGAAAAGGAAAAAACCTACCCTCATTTTTCCTTTAAAAATTTTCTGCTTCCAGAACCCGGTCAACCTTTTTAGTAGCTTCATTGACAATAAATGCACCCGCCTTCTACGTCATACGGTGCGGAATAAAAGGCATTCCTGCATGAATAGAAGGTGAAACAAAGAGGATGAGGCACAGTGGTAAAATGGAATCCCATCCTTTTGTTGAGGCATAGTGACAGCGATGAAAAAATGCACATATTTGTAAGGGACACCAAAAAATAGCAGTGTGTATAGTTGCCGGCACGTAACTTGGCAAGAGTTTTTGTAGTGGGGGAAGTTTGCGCACGCACAATTTCATACATTTTTATATGCGCGAACTTCCCCCACTACGAAAATCTCTTGCCAAGTTACGTGCCGGTAACAGTAAGAGGGTTTTTTTTACAAGATTTCGCAACATTGTAACGCCGTACGGCATTTCATACAAACTTTCAAGCCCTTGTTTATCGAAATGAAGGAACCGATTTTAATAAAACTTCATACGCATAAGCAGGATACAAAGGTCTAAAAAGTTACATAAGAACATTTTCGAAATGTCTTATTTAAGAAAGATAACTGGAAATCTTTGTTTCTATGGAAAATTTAAAATCGGACGTATTTGGCTGTAACACTATTTTTCGAAAATGTTCTTTAGTAACTTTTTCTTTTTTTTAAGTAATGCTCTTTAGTACTTTTTTTTGCTTATTTTCAGCATTTTCATTCTAAAATAAAAGAAATAACTAAACAAACGATGAGGGCGCCACTGCGCGGTCGGCGTTTGGTCAAATTTTCTTGAGTTTTTTGTAATTTGCAGGAAAGTTGATTAAAGTATGATTCGCGACCCTGACGCTTTCGCCTTAAGGACATACTTTTTTTTTTACGAACAGCCTTTTGCCATGAAGGTCAAAAAACAAGGAGGAAGGTTAATTAGCCAATCTAATTGCTGAAGTCATGGAAACCCTTACGACTCAACTAAAAGATATTGATGTTAAGAAGACGGCAAGCGACAATACTTGGGCGCAAAAAGCATCAAATTGAACTTATGGTTTTACAGTATTGAACCTAAAGTTTATTAGATATTTAAATTATCTTAAAATATTTACATAATTTAAGAGCTAGCAGTCTTAAAATTATAACATGTACAAGTATATGAAAAAGGAACGAATCATAAGGGCGTTAAAAATTCGTCCGCGTCGTTGTCAACAGGAAAAGTGCCTAAAAGTCTGCCAGCTTTGCCACGTTTTATGGCAATACTTTGGATGAAAAATAGGACAGTCCTCTGATCACGTGTACAGTATTTAGTTCTTTGTAAGTGCAGAACCACGTCGTTAATTGAGACACGTGTTATATTTGAAACAAAGTTACATTTAATTAGATTTTTGTTAATTTTACCACTGTAAATATCAGCGATAAATTCTAAGTCTACAACACAATATCTAGCCGCTAGCAGACAAGATACTAATTGTTCAGTAATCACGAGAACGACCTAGTCTGAATCGTTTGAGAGAATTAGTTAGATACATAATTACAATCCTTTAACAGTTTGTAATTAACAACGTAAGTGCTTTAATTTATTAAACTGTTTGCTAGAAGCAAAACGTGTTTGTAAATGGACATTTTACATAATTATTTACAAATCGCCTCTCAGTTATTTTTATTCGTATTTTTTCTTCAGCAATGTTTGAGGTGGATAGGCTGGAGTATCCTTCAGTACCAAGGGCGTGTTTAGGACACCCTTGACCCGGATGCTTAACCCCGACCCTTGTGTTGCCATACTGTTGAGTATTTAATGAGAAATAATCATTGTTAAACGATAGGTACGTCTCCCTCGTACATCTAATCCTGACCAGTCTGCCATGTTATATTCAAAGCTTCATTATCATCTCTTTTAATATAACTTCTGCAAATTTGAACAATATTTGCCACCAACACGCTAAGAAAGAAAGAAAAATAGTTTTATTTGTCACAAAAACACGTCCACTGGTAGACATAGGCCTCCCCAAGTACCGCCACTTCGACCGGTTATGTACTTCTCACATCCAACGACGCAGGGAACAAGTGCATACAAAAAGATGATTAACTCTAAAGCCTAACTCTACACGTCGACAGATCCATCAGCAGATGGTCATCTGCGAATGCGTCCGCCGTAATTTGCTAGTTTGTGGTAGGTATTCGACGTCGGCAGATGCATCTGCCACCAATCCGTTTGTTGTCGATTTTTGTGGCACGGATCAAAGGGTTTCAGCGCGAGCGCCTGGTGTGTGTCCACACGTCTGACGATGAATCAGTATTATCGTAGTCGTGAATGAGAGTGCATGCGTGCTTCTTGCCGTTTTAATAATTTTACTGCGATGCACACTCAAATAGTAATTAAAAGTACTAAATAAATAAATAGCTGCGGCAGTTACGGTCTCAACACCCATTTTTTTAATGTTGCGTGCGTACGAGTTGGTCTGTCGAGAATTAACACAGACTGAACGACCAACAGACGTGTGGTCGGCTTGTGGTGATCCATCTACTGATACATCTGTCGACGTCCGCGGACGCGCCTGCCGACGTGTAGAGGAGGCATAAAAAGAATATTATCATCTCAGGCAAAAGACGTCCACTGCTAGACTCAGACCAGACCAAGCAGCGCAATTTGAAGAAAATAAACAGCTAATTCACAAACACTAAAACAAATTATGATCAGTAATACAAAGAGTTATTAATGTTACGATTACGACCTTTACGTCCGTCGCGACGGTCCTTTCGCGCCATTTCGAATACTAAACAAAATGGCCGCCGGACACAAATTGTCTCCAAATGATCCTCATTTACCTGGCTGAGGCACCAGGTTAATGTTTAATGAAGGCAAGCCACGGGTAGCTATATTAAAACTAACAGTAGGTACCGCAGTAAGTATATTACTGCGTGGAAGTGCTTGAATAAATAATGTCACTTTCTTGATTGAGTTTTAATTATGTTGCTATTAGTTTAGATATTAAGCAAGTAAGTAAAGCACATTATAATAAAGAGTTTAGTGATATTAAGCGGTCAGTTGGTTAGCTCTTGTCTGTGTGGTGCCTGACTTAAAGAATAGCATCACCCCTTACTCCCCGTGGGTGTCGTAAAAGGCGACTAAGGGTCGTACCGGAGAATGGGCAGCAGCGTTTTCTATGCATTCCACCACCATACCATACTGCGATGCCAACCCGCCTGCCAAGCGTGGCGATTATGGCAAACCCCCCCAAAATTGGGGGAGGCCTATGTCTAGCAGTGGACGCCTGTCGGCTGAAATGATGATGATGGTTAGCTCACGTTCATTAGTGCACATATTTGCCAGTAAAGTAAGAAGATTAAATACAATGTCTTTTTAATGGATTGTAATGCCGGATGATATTGAATCAATATTATCTAAACTAATATTATAAAAAAGTAGTTTTTTAGGGTTCCGTACCTCAAAAAGAAAACAAAAAAAAACGGAACCCTTATAGGATTACTTTGTTGTCCGTCCGTCTGAAACTAAATCAAACACCTAAGTTAACGTAAAAAAAAGAAACGGCCGTTTATGCCACAAAAAATGTATATTTCGACACTCTCAAGGGAATCAAAATTTATAGGGTACTTCCCGTTGACATAGAATCATGAAATTTTCCAAGAAGCAAGATCATGTAGCACAAGTAAAGGAAAAAATCAAATTGTAGCTACATTAAAAAAAAAAGTGTTAAACTATTTAAAAACCTACAAAGTACGGAATCCTCGGTGCGCGAGTCCAACTCGCACTTGACCCGCTTTTTTTAATTTTATGTAGATCATTAGATGCACCAACAAAGTTCGTCCCATTGTCAGACTGTGTCGAGAATCGAACCTCGACACCTTCGCGTGCTGCAGGCAGCGCCTCCGAGCCGCTGTGCCAGGCGGTGCGGAGTGCGGCACGGGGGACGCGGGCACCGGGCTGCGCGGGCGACGGGCGGCGAGGGACGGCCGGCGGCGTCGGTCGGACACTCGCGCTCACAGGACACTTCTCCACGGGCCACCGCGTTGTATATATGTCGATCTTAGAAATATATTCAGTTTGTACCAGCAAATCATACAGTCCACTTATTTCTCATCACCATCTTCGAGACCTCCACACTGTTCTCAACAGTTTTTGGTCCTTCGCGAAACTGAAGAAACAACAAGAATCGTCGTTTTCTACGAGCGGACTTTGGACCCTCTTTGTTCGAGAAGGCTCGGCGGAACGTCGGCGTCGTCGCGTCAGCTGACATTCATATTAGACGGAGGACAGTTTGAAGAACAAAGGCGAAGAGAAGAAATATTAGTGGTTGGATAAGACGTTGTTGTGAGTTCGTTCCAATTTATCCTATTTTTCCCGCTTATCTCTTTACCAAATATTTCTGTTTCCTTCCTTGCCTAGCTTCAAAAATAGCCCAATTGAGCCATCATTGGTCATTATACCCTAGTTCATTCGTCATCATCAATTTATTTATTGCACACTTATAGCATTGAATCATCAAGATTGCTAAATTCACGTGTTTGTTTTATTTAAAATCATTGTCGCTGTTGCATACTCGTTCGCCGCTTTTTAAAAAATCGGTTTCTTATATCGGCGTCGAGCGTGAGCAACGTGCGAACGGCCAGCTGCTTCCTTTGTTCTATTGTGTAGCTAATTACCGTTATTTTTTTTCTTTGCTTCTAGTCTTCCTACCTTCATATTTTCATAATGTCCGATAATCGCAAAACTTTAATAAAGAAACGATCATCATTAAAGGCTAAGCTTACAACTTTCAATAAATATTTAAATGTCCTTAAAAGCTGCAAAGTGCTTAGCGATATGCAGATCGCTGAATTGGAGTGCCGACTAAGTAAAATTGAAGCGTTAAATAGTGACTTTGACACTTTGCAGGATGAGATCGAGATGCTTTGTGAGGAATCGTCCGGCGAGGATGAGGAGTCGCCTTCTGAGCGTGAGCGGTTCGAAAACGAATATTTTGCTCTGTTAGCAAGTGCGCGCTGTCTACTAGCAGCAAAGCGTCGTGATTCTGCAGCGAGCTTCAATGATGCACAATCAGGTGAGGATTTCAAGGCCGGTTCTAATGTTAGATTACCTAAAATTGATTTGCCTCATTTCAGCGGTAGCTATCAGCACTGGCTTGAGTTTAGGGATATTTTTGCTTCAGTCATTCATAATAATAAACAGATTGACAATATTACAAAATTTCACTACCTTCGCGCTTCGCTTAAAGAAAGTGCAGCTTTAATTATTAAACATATTACCGTGTCTAGTGATACTTATAACATAGCATGGGACTTATTACTTGAGCGGTACGACAACAATCGTCTGCTTGTTAATAACCACGTTCAGGCCTTACTAAACTTTGAACGTATACAGAAAGAATCTTGTAAGTCAATTCGTTATCTGGTTGATATAACAACAAAAAATTTAAGGGCGCTCACTACATTGAAGCAGCCTACACAATATTGGGATACTTTAATAGTTATTATAATGTCTTCCAAATTAGATAAAATAACCTTACGTCATTGGGAAGAACAGAAAAATAAGTTAAATGATCATCCGACTTTAGATATGTTTATAACGTTTTTAAGAAATCGAGCAGATTTATTGGAAAGTTTAGAGGAACATGAGAACCAATCGAATCCTGCTCATTTGAAAAATAAAACAAAATTAAATGAAAACAATGACAATTCATCTCCTACAACATGTCTGTTATGTGACCAATCTCATTCTTTATTTAACTGTGAATCTTTTAAAATTCTTTCAATAGAATCTCGCATAGAAAAGGCCAAACAATTAAAGGTTTGTTTAAATTGCCTACGTCCTGGCCATACGAGTAAAAGATGCAACTTGACGGGTTGTAAATATTGTAAATATAAACATAACACGCTGTTACATCTCGAAAAACCCAATTCCACATCTAAACCTAATAGTGAAGGTGTTGTATTTACTAGTGGTACCATCACAGATTCTACTGCGTCTCGTATATTTCTATCCACAGCTATCGTGCGAGTAATAGACGAAAATGGTACGGAACACAACGCAAGAGTACTGCTGGACAACGGGAGTGCAATTAATTTGGTAACTCAAAGCTTCTGTGACCAATTGCAACTGGCGAGGCGCTGCGTGTCAACAGCCGTATCAGGTTTTAATAATCATGTTACTACTAGCACACAGTCTTGCACCGTAACAGTGAAGTCTCTTTGTAGTGATTACAAAATTAACATAAACTGTACTGTTTTCCCCAACATTACACCACCCATTCCATGCTCTTATATAGACGTAAGTAATATACGTTTACCATTGGGTATTACATTAGCAGACCCTACATATAATACACCTTCATGCGTAGATTTGCTGTTAAATGCAGATATTTTCTGGGATATTTTGGGAAGAGAATCGATAGAGTTAGGTAAAAATAAACCCACATTACGCGAATCTAAACTAGGCTGGCTGGTTACTGGCAATGTTACAGCGCCACAACAATTTTCTAATGTATGTATGTTTTCGCAAGGCGATCCTAATCCTGATCTTACGCGTTTTTGGGAACTGGATACCTTAGATTTACCACATTCTAATATGTCAGTGGAAGAAATTGCATGCGAACAAAGTTTTGCAGCGAATACATTTCGTAATGATGACGGTCGCTTCGTTGTCTCAATGCCTCTAAAACGAGAAGTCAACGTCTTAGGCGATTCGTTAAAGTTAGCCAAAATTAGGTTTATCTCATTAGAGAAAAAATTCTCACGTGATCCAAAATTTAAAGAAAAATACTTACACTTTATGCGAGAATATGAATCCTTGGGGCATATGACGGAGAATAAGAGATTTTCGTCCGAGGATAACTCCAGAATTAATTATTACCTACCACATCACGGAGTCATTCGTGAATCGAGCACCACGACAAAATTACGTACGGTATTCGATGGATCTGCGGCCACCACGTCCGGCGTTTCACTGAACGACTTACAAATGGTGGGCCCAGTCGTCCAAGATGACCTATTTTCAATCATTATACGTTTTCGCCAGCATAAATATGTCGTTTCCGGCGATATAGAAAAAATGTACCGAGCCATTGAAATTAATCCAAATCAACGGTCATTGCAACAAATAGTTTTTCGTCATGATTCCAGTCAACCATTAAAAACATACACGTTAAACACATTAACTTATGGGACAGCATCGGCGCCCTATTTAGCTACTAAGTGTCTAACAAGTCTAGCTTCTACTGTAAGTAACCAACAAATAAAGAATGCCATTCAACATGATTTTTATGTCGATGATTTTTTGAGTGGAGCTTCGTCCATCGAAGACACAATTAAATTAGCTAAAGGCGTGGCCTCAACTTTGTCAAAAGCCAAATTTAATTTAAGAAAATGGCAGTCAAATAATCCTGACATACTACAGGCAATTACTAGTTGTGAAACATCTACCACTCATGAATTTACAGACATAAAATTAAATGAAGTGTCTAAAACCTTAGGTTTAAATTGGGAACCAAGTTCAGATAAATTGTCATTTTCTGTAAATATTAGTATTAGTAAAAATTCAACTAAAAGGCACATTTTGTCGACTATAAGCCAAATTTTTGACCCTTTAGGATTAGTGGGCCCTTGTCTAATAGAAGCAAAAATTATTATACAAGAATTATGGGTAAAACACTATTCATGGGATGAGAAACTGCCCAAAGAAATAAATGATCGTTGGACTTCCTTTGTTAATAAGTTGCATTATCTTAACTATTTAAAAATACCACGTTGGATTGTTTGCAACAATTATATTATTAGTGAAATTCATGTTTTTACTGACGCGTCAGAGAATGCTTATGGCGCGTGTTTATATATTAGATCCATTGACAGTTTAGGTCACATTCATATACAGTTACTTGCTTCAAAAAATAGGGTTGCACCAATAAAACCAGTCACTATTCCGCGCCTGGAACTGTGCGGAGCTTTACTGGGTGCAAGACTGTTCGTCAAAGTAAAAACGGCGTTAACATTAAATATTCAAAAATGTCGTTTCTGGTGTGACTCGACAGTAGTTTTAGGGTGGTTATCGTCTCAACCCAATCAGTTCAAACATTTTGTTAGTAATCGTGTAAACGAAATACAAGAGAAAACACATGGTCACACATGGAGCTACGTACCTTCAAAATTAAATCCCGCAGATATAGTATCGCGGGGCTCATCTGCTGATCAGTTAAGTAATGATTCATATTTATGGTGGCATGGACCACAGTTCTTAAAACTAAACGAGTCTATGTGGCCAACTATGCCAAACACAAATAAAAATGTTCAACTGAAAACCGAAGAAAAAATGTGTCTAGCTACAAATAAAATTAACAACATCAATCAAAATATAAATATAATATCAAATTTATTACAAAAATATTCTAATTTCAATAAATTACAAAGAATCATTGCTTATGTACAAAGATTTATAAATAATACTAAAAAATCAAATAAACTTACCGATACCTTCACTCCTCTAGAATTACAAGACTCGTTATACATTATTATTCGTCAAGCTCAGTCTGAGATGTTTCCCACTGAGTCCGTTATCTTAAAGGCTGGTAAGGCTTTACCAAGCAATAATCGATTGCTCAGTTTGTCACCTTTCATAGATGAAAATCAAATTATTCGTGTGGGTGGCAGGTTGGACAACTCGCCGTATAGCTATGATGCAAAGCATCCCATACTCATTTGTAGCAAACATCATGTTACAAAATTATTATTTCGTATGTACCATTTAAAGTCATTACATGCAGGACCGCAGTTATTGTTGTCTATAATACGTCAAAATTATTGGCCACTAAAAGGTCGTAATCTATCGAAGTCAACTGTAAACAAATGTTTAAAATGTTTTAGATATAAGGCTCAGACTATTCAACCCATAATGGGCCAACTTCCTTCTAATAGAACTAATTTAGAATTTCCCTTTCTACACTGTTGTGTGGACTATGCCGGGCCAGTGCTGGTAGCAGATCGCAAGGGGCGAGGCTGCAGGCTCTTGAAGTCCTACCTGTGTATTTTTGTGTGTATGTCAGTAAAAGCCATTCACTTGGAGCTTGTTACAGAACTAACGAAAGAAGCTTTCATAGCCGCGCTAAACAGGTTCATTGCTCGCCGGGGGAAGCCACAAAGCATCTCGTCTGACAATGGGACGAACTTTGTTGGTGCATCTAATGATCTACATAAATTTCTCATCAGTTCTAATATTCAATATGACATGGCACAAGAAGGTATTGATTTTAAATTTACTCCTCCATATAGTCCTCACTTTAATGGAATGGCAGAGGCAGCTGTCCGTTCGACTAAACATCACCTTAGACGTTTATTACAAGCAGTTCATTTTACGTATGAGGAGATGGCCACATGTTTGGCTCAAATTGAGGCTATTTTAAACTCTCGCCCACTTACTGTCCTGTCTACAGATCCCTTCGACTTTACCGCACTCACTCCTTCCCATTTCTTGATTGGACGACCACTCACGTCAATTCCACATCCACAAATTTTAGAAAAGGATATTAGCTGTACGGAGCGCTATAAGAGAATCGAATATATCCGGCAACATTTCTGGGCCCGATTTCGAGACGAATATATCTCAACTCTGCAGCAGAGATCCAAGTGGTTGACGTCCTCCAACAATGAGCTCAAGCTCAACGACTTAGTCCTTATAAAGGACAAGACTCTTCCACCATTATTATGGCCATTAGGAAGAATCAGAATCATTAACGTTTACCCTGGTGTTGACGGGATCAATCGTGTTGCTGAAGTGAAGACGAGGAGAGGCAACATTCGGAGAGCATACAATAACATTTGCCCTCTTCCAGCTCAAGACATTTAACTTCATCAACACTCATCTCAACGTGGGCGGGAACTTGTCGAGAATCGAACCTCGACACCTTCGCGTGCTGCAGGCAGCGCCTCCGAGCCGCTGTGCCAGGCGGTGCGGAGTGCGGCACGGGGGACGCGGGCACCGGGCTGCGCGGGCGACGGGCGGCGAGGGACGGCCGGCGGCGTCGGTCGGACACTCGCGCTCACAGGACACTTCTCCACGGGCCACCGCGTTGTATATATGTCGATCTTAGAAATATATTCAGTTTGTACCAGCAAATCATACAGTCCACTTATTTCTCATCACCATCTTCGAGACCTCCACACTGTTCTCAACAGTTTGTTACGCTTTCACGCTAAAACGGCTGACGGATGACCATGACCTGGATTAGAACATAGGATAAGTACTTTTTATTCCAATATTCCCACGGGATCGAAGCTTATGCGGGTGAAACCGCGGGGCACAGCTGGTAACAGATATGTATAATGAAAAGTTCACAAATTATCGATTGATATCGCAAGAACTTCCGAATGCTCTCGCAAAACTTGAAATATTCCTTGGATATACTACTGAATTGAGTTTGACGACTTTGTGCTATGTGCTTTGTTTTTCCCAAAAACTTAGGCTATAAAAGGTCTCGGGGAAACAACATGCCGAAACAAAAAACTTGTAGCAGTAAATCCGAGCAACAGTAAAATACTTTGGCTCGTCAAATGAACGAGAAAAACCGCAGTAAAAGTCAGGTAACAAATTCCAATAAATTTGCTACGTTCAGTTCAGTAAACGCGGGTAATAACTCCGGTCAGATTCGTTCCAGCCAAATGACTTTCTTTTTGCAGCTGTTACGAGCTTGCTACATCAAATATTAGCTTTGTCTGTAGGATGTACACACACTCAAGACTGTCTATAAAGGCTACATTTGGACAGTTCTATCTTCAGATTAGTTCTGAGCTCAGATACGTCATACCTTGTTAACAGTCGCGCCATCATCATCATCATCTTTAGCAGCCTTGTCACACCCACTGCTGAGTACCTATAAGACTTTTTTTTTTGCGGATGGGAAGTCATCAAATGACCCCTCCCTCTCTGGGTGTAGCGGAAGGGAGTGCCAGACTCTTACTGACTAAAACCCACTCATATTCCTTTCTTAGCCCTTTATGTTCCGGGCCAGCAGTAAACCTTTCGGACAATCCCGCCGATCCGGCAGGCTTCGGCCCTAACGGGTCCCTTCTCTGATGCTGACATCTCTTTGAGGCGCGCGTGGAACACGAACGCGCCGTCCGGCATGGGCCTGATCCTGATCGGACGGTGAGCTCGCCCGCAGGCCCTAGTGCCTATAAGCCTGGAGTCCCTTTTGTGCTATGCTTCTCTGGTGTGCGAGTCTTATCCAGATCTTCCATACATTGGCGCCAGTTGTGCCAAAATGCAGCTGTTACCATCTCAAGATCTACAACATCGGACCAACCACTCCTAGAAACGAATCAGACGGATCTGGCTTAGGTTCGTCTGTTCAAATTAATCTCTATTTTATTGGCAGACTATCAATCATTGAACACTGTAACGGAGTGCCCACTTGAACCAAAACCTCTTAGTCGAAGTCAGACGAAAGACAAAAATGTTTTGTCTTGTCCTAGACTGTAGGCTTTAGTTATCTTCGAGATTAAGAGGTTTTTCCCCGAAGAGGAGGTGAACGAGACTTGGAGATTGACTGTAAGCCTGAATAATGGACTTAACGTCTTTCAAGTATCGTCGGGTTCAATTAGGATTAATGGCTCTATGCTGGCTTTGGGCGTTGAAATGTTAGCGTAAAAATGCAATTTGGATGCAGGCAAATACCGTATTGAGCAATTATTTTATTTCTTTACGATAGTTGAAAAGGACAATGCTCATTGATGTATGGAATCGGGTACCATGCTGCATCAAACTCAAACTTTGTTTTTTATAGACTACACTAGTCATATTTACTCCTACAAAAGTCATTTTTGGATGCAGGCAAATACCGTATTGAGCAATTATTTTATTTCTTTACGATAGTTGAAAATGACAATGCTCATGGATGTATGGAATCGGGTACCATGCTGCATCAAACTCAAACTTTGTTTTTTATAGACTACACTTGTCATTTTACTCCTACAAAAGTTATTTTTGCAAATAAAACTTGGCGTATCGGAGATTTTGAAAAAATCAAAATAACCTAAAAACTAGATAAGTGCTTTATTTTGTTTGACATGTCATACACCAACGGCCATTATTGCTTTAAAAAACAGCGTAATCCGCGCCGTCAGACTAAGTAAAGCATAAATCACAGTAATTATTATAAAGGAGAAAGTTTGTGAGTGTGTGTGTGTGTTTATATGTTTGTTACTTCTTCACGCTCAAACGGCAGGACCAATTTTGATAAAATTTGGTAAGGAGGTAGCTGACACCCTGGACTAACATATAGGCTATATTTTTATCCTAATATTCCCACGGGATCGAAACTTATGCCAGTGACACCACGGGGCGCAGCTAGTAAATAAATAAAAAATATAAATATAAATCTTCAAGAGCCCATGCGATACCCATACCGGTAAGTAAAACACAATTGAAATGTCTGCATTCAGACGTTATGTAGTTTGACTGTAATCCATATTTACAACTAGCTGTTCCCCGCGCTGTAACCCGCTGCTCAGCGCCTAATGGTCATAACGTGATGTTATATAGCCTATAGCCTTCCTCGATAAATGGACTATTCAACACAAAAATAATTTTTCAATTCTAACCAGTAGTTCCTGAGATTACCGCGTACAAACAAACAAACTCTTCAGCTTTATAATATTAGTATAGTATACAACTAGGTAAGTAATAGTAATTATTTTAGAGAAATAGTTTTCCTACAATAACGATAAATCCCTACAACAAGCAAAACATTCACGGCAAAACACGACATGTCCTGGAAATCTAATATTCCTCTCATCTCAGTTTATGTTATGGTGGAGATAATGGCGTTACATAAACTACCATAATGCTGGCCGCGCCGCAACGGGTGGGCGAGCCTATGTTACGACAATACGGGGACATACGGACGGACATAATATATCTGATGGCTTTCTACTGAGATTTTATTTTCCTAGGTGAGTGGATTAAGGATGTGAAAGGATAAGCGACATTTGAATGAAGATGTTTTATAATATTACCCGCGGTGCGTTTTACCGAAATGAGAATGAAACTCGGGGTGACGTAATTCTATTCAACTGTTACGTTGTTTTTTTTTGGACCTATACAGCTGCGTTACTAATAAGTAAAGTAGCATTTACCTGAAAACATATGTAGTACATTTTGACAGCAGGCAGCATTAGATATTACAAATAATTTGTTTGTTGGTCTGGATCATGAAGATTCTTATAGTTTCAGCGTTTAAACGTCACGTTGTGTGGTTATTAGTGATTTTCAAGAATTAAAGTATCTTGGTGTAATGTTTATCTTCAGTGATCTTATAATCATATTACCTGCAAATATGGAAGATTTTCGAAATGCTCCGTCTAGTTATGACAGTAATAAGGAATCGTGTCGTGGCGTCTTTTGGCCTTGGACACGCTTGAGTGACACCACTTGCACGTTTTAAAAGGATTCCAAATTGCGCATACGCAGACAACTTTACAGCCGGTCAAGGAACTTGCAGTCAAGTGCTTTCTCCCTAATTCAACCGAGAGGCACCTCGAGAGGTTCGTCTCGCCGCCAGGATCTAGAGGAGCGTCTGGGGCCTGGACGCGAGACCCGTTCCTCGAGTACGCTTGAAGTCTCCTGCGGAGACGACTGTGCGGCTGGCTGAGTCCGTCTAGCGATAGCGCAGGCGGGACGGTTTTTTTTTATATTCCCAAGAATATTTATTTAATTTAATACGGTTTCTACAAGAACCGGTTAGTTACCTTAGTCCGGTTTTCTACACTGGAAACCGGTCTTCAACCTAATTTAAATTGAGGATCTTGGGTTCGACATATGTTCATCCGGAAGAATATTGGACACCTTCGTCGGCTCCAGGATCCGGGACTTTTATTGTCCCTGGCGCCCATTTATTAATTAATTCCCTTATTAATAACTGGAAGGTTACTTATTTAAAATCTTAAAGAAGGATGCCTATTTTTCACCTGACAATGTATAGAAATGAAATAAATATTAAAATTCAGCTAATTTTATTGTACATTCATTACGCTAATCACAATTTTAAAAGAAGGCCAGGAAAAAAATATTTATAAATTTTTCTTTATGCTAACTCTACGTCTTATTACCTTATTTTGAACGCATCTCAATTACCCTGAACGCATCCAACTACTCATTTTTACAACGAAACGTTTTGCACACTGCTTCTTGACTTTATTCAACTCTTTTTCTGAGTTTTGTATATTATTTTAAGTTTTATTTAATCAATAATTATTTTTTATTAGTCTGTGCATAATACAGATCAATTCAAAATAACATGATAATTAAATTAATTAATTATGCAGATTATAATTGAGTTCGCACAAGTGAAACGGATTTTTTTTGATATTTTGACAGTTCTGCGACTTCGTTGTTGCGCTTCCGTCTCGTTGTGTATTGTGCCATTTTGTGTGTGTAACTACTGAGATGGGCTAGGTTTCAAGACAATATCTCTGCTCCAGCAGAATTTCTGGATGACATAGTAGGTAGGTATATATGTACTGCGGTCAACGAAATGGGTAGGCAAGTGATCACTTTTGACAATACAATAGCAAAGTTAGACTTTTTCTAAGTAAACAAACTATCGTAAAGGCAAATCCTAACCTAAAAAGTAACATTAATATTTTTTGGCCTTTGTAGACTTTAAATCGTAAAAATGACTATATGACATTGTTTTCTAATCTTACAGGTACTCTTTCTACTATACCTTATAACTATACATTAACATTCATTATCAGGTTTTTAAATGTATGGAAAGTGGGCATTGTTCTTTGTGATTTATAATATTTAATTTAAATTAACTTTTTTAAACAGAACAGTACTGGGTTTATCTCCAACTCCCCACGCCCATAGCTCTTTCTGCTGAAGTTTTAGCTGGCTGGCATTAATAGTGTTAACCTTAGTAAATTATCTAGTATCTATTTAATAACATAAATTAGTTCTGTAATTACTTTAAACTTTTAATTATAAAGTGTTTGAGATAGTTTGTTGTTTCCTTTAATTCCAACACCAAACCACCTGCATAGGTTGCCATCAGAGGCAACTTTTAATTTGTAACACAACGTGGATTGGTATGGGTAGTTTGGATAAATAGCACTAGGTATGTCGTTGTAAATTTTTTTTGTAACTTTTTTAAGAGCGATTACGCCGTACGGCATTTCATACAGACTTTCAAGCCCTTATTTTTCGAAATGAATGAACCGATTTTAATGAAACTTCATACGCATAAGCAGGATACAAAGGTCTAAAATGTTAGTAGTGCATTTTCAAAAAATAGTGTTACATTTAATTTAGCTGTAACACTATTTAAATCGAAAGTCAAATAGAATAAATTTAAAATCTGTCTAATTTAGACCGATTTTAAAGTTTCCATAGAAACAGAGATTTCCAGTTATCTTTTTTTAAATAAGACATTTCGAAAACGTTTTCTACAAAGACAATGGGATTCGGTTTTAGTTAGGGATCCTACCTACCAAACGTCAAACAACAATTTCTAGTTTTCTATCCTTAACTTTTTTGGAAAGGGACAGTTCTATCTTCTATCTCTGCTCCTCAGACTCTCAGGCCTCAGATCTGGTCTACCTTACCAAGTTTCAAGCATTCATGCGAATTTTAAAAGGATTGCGGCAATACAAATAAACACCAATTTATTGCGACACTCCATTATTTATAGCCAATTATTGTATCGATACATAACTGTATCATTTGACAATTTTGTAACGATTTACAATGACCCACTTTCGATATTTATTTTTGGTCCAAGATAAATCAAGTCAATAAGACCAATTTAAGAGTTAAAACCTCGAGCCTTTTACATGGCATACTTATTACGGGTTGACAGATTGCATTTACATATTATATTCAGGCAGCTTATTACATAATCTGACAAGGTACAGGCGTAGGTATGAAATTAATCCCGACAAATATAATGTTTAAAAATTAATTTAAAAAATAAAAAAACCCGACTGCGAAACTGAAAAGCTACAAACAAGCCCATTTTAAATTAAATAAAAGTTGGAAGCAGGCGGGACCCATTTAAATTTGAAGATATGATAAAAATGGTATGGGTCCCGCCTGCTTCCAACTTTTATTTAATTTAAAATGGGCTTGTTTGTAGCTTTTCAGTTTCGCAGTCGGGTTTTTTTATTTTTTAAATTAATTTTTTTATTTCCAGTTTTTTAGTTTACAAATGTGAAAGATTTCGCAAACGATTTAGTTCTTGGTACTTGTTTTTTACGTTTTGTCACTTCGAATTACTTTTAACCATATAAGTTATATATATTTTTGTAATCCTTTAAAACCCTTTATTTTGATACCCCACTCGATAGGTTTCGAGAATATTTTTTTTTTTTTGAAAACATATTGCGCCATAAATCGGCCATTTTATTTTTTTTTCAATTTTAATATACCCAATAGCACTCTCACAATTAAGACGAATCTAACGGCACCTCTCAAGCTGAAATCGATCAAGCCGTTTAGGCTACAGAGCGTGCCAAAGAAATATACATACATACATACATACATACATACATACATACATACATACACTCGAAAAACATAACCCTCCTTCTGACGCAGTCGGGTAAAAACTTGCTTGCATGCAACATAATTGAGTGTAAGAAAATCATTAGGTAAGAGAAAGATATCTTACGACACGACCACCACTATGACGAGTGTTTTAAAATAACTCTTTTTCCTTTGATAGAAGACTTCTGGTGCATTTAAAAACCGTCTGTAGTACTGCTGGCAAATGCATTTATAGAGGTATGAGGAACAGGGTATAAAGTTCACTCAACCTCCATAGAAAAGGGAGGATCATCCGACCAGATGGGTGTTGTGTTTGGCGGGCAACTGCCCGATGATTCGTCGGGCCGTTGTAGCTATGTTAGTTGTGCGGTAAACTCTACTTGCGAGATGCAGGATTTTGCGTGACGTCAGTATGACGCGTTGTTCGCATGTGGCGTTGTAGCTACGGCTACACATTTTTTTGTGTATGAGGCCAGAAACCCAGCCAGCCCAGAACCAGTAACCACCTAACCAACCACCATCACCCAGTAACTGGATTGTGGAGGCAGTCGCTCCATGTAACATACTGGTTTCAGTTGCATCCGGTTGGACTGGAAAACGACCCCAATTTTTTTTTCGAACGGCTAGGTAATGATGATGGGCCTAAAACTACCGTCACACACAAATTTTATATCACATAATTATTTGAACGACGAAATCCTTTCGGAATATACCTATGTATAATTAAACCCCAGTACACTACCACAGCGTTATTGCGAAATAGTTATGAAATCTAATCGCGCCGCCACTAAAGCCTACCAGAAACTCCTAACTTTCACCCAGGAAGTTGGGAATCAGTTTATAGTTTCATCTTCGCTTTATGCAACTAATTATGGTTACGACAAATTCGCCAACTGTTACTAACTGTATCACTGGTCCCGTGAGCTGTTACGTAATTTTCGAAACTTGTTGCTGCTGTCTCCTGCAAAGTTAGTACATTTTTGCCCAGTGCCATCAACCAGGGATTTGAAACGTTAATTAACAGTACCGATAATTTGTACCGTTCCACCAGGATCGTAACAAAATTAATTCCTTGGCTATAACGATACTGACAAACGGAACGAAATCTTAAACTGTTCACTAACGATATGATCAATATATCGTTATTGGTATAACGATATAATAACGTTATTCATTTCGATACTCAACTTTGCCAGCTTCGTGACATAAAAGATGACTACTGTTACCTATAACGTTACTTATAATATTGTTTTACGAAAATTATATTCTATAACGCTATTCTTTGTCAACGTTATTGATATTTTTAGTTTTTAGTATCGTTACCAATTTTGGAACGTTATACGATAACATTCGTGGTAACGGAACGAAATTCATTTCGTTTTCAAGTCCATGCCATCGACATAAAAATACATAGGTCTACTTGTACAGTACTACGGTTAAAATATACGTGTATTTGAAACCTTGAAATGGCTGGTTTAAAGACCACTTTCAGTACTATCACTAAGGGCAGCATGACCCAAGCTGTCCACATTGTGAAGGACCGTATAGCTTGGAGACGTGTCGTATGTGTGATTCTTGACAATGGCGCCGATTCCCTTGTTCAGAAACTAAACTAAATTTAAGTTCAGTGCATCTTTTTCTTTCTATTTCGTTAAGAAAAGGACAGAAGATAAATATTAGTTTAGTCCTGTCAAATTAGTCAGCGCCTGACGTAAATTGACGTATTTTTAGTAGCCAATTTTTTAATCACGTCTAAACTTGTTTAAGGAGTGTCTTAATTTGACAGGACTAAACTAATATTTATCTTCTGTCCTTTTCTTAATGAAATAGAAAGAAAAAGATGGACTGAATTTAAATTTAGTTTAGTTTGTGAACAAGGGAATCGGCGCCAATGAGGGAAAGATAACGAAGAACCACGTGTTCACGTGTCTTTAGACACTTTAGAGTGGAGTTGAAAAAATTCCTCGAGACGAGGACTTAGAAATTAGAAAACCAGTAAAGGCTCCTTCAAACAGGCGCGACACGCGATAAAATCGCGCGTGATAAAAAGGCACCGCAAGTCGCGCAACGAGCGGTGCCTTTGTGTCGCGCGCGATTATATCGCGTGTCGCGTCTGTTTGTAGGTTTTGTGCCTTCAATACAAAAACCAGCATCCCAACCCTTTAAATCCTTTATACAACGTTATTATCTCAGGAAAAAGGCCATACATTTCTGTTTTAGCATCAGCAGACAACACTTTTGTTCCAACGCAGCAGTAAAATCCAACTAGCACCTCAACAAATGGTTTTATAAGTACCCTCAATTGTAATGCATAGAGCAGGGGTGTCAAACTCAATTTTGCAGAGGGCCATATATTAGATTTAGAATGTGTAGGCGGGCCAGGTTCAAATTTAAATACTAAAACATACTAAATTATTTTAAGATCTTTATTTATTTCGTTATATATAGTTGTTACAAATCATACCAAAAGTAAGAAAGAGGGTGAGGTATGCGTTAGCTGCACGGACGAAATAGAAGACGACTTCGCGCGCGCACGAGAGAGAGAGAAAAGCATAACTAACACTCTCTCACTCGTCTTGTCAGGCGCTACTCTTGAAATTACTTTTAAGTAAAGCGCGCGTATTTTTAAATCTGCGTAGAGGCATTGAGTGCAGTCTAAAATCTCTAAAAAAAAGATTCATTTTTATCTGTGATATATTGTGATCGCGGGCCGTATCGAAATGGCCCGAGGGCCGGATTCGGCCCGCGGGCCGTATCTTTGACATGACTGGCATAGAGGCTGTTGTCAAATATGGATTAAAGTTATTCAGGGTTATTGTTTCTTTAATAGCCTGGGACAATAGTGAACTTTGCAGCTGGGACAATGAACTGCTTTTAACACTGCTATTTATATTATTTTGGAGCTCGAGGTTTCATCGCGGCGATGTCGTAAAGTTTAAATTATGCTCGTAGTTTTAACGGCATAAAAAATGTTCTTGAATCCAGAAAAGTTTGCCGAAGAGATTAAATTGCGGTTTGCTCTGTAGAATGTTAAAAAAAATTAAAAGCAGTAAGTACCTTCTTACTTATCTTGGTAGATAATCTTAAGATGTTATTAGGATTATGTCTTATACTTACAACAGGCTTTATATTTAATCTAAGTTTAAGTTGTTGATGTGTTTTCTCTTAGGTTGTATATTGTGTATACCTATACAGTGAGGGATATTAATTCTTAAACAAATTTATACCCTACGTCAATTTGCCGTCGTATAGCCATTTTATACAACTGTCAAAGAATGTCAGTTGTGATTTGACGATACAGACAATTTAATTTGATAGTCAATTTGTTTCGTGGCTAAATAATACAGCCGCACAGGTCGATCGCTTGCCGCGGTTGGTCTGTGGATGGGTGACTATCTTTACATACCGTGACCCCTCCGTGTTTCGGAAAGCCGTTGGTCCCGGCTGTCATTCGTGGATCATTGACTGTCGTTACGGGTAGTCAGAAGCCCGAAAGTCTGACAACCAGTCTACCAAGGGGTATCGTATTACCCAGTAACTGGGTTGTGGAGGTCAGATAGGCAGTCGCTCCATGTAAAATACTAGTATTCAGCTGCATCCGGTTAGACTGGAAGCCGACGCAAGTGTCAATTTGTTTATTAATGAATGTCACTGACTTGATAGTGCCAATTGACAACAGAAGCAAAATAAACTATTCTACCTTACATTTACAAACTAAATAATAAGTAGTGTACTGTTCCACCCGATTAACAACGCTACCTTCATTTCGTCTCCAATGGAGCGAATACTTCTAGATATCGGAACCTTATCAACCATACAACATAACAATGGGTAAACAGAATATTGTGATAATAATAATGTATTTTCCCTTACAAATCTTAGTTGGTCATCAAACACGGAAAGGAAATCACAAGCGTTCAGACCAAACACTTTAATATGAATACATAGTAAAAAAACAAAGTCGCTTTTCGTGTTTGTCTGTGTGACCGCTCAGCTCTCCTAAACTGCACAATGAATTTTGGTGCGATTTTCACTATCATATATGTAGAGAATTTATTCGGGAAGGTTGACAGTCTTTGACAGTCGTTACGGGTAGTCAGAAGCCCAAAAGTCTGACAACCAGTCTTACCAAGGGGTATCGTGTTACCCAGTAACTGGGTTGTGGAGGTCAGATAGGCAGTCACTCCATGTTAAATACTGGTATTCAGCTGCATCCGATTAGAGTGGAAGGTGACCCGAACATAGTTATGAAAGGATAATGTTAGGCAGCAGATTGATAAATGACAAGGCAAGAAAAAAACTGGCCAAGTGCGAGTCGGACTCGCACACGAAGGGTTCCGTACCACAAGGCAAAAACGCCGAAAAAAGACACGTTTCATGTATGGGACCCTTAAATATTTATTTTATTCTGTTTTTAGTACTTATTTGTTGTTATAGCGGCAACAGAAATACATCATCTGTGAAAATTGCAACAGTGTAGCTATCACGGTTCATGAGATACAGCCTGGTGACAGACGGACAGACGGACAGTGGAAAAAAATGCACTAGCATGAATTTAGTTTACTCTGATTTAAAAGCGTGAATGAAACGACCTCAGCACGACAAGGAGCATGCCAAATACAGTTAGTCCACGATACTTAGACAATAGGCTAGGCTGAAATCCTTAGTCCATTCCATAGATATCGGATGGTCCATTCAGTCTTATTGCGTGTCTTGAAATACGTGGTACATTAGCCCCCTTAGTGATTGCCGTCTATTCAAGGTGCTTGATTGTCCCTTTGTAGGATACTAGTACCTAACTTTCTATTGAATCCCTCCTACCTGGTACTAATGTTATAGCTTTAGCCCGCGGATTCACCTGCGTGAATGTCGGAAATCATCTCACGTATCTATTACCTCTACATATACACACACACCCCCATACATACACAAACACACATACACACTGAGAGCTGCTAAATTAATGTTTTATTTTATTTTTCATTTTAAACCCTTTACGCCTCATCATTGTTAAGTTACCACTTATGGGAAGAACGAGACAGCTCCGACACAAGTACTTTAGTAACTTACTGGGGCTGCCTCAATTTATGTATGACAAGTTTAAGCTGAGATAAATATTTTTGTATCTGACTCCCTTGGGGGATGATTTTACAAAAACGCTGGAACACGTTATTTTTATTTCTTACCTTTTGGTAAGAAATAAAAATGATGATCAATCGATGTTGTGTCTGGCGGGCAACTGCCCGATGATTCACGTTCGGGTCGTTGTGTATGCTAGTTGCGCGGTAAACTCTGCTTGCGAGATACAGGATTTTGCGTGACGTCAGTATGACGCGTAGTCTGTGGCGTTGTAGATACCGCTACACCCCCATGTTTCTTTTAAATTGATGAGTTCCGATAATTATAATCATCACATGCACGGGGATTGATTAAAATCGCGACATAATATGCATATAATATGACATAATATCGGATCTCATCATCATCTGCCTAGCCTTTTCTCAACTACGTTGGGGTCGGCTTCCAGTCTAACCGAATGCAGCTGAGTACCAGTACTTTACATGGAGCGACTGCCTATCTGACGTCCACAAACCAGTTACAGTTAGTCATAATACCGGATCTATATACTTACATAATATTATGTATGTTACGTTTTGTTTTAAATTCAAATCGATTAGCATGGGTCTTCATTTTCGGTCATTGTCCTCGTTTAGCAAAAAGTAGCTAAGTAGTTGATCTTAGATAAAAATTTAGGCATTAGCATACCGTTAAAAAAATAAGGACTTCAAGTTTTCCTCTTCTCTTTTAGGAGAAAGAGATTATTTACTTCTCATACCGTGGCTAAATGATAACAGCCGCACAGGTCGATCGATCAGGTTAAGCTACGCTTGCCGCGGTTGGTCTGTGGATGGGCTACGATCTTTACATACCGGGACCCCCCTCGGAAAGCACGTTAAGCCGTTGGTCCGGGTCATTCGTGGATCTTTGACTGTCCTTACGGGTAGTCAGAAGCCCGACAGTCTGACAACCAGTGTTACAAAGGGGTATCGTATTACCCAGTAACAAGGTTGTGGAGGTCAGATAGGCAGTAAAATACTGGTATTCAGCTGCATCCGGTTAGACTGGAAGCCGACCCCAACTTAGTTGGGAAAAGACTAGGCAGATGATGATAGAGAATGCACGAGCATTACCACGCTTGCTCGAGACGGGTTGGCGATTTCAGACTCAAATTAACTACTAGCTGTGCCCGCGACTTAGTTTGCGTGGTTGTTGAAATTATGGGTTTTTTTTTATTTCGACATTACAAACAGACTCTTCAATTTTATTTTATTTGTAGGTATGTATGTATACATAAGTCCAGGTTTCCTCACGATGTTTTGTTTCACTCACGTCAGTGACGTCCAAGATAAAGTCAGAAAGTACTTACATATGAATTGAAAGCGTTACATTGCCTAGTACTTGTTTGGAAAACGTTTTTCGCAAAACATTGCTAGGTCAACTATTTCAAGACCAAACGTCAATCGATAGGTCTTGTAACATCCGGAACCAGTGCCAATTACTGATGGTACTGATGTAATCAGTAGAGTATGGTCAAAGTATGGTCTGGCATTTGCGGAGTCGATTCGCACGAATTTAATTTACGAAACGGGCGAATCGTCACTTTAAACAATATTATTTTTTGTATAGGTGACTCGCACGAAGATAGTTTATTTGTGGGCGAGTCGACAACTCCAAAAATATGCATTAGGTAATTTGCACATTTTGAATTTTATGCAATAAAATAAAGTATAGAAAAAAGGACACTAGCGCACATAGAAATAAGAGTTAAATATTATAAAACGTGTACCTACTTTTGGTCTTAACTGCATGGCATAAAATTCAAAACTTCGTGCGTGTCAGCTATAAAAAAAAAATATTTAAAAGTAACAATTCGCCTGTTGCGGGCGAGTAAATTCGTGCGAATCGACTAATAAGCCGCATTTGCAAATCGAGACCTGGCTTTCATCATTGTTGGAGCAACAACATCTTACTTTTAAATGAAGTTGGTTAAGGCATTAAGCACGGTATTCTTGCAAAAACCATACAAAACCGGAATCGCATAAATTCTAAAACTTGTTTTGTTGGTAATAAAAGTGAGATAAGTTATCTCTAAGTTACCTGCTTCCGAGGTAAGATTTAAGTCTTGTTTTTGGGGTTAAGCAAGATGATGGGAAAAACGAATTGGGTGCATTGAAAAAGCCTCCAATTGAATGCACAGTTAGGTCAGGGTAATTAATTATTACAAGACAATTTGCCGTGTCATAGCCTTTTTGTACCATTGTCAAAGAATGACAGTTGTTATTTGAATATACATATATTTAAGTTGACAGTTCTCTCTCGCTCTGACTTTACGTCCAGCGCACCTTAGGTTACCAGCTCCTAGGTGATTGGCAGTTTTCCCACGGCATGAGATTTTCCCTCATAGTTCGCGTCGATACAAGAGATATCTATGGAGAATCACCAATATTACTTTTGTTCTTTGGGTTGTAAAGAGGATCAGCATAGCTATAAACATCTGGTTGATACTAAATCAATCCAAAAACCGGAAATTTTGTCAGTTTAAATCAAATAGGGGCCCGTGGCTAAATAATAACAGCCGCACAGGTCGATCGATCAGGGTAATCTACGCTTATCGCGGTTGGTCTGTGGATGGGTGACCATCTTTGCATATCGTGACCCCTCCGTGCCGCGGAAAGCACGTGGATCTTTGACAGTCGTTACGGGTTATTACCAAGGGGTATCGTATTACCCAGTAACTGGGTTGTGGAGGTCAGATAGGCAGTCGCTCCATGTAAAATACTGGTATTCAGCTGCATCCGGTTAGACTGGAAGCTGACCCCAACATAGTTGGGAAAAGGCTAGGCAGATGATGAAATCAAATAGACGACCGCCTATCTTCCGATAGCCATTTGCTGTCGGATGCAAGGAGAATCAGTCATTGAAAATATATTTTCGATACGACAACCTGTCGGACGGTTGAATAGCTATGTTGATCTCATTTTGCCGCCAGGTCGTTGTCACCTCTCTGTTACAGTTTCGACACTTAAGTAACACTTCTTCAAACATGTGTTACGAACACGGAAGTGAAAAAATCGCGACAACTTGTTAATTTAAGAAAAGAAAAACAGTGTTTTCTTCATTTCCATGACTTTAAAAAAAAACAAGATCAATGTTTTTCAGAATTTGCAGTTAGAAGTCTGAAAATCTGACAACTAGTGTTACCAAGACGAATCGTGGTACCCAGTAACTGGGTTGTGGATATCAGACAGGCAGTCGCTTCATGTAAAATACTGGTATTCAGCTACATCCGATTAAACTGGAAGCCGACCAGAAGAATCTTGGGGTCGGCTTCCAGTTTTTCCTTTTCCCAATTATCTTGGGCAAAGATAGTTGGGAAAAGGTTAAGGCGATTGAATACATTGCCTGTCTGGCTAGAATCAGCCAGATGTTCAAATTATACCTGAATAAACATTTTCGAAGAGAATTATCAACGTTACTATTGTAACTCCAATTGTTGAAACTATCATCTCCCTGTAATAATTATTCTCGTATTGTTCGTGACATGTAATTAACCTATTGATTAATACCTGGAATATAGAACCTTCTCTACGGTATTGCCGACTGAGTTTCTAATGAAACGTTTCACAGAACAGACTACAGTACATAATCAGCCTATAACTTTCCCACTGCTGGGACTAGGGTTGCCAACTTTTTTTGACAAAAAAAAAGTATAAAATGGTTTGAATAGGAAAATAATAAAGTACGTGAGAGAAAAAAAGTATTTTTCAAATTTTATTTTTTTATTGCCTTAAACACGTATTTCTGTGGGCTTTTATTTTAGCACATGCTAACAACCTTTTGCTATCTTTAAATGTTTCAAAGCTTGTTTGACAATCAAAATTTAAATTTAAATAAATAAACAATTCGTTTTTAATTGAATTTATTGACGCTCTATTTCTGTCTTCTCGCCACTTTAGATTCATTACTGAAAATGTCAGAATGTCGACTGTTGTCACATTAACATCACATCTGTCTGACATGATGTCAGACAGATGTCAGTGACATCTAACATTTCATTCAGTAAATATAAGTCCATCATCCATTTTAACTTACTGTGGTCCAACTATTTTTAAAGTTGGACAACTGCCCCTAGTAAAGACCCATGGTCCAACTAGTTGGACAGAGTAGTTGGTTGCCCCGGACTGATATTATGTGTACCGTTAAATAGTTATGTACCCATAATGAGTGTTTTGTTTTACACATAACAGTAAAGGTTGGAAAATAAAGTATTTTCATATACTTTATTTGTATGCAAAAGTATAAAGTATATTTACCAAAAATAAAGTCATCATCTGCCTAGCCCTTTCCCAACTATGTTGGGGTCGGCTTCCAGTCTAACCGGATGCGGCTGAATACCAGTATTTTACATGGAGCGACTGCCTATCTGACCTTCACAACCCAGTTACTGGGTAATACGATACCCCTTGGTAAGACTGGTTGTCAGACTTTCGGGCTTCTGACTACCCGTAACGACTGTCAAAGATACACGAATAACAGCCGGGACCAACGGCTTAACGAGCTTTCCGAGGCACGGAGAGGTCTCGGTATGTAAAGATGGTCACCCATCCACAGACCAACCGCGGCAAGCGTAGCTTAACCTGATCGATCGACCTGTGCGGCTGTTATTATTTAACCACGGGCCCCTCTTTTTACCAAAAATAAAGTAGGATACGTAAATAAAGTACGGTTGGCAACCCTAGCTGGGACACAGCCTCCACTCTTCGAGTCGAGAGGGAGTGGGCTGTAATCTACCAATCACGCGGGCCTGGTGCGGGTTAGAAGATGTCACATTACCTTGGCTTGTGGCTAAGTAATAACAGCCGCACAGGTCGATCGATCAGGTTAAGCTACACTTGCCGCGGTTAGTCCGTAGATGGGTGGCCATCTTCACATACCAAGACCCCTCCGAGTCTCAGAAAGCATGTTAAGCCGTTGGTACCGGCAGTCATTCGTGGATCTTTGACAGTCGTTACGGGTCGTCTGTAGCCCGAAAGTCTGACAACTAGTCTTACCAAAGGGTATCGTATTACCCTGTAACTGGGTTGTGGAGGTTAGATAGGCATTCGCTCTATGTAAAATACTAGTATTCAGCTGCATCCGGTTAGATTGGAAGCCGACCCCAACATAGTTGGACAAAGGCTAGGCTAGGCAGATGATGACATGCATTCGAATTTTTGGTGATGTCGATGTTTTCCTTATACTACTGTAAATGTCACGATATTATGTAAAACGATGTTAATACACTAATTAGGATGTAGTATGTGTTCGAATTATTTAAATTATGTTTTTGAATAAATTGCAAAGGCTTTGCATAATTTGTGACTAACACTAAGAAGCTGTTCATTTAATACGTAAGACGATTTGACGGAGGAGGTCCAAACAAGTCTTATTTTTTCTTACTTGAGAATGGGAGGGGGTCCAAACAAGTCTTATTTTTTCTTACGTGAAAGTGGGAGGGGGTCCAAACAAGTCTTATTTTTTCTTACGTGAGAATGGGAGGGGGTCCAAACAAGTCTTATTTTTTCTTACGTGAGAGTGGGAGGGGGTCCAAACAAGTCTTATTTTTTCTTACGTTAGAGTGGGAGGGGTCTAGATTATTCTTACATAAGATCACAAAGTTAGCAAAAATTATTACTTAGATTTTATTTTTTTTTTTGCTACGTTTTCCTTGTAATTTTGGTAGATACTGATCTCACGTATGATTGAAAGGGGAAGAGTGGTTGGGGTTCAGAAAGTGTTACACTAACTTCTGACCGCAGCTTCGTCCTTCGAAAAACCCTTTCTTAGCGGATACCTACTCTTCACATAGAACACACACTCCAAATTTCATGTCTCTAGGACCAGTGGTTTAGGCTGTGGCTCGAAAGTAACTCTGTGTCTGTACGTTAACTTTTCACGCCTAAACACCGAACGGATTGCGATCAAATTTGGCAGAGATCTAGATTGCATCCCGGGGAAGGCTCATCACATAGGATAGTTTTTATCGACATACCTCGCGGGCGAAGACGCGGGCGGAAGCTAGTTTTATATACATATACAGATGAACAGTCCCCCAACGTTCCTGATTCCTTCTTTATGTAACATATCATCACGCCTACAATCCCCGACGGGTTAGTCAGAGGTCCCTAGAGTGCACCCACATTTCAACAGTTATATTTAGGCTCCATGTAACAGGGGGCGAGCATAATGCCATCAAGCGTGCACAAATCCAGATTCCGGGATGCTACTGATAACTTACAGTTGGAAAAATCCAATAACACTGCCCGACTCGGGATTCGAACCCAGGACTTTATGCTCAGCAGTAAAGTAAAACACTTTCTTATGTACTTAAACTACCTATTCATCATCTGCCTAGCCTTTTCCCAACTATGTTGGGGTCGGCTTCCAGTCTAACCGCATGCAGCTGAATACCAGTATTTTACATGGAGCGACTGCCTATCTGACCTCCACACCACAACCCAGTTACTGAGTAATACGATACTCCTTGGTAAGACTGGTTGTCAGACTTTCGGGCTTCTGACTCCCCGTAACGACTGTCAAAGAACCACGAATGACAGCCGGGACTTTCCGAGGCTACCTATTAGATGTACGGTGGGCTGCATCAACATCAATAGTACCCCAGTTGTATTAAAATTTTCATAAAACTGGGGAGCCCAATTGATGCAGCCCACTGTACATTATAATCACAAGCAGTAACGATCAATGTAATAATTAAATTCCCGTACAATGTTCCCGTATCACGGAACTACAGCCATCTTAAAACCGTATTGAACCAATTAGGATAGTGTTGCGATACTATCGGTATCCCGATAGTCCATAATATCGATCAGCCGCCATTATATGTAGCAACACACGTGATTCTGATATAACGGGCCGCCAGACGACTGCTCAATAATCCTGTTCTTTGCCTCGTAAATTAATTCCAAGAAGCAAGTCTTGCTTTTAAAATAGTGTTCGAAATTGTGCACGTTGCTGGCACAAAATACTAATGAGGTTTTAAACAAAATTGAATTTCGAAGAGTAGTTTTGAAGGAGTTGGCCATCAATAGAGAGCTAGAAGGTCCTATAGAAAAAAGTGTAGAAGAAAAAGAGCTTTTAAGGATTTGCACTTACCTCTACATATAATACAAGTACGCGGTCAGTGAGGATTTGATATAGGTAGGTATTGTAGCAAAAACTTACATTTACAAGATTGTCAGAAAGAAGGTTCTTGTTGTAGATCTAGCGAAAGGACATTACCAATTTACCATTTATTATTAGAACTAGCTTCTGCCCACGACTTCGTCCGCGTGAAATTTTTTGTTCCTCCGTTGCATCGCATCGCCCGCCCGTACTTTTACTTACCTTCATTCTGACTTTTTTCTTTTTGCTCAGCAAGCAAAAAGAAAGGGTCGTAGGTCGTAGCGTTATGTTAAGTAGCCTATACACAATATATTCCTCGATAATTGGGCTATCAGCAAAAAGATTTTGTCACTCCTTTATTCGACTGGTAGTTCCAGAGTTAAGTGCGTTCAAACCACAGATATAGTTATACCTAGATAACGCAAGAGTAACTACTTCGCGTGCCAAAAATTGCACCAACTTATGATTACAAATCGTAAGCCGCCCCTTTCGCGCTCAGTCCTTTGTACTGCTGGCTGGGTAAGAGTGAGCGAGAGCGCGAGCTTGTGACGTCATAGTAGGTAGTCAAAAAATGGCACGCTTGGTTTTCATACAGTTCGTGATACTTGCGTTATCTAGGTATATCTATATCTGTGGTTCAAACAAACAAACTCTTCATCTCTATTATTAGTATAGATTGATTGATGTATCTTTGCACTTTTTGAAGCCTCCTCGTAATAAACACTTGTACTCTTCGCCACATAAAAGTAGAAAAAACGGCGAGTCGTTGTAACCAACGTAAACCTTGACAAAAGGCTGTGTAGACCCTGAAAATACCTAGCAAGAGAAATCACAAGAATTGCTGTAAGTTTAATTAAAAATGTTGGAATTACTTTTCATAACAATTGCTCATCCTAACTTTAAACTCATAAGCTGAGACGTTGAGTTCCTAAGTTGATAACAAGTTTGTACGTAAGCTAGACAAGTTCTAGTTTATAACAGATGCTGTTATATTTGAGTTGGCTGTTCCTGGTATACACCGCCTTTGTTTTATTATGGGGAAAACGCCAGGGTAGCGAAATTCAAGCTCTTACGTTTTTTGCAATTTGCAGGTTTTTTGCAACTGTCCATCAATCATAATGGACAGTTAACTGTTAATCGTATCAAATCCCATTGATGAAGGATTTTTCGGTTTTTTTTTGTCTGTGCTAAAATACCAATCAATCCAATCCAAATCCAATCTCTTTGATTATACCTACGTAGTGCAGTGAAAAAAAAAACACGGAATGTCTTCGCCATATTATGATTTATAATGTTATCCTTTTATTATTCTGCGAAAGTGGCCTTTTTAGGTGGTCCCTAGGTTGTATGTTGATCAAAATATGATTCGCGACCGTAACAAATATGTATTGAAATCAATACAACTCTAGTATAAAGCCAATTTGTTGGTCAGACTTTCGTAATCTATCTTTGTTTTATTATGGAGTTTGGCAGCTTATGACTAGGATCATTTTTCAGGCCGTGATTGAAAACCGACGTTTTTCTTTCTGTATGTTAGTGTGAATATAAGGGCGCGTAAACTCGAGCGCGATTTTTTAGGTGCGCGCGTCGCGTACGCATCGCTCCCTCTAAAATGCCTTTTGACTTTGAGGGAGCGATGCGTACGCGACGCGCGCGCGAAATTATTCGCGCTCGTGGGAAAACGTGCCGTAAGTCTGAAATCGGCAACCCGCCTTCAGCAAGCGTGGTGTTCTATGTTCATGTTCAATATTGTACCTTCTCTGTATGAGAAGAGAAAGAACCTTTGCCCTAGAGTGAGACAATAATAGGCGGGTGGTATTATTGTTAGGTTAGTTTGTACTTCTATTTTAATTTCCGACTCTATAATCATGAATAGCTTTGGGCCATTGATATAAGATTTTACATTTCTATGCTTCGGGCTGACCCCGTGCGAACCATGGCGTTTCGCTGATCTGTCAAAACACTTGTCTATGTTCAGTAGGATTGAGCAGCTCTTTGAACCTTTTTGTGTAAGTGGATGTGGATGTCGCGTCATAGTAGAAATACCTATTATAGTAAGTATAAGGAAGTAGTCGTATGCTGCTAATGCGCATGTTTACTATTTAGTTTTGACAATAAGTAGGTGTGGTATGTTCCAAGAGGTTCATACAAAAAAAATTAACTTGAATTTCGGAAGTCGGTGTCCAAAAACGAAAATGCGGAACCAACAACACCGACTTCCGTAATTAAAGTCATGTACTTATCACTTTGTAGGTACTGTTTTTTTTTTTTTTTCAAGTCGGTTGTCTTTTTTTGTAAAAAAGTTTTTAGCTATTTTTCACTTTTTAGTAATTCATTTAACACTAGTGCATTGAAGAATTGAAGAAACCGATTAGAAGAATAATCAAAATTCGCATAGAAATGCCGGAGATGCAGTACATTTATGCATATAACTTCGTACTTACATAAAAATAATTACCTAATGTATTATATTATACTAAAACCTTCCTGAAAGTATGTACATTACCTACATTAATTAAAGAATTATCAAAATTGGTTCATTAGTTTTTGAGAAAACCGCGGACATGCAAACAAAGTTAATTATGTGGGTAGTGAGCAGTTTGCTGGGAAGTTTATTAAAAATCATTTGAAGTATTCAACACAAACGATTTCGAGATTATTTAACTATGTTACGTATCTAGGAATTTACGATATCGTAAGTGTTATTATGATCTACCAACCTACTACTAAAGTATTATTACACTACTCTATATTCATGGACCCTCTCCCTTAATCGGACTAGATAAGAGAAAGGGAGGAAAGGTCCCAAGGGTTAAAAAAACACCAAAATATCGGACCCGAAAAAAATATGATATTTTTTGATGGTATGATTGTTTACACCGGTCTGTTACAATCACAAAATAAATGTAGGTAGGTGCTTAATTTTGTAACATAACTTTGTTGTCACCAAGCCTTACGATTATAGGTTCACAAGACAATACCAGCAAATAAAGGATCTTCGTATTACAGCCATACAATTTATCAAAATCACGAAAAATACCTATCGTAGAAATAAACAAACGAAGGTGTAACAATCACCGTTATTTATAAATAAACAGTTTACATGCAACCGAATTTATACGGGTTGAACGCTCACTAACCTGTTGCCAAAGAACGCCTGGGAACGGCGAAATATCAGCTCCGAACCCGTACAGCTCCAATTAGAATCCAATTCGACACTAATTATACGATAAAATCACTGTTTACAACACTTATCGAAACACAACAGCGATCCGAACAATCTTCCAATCAAAAAGTTTTAGATGAAAAAGAAATTGCGACACTACTTTTTAGCATACAATCTAAACATTTAATTATTTTAAACACACAAAAAGTTAATTTTCGACGCTATTACACTATTAAGGACGTGGGAATACTTCAATATGTACACTTTTAAACAGATTCATCTTTGTTGACGATCGTTTTTGGCGGTAAACTCGGCACTGACACGTGTTCACGCGGCGCGGGTATAACTGGACTGAAGCAAAAATGGCGGTGGCTGACTGGCCGCTCGACTGGCGACGAACGGCGCCGCGCAGTCAAAGATCATGCGTGCAGTGCACAGGTGAGTGAATTTATGTACAGGTAGATTAATGATACGGGTAAATTTAATTAGCTGCATACTCAGACCAACAAAAAATGTTGGTCTGAGGCTGCATATAACAGATGCAATCGTTTGAAGTCGGGTTATTGGTTGCAGAGGGTAGCAAACTGCAGAGAGGACAGCTTGTACCTATTTGTTAAAAATCTGTTAAGAAAGCCAATATATTATCAATTACAGAGGAACTGCCACTAAATAGATTTTGGTCAATTGATTTTCTTTGTTAAGTACTCGTGTATAGAAAGTTTATGACTTGAATCATGAGAATCATTGGTGGGTGAGTGACCTAGCAGCACAAACACAGCTCACTTTGAATTTACATAACTACTTACATTTTTTTTTTAATGGAACATTCCAATGTCTCTAGAGCACTTATTTTAATCTCGAACGAAAAGTCCCCTAAAACTAGACTTACGTTGGGTTAAGGGGCTTACATGACCTAAAGCGCGGTCACTGTCGGACTGCATATAAAAGAGAGAGAAGCGCGATGACACAACACTGGTAATTTATTGCAAAATATGAAGCAATTATTTAATTACAAAAAATATATTGTTTGGACGAAAAAATTAAAACTATTTTAGAATGTCGCTTGTAGAATAAATCTGACAAAAAATCAGAATGATTGTATGTAGGTATATATTACCTACTGCCGTCCTTACGAATAGTGCAATTACTCGAGTTTTGCCCCAAATTGAGTTAAGTACATAATTGGAATCTGCAGAATGAGATCTAATATTCTTTTTAGACACTTTTTACGTATCCATGACGTAGCCGGTTTTAATACTAAGCATAATATAGTTATGGAGATACACACAAAACAAAAAAAAATCTTTAACCGCGTTTTTCTCGAAATCAGGTTTAACCTAGTTATTGCACTTTTCGTTAAGACGGCAGATTAGTATAAGTAGTTTTTATTGTAAAAAGAAAGTTTTTAGAGGTATTTTCATGATTTTTTCTATCGTATCAAATTAGTTGTATTATGTTTTCAACACACTATCTACCTATAAGGCTATGACCTATCATATATCCTGAAGAATTTGATATATTTTTCTGATTTTGTTTACTAAAGTTTCTTAAACTTGCGTTTTTTGTGTTAAGGTCCTGTAAGCCCCTTAATGGAACATTCCAATGTCGCTAGAGCACTTATTTTAATTTCGAACGAAAAGTCCCCTAAAACTAGACCTACGTTGTGTTAGACACTGGAGTGGTCTAGAAGTAGGTAGTCGTTCTTGCTTGACGAATCTCTGCATTTCCTAGCTTAGTCTATGGCGCAAGCAACAGTGCAGTGCTACCGCGCTGCAAAAACTGGTTTTTGGAAACGAAAAGTACTAATATAGCTGCAAGTAGATACTTATTTATTTAAGGATAACATAATTATCTGTTATGTAAACATAAAAGCCGGAGCTAAACTTAATCGACTTGTGCTTTCAAAACAATAATATTACTTTTACAAACTTTTACCGAGCGAGCATAACCGACCAACTTTTTAAAATGTTGTAGCAATTCATCAGCTCTTTTGAGTTTTGAGCAAATATTGCGGAACTGACCTACAGAGTACAGACGCATAAGTTCAGCACTTAGGTAGATGGACTACCATGGACAGGGCGGATCTCCTCAAAACAATATTCTTGATACAAATAATTAAGATTTTCTAAACCTCGCGGCAGAGCTTCTATTTAAGTCCAGATGTATAGATATATCAAATATATAGTATGTTGTAATGAAGGCACCCCAAACTGTCCATTAATTTTGGATATTTTTCAAAATCATTAAAAAACGTTGTTGCTGATAATGTCACATTGTGAGAATAATGACGTTATTGCAAAAAATAATGACGCATAGTTGCCGACAATGAGTTGAATAAGTATTATAAATATGGAGATGAATTTACATGTGACTTAAATACTATTTTGGGTATTATTTTGTTCTGATATTATGATATGGACAAGGAAAATAAAATGCAATATTATAATAAAAAAATTAATATAAAAATAAATTTAAATCCTCCTAATTAATGTATTGATTCTTTGGTCTCCTGGTTGGATATTTTGACGATAACAGAGGTTAATGAAATAAAAAACGCTCGACTTACGCTATACATAAACATTAAAAAAATAACAGACTTAGAGAGACCATAAATTATACTTAAATACGTTTTTAAGCCACTAAACTAAACCCTGATTGTATCTTAAAAATGCTATTTACTCTCCTAACAGTTATAAAAGCCTTCAACGGTCTCTAAACTAATCAGACTTTTATCCTCTGATAAACCCTTATTAGAATCTTAACAATAATATTTTTTGACAAAACATTTAAATCTTCTAAAGCAAAAGGTAACTAAAATTATTTTATATAATAAGCTCCATAATTAACAACGATAACCACAAAACAATTGAATCTTAAAAACGATATTCTAATAACAGTTTTATAAGAAGACGATGATTAACAAAAGCCTTTAATTTAACATATACCTCGTTTTGAGGTATATGTTAAAACGTTACGCATTTGTTGAAATTTTTGCCAATTTCTATTGCTCAGCAATGTAGATACAGTCAGACAGTCGAAGAGCTCAAATCGATCTACACACGATTCTATTGTCAAGATAATTAGAACATCGTCATCATCATCATCATTTCAGCAAAAAGACGTCCACTGCTGGACATAGGCCTCCCCCAAGCACCTCCACTTCGACCGGTCCTGTGCTTCCCGCATCCAACGGGTTCCTGCGGCCTTCACAAGGTCATCGGTCCACCTTGTGGGAGGCCTTCCAACGCTACGTCTTCCGGTACGCGGTCGCCACTCCAGAACCTTTCGGCCCCATCGGCCATCTGTTCTGCGAGCAATGTGCCCTGCCCACTGCCACTTAAGTTTGGCAATTCTTCGGGCTATGTCGGTTACCTTGGTTCTCCTGCGGATCTCCTCATTCCTGATTCGATCACGCAGGGAAACTCCAAGCATAGCCCTCTCCATTGCCCTTTGGGTGACTTTCAGCCTTCTTATAAGGCCCATTGTGAGCGACCACGTTTCAGTTCCATAAGTCATCACTGGCAACACACACTGGTCAAAGACTTTCGTCTTGAGACACTGCGGTATGTGGGACGAGAAGATATTGCGTAGCTTCCCGAACGCTGCCCAGCCGAGTCGGATTCGTCGATTGACCTCTTTCTCAAAGTTAGACCTACCTAACTGGACAGTTTGTCCTAGGTAAACGTACTCGTCCACGACTTCGAGTGTAGCGTCTCCGATTTTTATGAAAGTGGATGTTACATGGGCATTTGACATGACCTTCGTTTCGTCCATGTTCATTTTAAGACCCACTCTTTCGGAGGCTCTACTGAGGTCATCGAGCATTGTACTTAGGTCCTCCATAGTCTCAGCCATGACTACGATGTCGTCGGCAAACCGAAGGTGAGTTATGTACTCGCCATTGATGTTGATGCCAGCCCCTTTCCAGTCCAGAACCTTGAAGACATCCTCCAGTGCAGCGGTGAACAGTTTCGGAGAGATAACGTCTCCCTGTCTCACACCTCGCTGCAGAAGGATAGGTTTCGAGGCCTGATCCTGGAGTCTGATTGACATAGTGGCGTTTTCGTACAGACACGGTGCCAGATCGACTATCGGTACATCGAAGTGCTGAACTTCGATGTACCGATAGTCGATCTGGCACCGTTGAAGAGACTGCAGCACAGCCCATGTCTCGATCGAATCAAAGCCTTTCTCGTAGTCCACAAACGCTAAGCAGAGAGGCAGGTTATATTCTTCGGTCTTCTGTATAACCTGTCGCAGCGTATGTATGTGGTCTACGGTGCTAAAGCCTTTACGGAATCCGGCTTGTTCGGGAGGCTGGAAGTCGTCAAACCTGCGCGCGAGACGGTTCGTGATGACTCTCGAAAACTGCTTGTAGACATGGCTCAGGAGTGGGATGGGCCTATAATTCTTAAGGAGGGCATTATCGCCCTTCTTAAAGAAAAGTATCACCACACCTCTGTTCCATGCCTGTGGTGTTTTGCTCTCGAGTATGACGGAACCAAACAGCTTCTGAAGGGCCTTACGAACGGGTTTTCCGCCGACCTTCAGCAACTCGGCCGTAATTCCGTCATCACCTGGTGCCTTGTTGTTTTTGAGCTGCTTCAGAGCCATCTTAATCTCGTACAGGCTGACGTCCGGGATGTCTTCGGTATAGTGCCGGGTCAATCTAGCTCTTGGGTCGTTTGCCAGATTCATAGCGGGGTTATTTGTTGACGTGTATAACTGTCCATAGAACCTCTCGATCTCTCTCAACAGCTCAGGTTTGTCGGATACGATCCTGCCATCATCGGTCTTCAGTCTCGTAAGCTGGCTCTGCCCAATAGACAGATCTCTAGCAAAGACCCTGGAGCCTTTATTTCGCTCTATCGCGTCCTTAATACGATCTGTATTAAAGCGGCGAAGATCGCTTTTCAAGGCCTTAGAGATCCGTCTATTGAGTTGCCGGTAATTTAGCGCATCATCCGTAGACTGCAGGATCATATCGCACCTCTCCTTCATGAGCCGCAAAGTAGGATCAGAGAGCTTCTTTTTTGAATTCGTACGGCGGGTCTTGAAGATCTTAGACCCGACCGAATGGACAGTTTCCACGAACCCATCGTTATAATCGTCCACGGAGCTCCCTAGGCATTCGAAACGATTCTGGAGTTCGAGCTGAAAGCTCTTGGGGTTTTGGATCTGGGTCGGTGCTGGACGGAGCGTAGACTTCATCAGTCGAGATCTTTACAGCTTGATATTTAAGTTCAATGTGCCTCTTACCATACGATGATCACTTCAGTTTTCACCGCGTTGATCACAGAGACAGCATTGAATACTTGCTTCTTCGTCGACATAATGAAGTCAATCTCATTTTTAGTTGCACCATCCGGGCTCTGCCAGGTCCACTTTCTATGCTCACGTTTTCTGAAGAAGGAATTCATCATAAAGAGGCCTTCCTTCTCCATAAAACTGGCCAGTAGGTAGCCCCTATGGTTCCGGCGTCCAACTCCAACTAGCCCCACTCGCAGCTCATCATCATTACGTTTACCCAGTTTTGCGTTAACGTCCCCCATGACAACGGTAAAGTGAGTTTTAGAGCCATGCATGGCTCTGGAAATATCCTCATACATGGTCTCTACCTCATCGTCGGGGCGTGACTAGGTCGGGGCGTAAACCTGTACGACCTTCAGCGAATACCTTTCGGATATTCTGAGTATAAGGTACGCCACCCTGGTCGACACACTCTCGATCTTCACCACGTTGCTAACAAGGGACTTATGGACGATAAACCCGACACCACCTTGGGACTGCTGGTTGCCCTCCCGGAAATAGAGCAAGTTTCCGGATTTGAGGATTATCGAGTCCTCTTCCTCTCTTCGGACTTCAGATAACCCCACTATACTCCATCGTATCTTGCTCAATTCTTCCTCGAGTTCGGTGATCTTCTCGTCGGTCCGGAGTGTACGCGTGTTGTATGTTGCCACGTCCAGTTTTCGGTGATTGTGGTAGCCGGATCTCTTCCGTGGATTCTTAGTACCCCTTGCCTCAACGTGGCCTTGGCCGCTACCGTAACCAAGGGTAGGCGGGCCGCCGGGTACTAGGGGCCTAGTGTTTTTTGTGCTTGTCATTCTTGGGGGGGGGGGGGGTTGCCATAATCGCCACGCTTGGCAGGCGGGTTGAAGATCGCAGTATAGTATGCTGGTGGAATGCATAGAGAACGCTGCTGCCCATTCTCCGGTACGACCCTTAGTCGCCTTTTACGACACCCACGGGAAGTATGGGGTGGTGCTATTCTTTAAGTCCGACCCACACAGACTATATACAGATAATTAGAACGGGTGTAGATAATTTGACCTCTTCGACGAAAAAAATTTAACAAAAACCTCGAAACGAACAATAGCACCATGCAGACAGATAAAATAAATAAAATAACGCAATTAACCATATATTCAATATAAATTTGTTAAAAAATAAAAGAAAAAGTGTATTTTTCCGAATTTGCCAAAAAATATGTTATTTTACCAAGCTTTATACCGCAATTAACGGAAACCAACAAAAACACGATATATCTAACTATTAGGTCGAATACTAAAATCATTATCGGTAACAACCGTCATTGCTCACTCAAGACAATATCATTGTTAGCAACACGTGTCTTTGTCGTCTCATGCGACGTTGCTGAAAATGATGTTGCCAATTATGACGAATTCTAGAAAGTTCACCATTTTACAAAATAATTAGTTATATTCGTCGGAGAGAGTGCCACATGCAGTATTAGTTTCACGCATACTTCAACTTTGTTACATAAAAACACTTCATTGTGAAGAAATAATTGAGATACAGTCAAAAATAAGAATGACGATTCTAATGACAAATTTTGGAGAATCAAAATGAAATACTTACTGCTCAAATCGCGCGACGTCCTTACACTAAAAAGCGTATCGGCCGGCTAGGGCGCGGGGTGAAGCGTCGCTTAAACATCATTCGACTCTTCGGTCGCGTAGCATTATAAGTAAAAAAATTACAAACAACATTGTTGCCGATAATGACGCTTATTTTGTGAACATTGTTTGATTACATTTTAGAGTAACTTTTAATAAAGTTTTCTAACATTATTGTAATCAAAAACGTTCTTTATTTATCTAAGTTTAATATTTATTCACACAATGTATCAAATTCAATACACTGATTTTTTTATGTCACGAAATGTTGGAAACTATACCCAGGCGACACGCCAAATATTGCCGATTTTTAAAGTAATATTTGAATATCTTTATTTTGTGTGATTTAAAGCTCAAAATGGCTCCGATAGCATCTTTATCATTTATTTAAGTAATGGAATAAAAATGTTTGACTTTGAAATTTTTTAGTATTGATGAGTATTGTAGCGAGACATAAATTTTGGCTCTCTGAAATATTCACCCGACAGCGCTTTCTAGCCCTTCCTCGATAACGGCGGGCGCTCGTCTTCATCATTTCAGCCGAAAGACGTCCACTGCTGGACATAGGCCTCGCGCTCGTCTTAAATATTGCAAAATATTGTACCTACAGTGGGTCGTCCACTGTAGGTACAACATTTCAGTGCTCATGGGTTGATAAACAGTTGACTCGACTACATTTTATTATTTTTATGAGAACACAGATGAAGGGGCAAACTTGACTCCTACCGAAAGGACTGGCCGCAATGGCAGAGGGCAGACTTGAGTAGAAAAGGGAAAAGGAGGCTTTTGCCCCAGCAGTGGGTCATTACGGGCTCAGTAGATAGTTAACTACCTACAATCCGGTTAACGAGAGAATGCGTTCTTGAATCTTGACACCTGTCAGTTACAAACTAATACGTTTTTTGCGAATTCATTGACAGGTATCAGAAACGCATTCTCTCGACTACCGGACTGTAGATAGAACACAGAGAAATAAATAGATTATCTGAATTGAAGCCGGCCGAAAATTAAAATGATTTTCGAGTCAAATATTTGATTTTACGAAACTCGAATAGCCGTTCACGGTTCGAATGTAGGTCGAAACCGGAACGGATTGGATTGGTTATAAAGACGATTCGTCTTATTCATTGAAAATATATATTTTTTTTTCCTGTAAGTTTCTTCAGTTCAATGAAATATTTCAGAGATTTGAGTTTCTTGTCGGGTTAAATTAGTAGGTACTTATTTAATATATAAGTAGGTCTACCTAAGTAGGCACCTTAGGTAGACCTACTTTTAGAAGTAGTTACTTAATGATAGATCGCTTGGCGTCCTGCCAGCAGAACTTTAAGTACTTCCGGAAGGACGCAACTTTTTCGGTCACAATACCGTAATGGTGTAAGTATATTTAGTACAAAGTTCAAATTTTCACGAAAAAATTGAATATCTTTCTCTCTTTCTCATGTGTGTCAAGGGGACAGCGCACTACGCGCTCTCGCGACCTTTTACGACGCCTGGGGACCGAAAACGCATGGTCATCAACATATTATTATCGGTATTCCAGCGTAATTAAGTTTTTTTTTTTTACTTTCTTGATTTTCATTTTTTATGAATATTTTTATGAGTAGGTAGGTATCGCGTCACTCGCTCCTTTTTTAATTAATTCTTAAATATAATATTATATCATATATTTTTCTGATTTTGTTTAAGTAGGTACTGTAGTCGATCATATACTTTTATTCTTTCTAAAACTTGCGTTTTTGCGTTTAGGTCCATCCCCTTAAATCAAGAACATACAGGATAAACTTTTAACCACTGCGTAAATTTTTTTTGGTGGCTCAGTGTAAGCAATAGAACACATTTCCATTTTTAGTTTATGACTTTTTTTTTTTCATTTTTCCACTTTGTCCCAATTTGAAATAAGCAAGACATGGATATAATTTAATAGTAATACTATGAATGAGCATAAATGAAAACGCGAAGGCCGCCGGCCGCTGGACCACGCTAGCGCACGAGACGGGGGTGCGGGCCGTGCGGGGGGCATGCGGCGCCGGCGCGGCGTTTGATAAACAAAACGCGTGCACATTAGAGATGGGCCTAAACGTTAAAAAATAATAACACTGCTAAATGCTAATGCTAAAACTAATTAACACTTAAAATTAGCAGTTATATTTAGCAACTGTTAATTTAATCACAGACAGATTGCTAACAAAATTAATTCTCTTTTCCTTCATACTTTTCACAGGCTTAGGACACACACACAAAATAAACAGTTCACAGTTGCTAAATTGCTAAATGCTAAGTTGAAAACATTTCAATAGAGACGGAACAACATTTTGTATCCTTTCCTTTCTTTTGTACAAAGCCGTCTGCCTGCGGCCTGCAGTAGTGGGTTAGAGCGAGACAAATATATATTTATTATTAATTTGTTATCTGTTTTAATTACTTAATTTCATTACCTAGTGTCAACATTAGTGTCAACACCTGTTAAATAAATTTTAAAATAGCTGTTAAATATAGCAGTCACATGTCACATGTTACCACTATTTTAACCTAAAAATAGTGTTTACATGTGAGATGTGACTGCTAAATTTAACAGCTATTTTAAAATTTATTTAACAGGTGTTGACACTAAAAAAATATAGCAGTGTTAATTTAGCAGCTTATTAATTTTAGACCCATCTCTAGTGCACATGCAGTACGTCACTTGCGGAAGCGGAGGTCGGATGTTCGTCGCGCCCTTCGCTCGCCGTCCCTGCGCGTTGTGCCGCGTACTAGAGTAGCGTAGTGACAATGTCTCATTTTACTCACCGCGAGTATTATGAAATGGTGCGAGTGTATTTGTTAAGCAATGAAAATTTACGAGCAGCACGAAGAAGATACGAAAGGGAGAGCGTACCTCGTATGCGAGCCCAAGGGTCCTCAATCCCACGGTCCCTAATGAGAGGACAATTTTAGCAGCAAACCAAGGTGTATGAAACAAGTGAAATGTTGTAGAAGAGGCTCAGAGCCTAGATGACTTGAAAGAAAAAATAATTAACGCTTTCAATGAAGTACAAAGTGGTGTTAGTGTCCTAAACAAACTAAATGCTTACTTATTTAAACGTGCACGTTTATGCCTTGAAAAAGGAGGAGGTCACTTCGAACAATACCTAAAATATTGTGATTAATAAAATGTAGAGGTAAGAAGAAATTATAAACAATCTTAGTGTGTTAGGTTCTCTTTGATTAGACATTGTTGTAAGATAGTTGATTCCAATTTTTTAAATACGCCAATATGCAATTGTTTCAATCTAAATTGTATCATGTAAGTACCTATCATACCTAAATGTTTTATTTTGAATGGACTAAAACGTATTACTTTCTTACTTATTATGATTTATTTTCTGCATTTTGATGGTCCTAAGCCCATGAAGGTATGAAGGATAAATTGGAATTTACGAAAAATTACGTTTACAAATAACTTTACACAGTCTACACTTAAAAAATTGTAGCGCTAATCTGGGGTCAATAATCCGCCGTCGCATACATAGAGCGACCGCGCGTGAGTACTTCTGATAGCAGCTGGCGCGTCAGGCGACCGGTCGACGCGCGGCGTGAATCGGGCGACCGGTCGACGGACTGGCAAGCGACGTCCATAAAATAAATTTCTGAGTAAACAAGTCTCGTAAGCGTTAACTTAATTTTTTACCAAAGACATTTAAAGTATTTACAATAGACGGGACATTGCGAACAAAACAGTGTCCCGGTACTTGTGACCTAGGCGTAACAAGTCTCTCAGTCTAGTATGGTACGCCTGCGCGTCAAGTCGCATTGACACATTCGTGTCCAACAAAAGAAAAATATTTTGTATGGAAATATGCCGAGTTGCGCATTACGTTACTGCAAGTCTCGTTATGGTAAAACAACTGGACCTAAATTCAGTTTATTTTCGTATGTATTATCTATATTTACTCAGTAATTAGAATTAAATAATTTTCATAAAAAGATCTAGAAAATTTGTTTATGTTGTATTAAACGCCATCTATTGCTGAGTAACTTTACTATAGTTGGGTTAAATGACAGCTTAAGTGTTACCACTTTTTAACGAAATTAATATAGTGGTGTGACAAAATAATCGATTCATTCAAGTAACATTCAGTTTAAAATCGATCCATGTTTAATTGATTTTATAAAAGAGAGAGGGTAATAATATTAGAAGAATTAAAAACTAAGCTTGATGTGCTGGTGTCTGTACAGACACTTTTATACGTCAATCATATTTTAAAAACTAGATGAGGTCGGCGTTTCCTATCTGACTAATCAGAGAAGAAAGGCCAAAACAAACTCAAGAGGTCCAGATATAATCTTGGTCAGATCATGTCAAGTAGTTAATTCTTCAAAAGACCATTTCAGTATGGTCTCATACTGAAATGGTCTTTTGAAGAATTAACTATACCACACACATATAAAGATAATAACGATAATTTAGTAATTTGTATGAAAAAATATTTTTTTTAATAAATCATTTGTAAACATTGAAACTATGGATAATTTTATTGCTTTCCTAATTTTTTGGCACTTATTTCAATCTATTCAAATGCGAAAAAATTGTCTTACTAACTTTTTTCAATATTATCGATACGTTTGAATCTATATGGTAAAATCCCTACTACAGGTTTTATAGTTTGTACTTAGTGTCACCCCGCATTGCCAGACCTACGGATTTATCCATAGATCTACGGACTTTGGACCTCGCCTCGGATATACGTATATCGATATAAGATTTACAAATATTAGCAAACAAAAGTGTAAAAAAATAATTTTGCAAAAAACGAAACGCAACCGACAATTGCAAAAAAGGTCTACTTTACACAAAAAGCAATATAAAACACAAGAGCATAATAGTTCGGCGGTATTTAAAATTATTTTGTTTTAAAATGTAAATAACTACTTACTTAAAAACACACACTGAAACTGATACGTTGTCATAGACGGTGACACGGACAATGAATAGTAGCGAATAAAATTGTACTTAGAATATTTTTTTCTGCCTGAGTCAATTTTTGCCTAATTTGTTTAGTTTTCGATATTTATCTAACTGATTTGATTTATATTAGATTTTTCAGGCACCACCGATCCGATTTTTAATCGATGAATTGAAAATCGTATCTGGCAACACTGGCCACACTGGCCATCTACCGGGCGATAGCTGAACCTAATTGAATAAATTGCCGCTCTAATTATGCTACATCTTACCAGATGGCGGCACTGAGACATGGGATCACAGTTTTTCTAAGACATTTCTTTGCATGGCCCCTCTATTGTACCTATCTTAAATCTCTTTGTTTTTTACTATTGAAACATATCAAAACAAAAAATACGTGTTTATTAAAATACATTCAAGTTTATTATGTCAAAATTTGCGCACTGGTTAAAAACTTTTCCTGTATACATCTATTATTATTATGAAAATTATTGAGTTTTATTGATGAGTTTTATTTTAATACGCACTGGCAAATCTGACGAGCGCAAGTCCAAAACAAGGTCACCGTACTGCTGGAAAGACCAGACAAAAATTCATACAAACTGCGTACTGCCGACAGGACTCGCGTCAGCCTTCCGGCAGGACACAAACCCGCCCGTCCGGAAAAGCTTCCTACAGGACAAAGGTATCGGGCGATCTACCATTAAGTATCTACTTACATTATTCATCAAGGTAGTTAGGTATCAAGGTACCGTCAAATGGGGCGAATAGGGATGCAGGGGTGAGTCGAGACGAAACGGTTACGGTTACGGGTACGGTTGTACCATTTTTAAGTTTTTTGGAGCTATGTATATCTAAATAATGTAAATATTCCGCAAATTAAAAATCACTTTAACAAAATTGAACATATAGTCAAGCGCTGTATAAAGACGGAAACGTAATTACTAATAATTGACTCGATACAAAAAAATCGCAAAGATGACACTAAATCGATTTTTCAAATGTACTTCTTAGCAAAAAATTATATTACGAAACCATCTAAGTAATGTATCAAAAAATAGGTTTTAATATTTTCTAGCGCTGGGTAAGGTAGATTTTTATATTAGTGGCTATTTATTTTTGTAAGAACAAAAATCATACGATATTGAGCTATTCGATTTCGAGCGGGCCGTTTAGTGCCGGCCGAGAGGTCTTCGAGGACGGACGCACGCCAATTTTTTCCCGCGTTTGCGCTTTCCATTATATGAAACGTTACGCTCAGTGTTGCCAACCCTACTGTTTTAACAGTAGATTTACTGTTTTCACCATGACATCCCTGTTTTCTGTTTAAGTACCAATTTCTACAGTTTTCATTATAATTTACTGGAGATTTCGTCTAAAACGATAAAACTCCAGTTAAAATACCTAGCTTCATGTTATGCATGTATGTATGCGAATAAATTTTTATCTATGTCTAACAAAACAGCAGTAAACAACTTGAAAACTAAACTAAGAAATAAAATGTCCACAACGAAAATCAAAGGCACATTACATAGTAAAACAGAAATAAAGGAATGCTATACCTACATTTAATGACACTGAAAAACCTACGAAGAAATTCATTAAAAGTACCTATGTATAATTTTAATAAAAAAAAACGAGGCAGAAAATATCGAAGACAGAGAGAAAAAGAAATTGATAAATGATAATTATTTGTAAGAATATTTGCATGAATTTATCAAAGAACAAAAGTTCATACAGGAAATTGACACCTCGGGCATTACGAAAATATCAACTCGAGAAATGGTAAGTAACTCATTATCAATACTATAGTAGCACTACAATTTTGCCTAGTAGTTTTATTTTATCAGATTACTTGCATACGTAATAATACTTTGTTGAGGAAGACTTTTCCGTTCTTTTGTTTTTTTTTTGTTTTGTTGTGCGCGTAATTTTGATACTGTGATATCTTCTAAAGTATTCATTCTAATGACATGCTGTAAACTGCAGTTTTGATCTAAATTGAATGCTTAATTTTACTAACATATGTAATGAGATAAGGATTAATACAATGTATGTCAAAATTGCTTCGAAAGTCACTCATTATATTTTATTGATTGTAAAAAGATAAAATTGGTTACTGTAAGTTATCCTTATAATATAGACATATACCGCCGCGAACTTTTTTGAGGGCATTTTCAAGATATACAATTCTGTAGTACATTATTTTGAAGTTCCTCGTATGGTTTAGCCAGCGTTAGCAACAAAGAGATTTAAGATAGGTACAATAGAGGGGCCATGCAAAGAAATGTCTTAGAAAAACTGTGATCCCATGTCTCAGTGCTGCCATCTGGTAAGATATAGCATAATTAGAGTGGCAATTTATTCAATTAGGTTCAGCTATCGCCCGGTAGATGGCCAGTGTTGCCAGATACGATTTTCAATTCATCGATTAAAAATCGGATCGGTGGTGCCTGAAAAATCTAATATAAATCAAATCAGTTAGATAAATATCGAAAACTAAACAAATTAGGCAAAAATTGACTCAGGCAGAAAAAATATTCTAAGTACAATTTTATTCGCTACTATTCATTGTCCGTGTCACCGTCTATGACAACGTATCAGTTTCAGTGTGTGTTTTTAAGTAAGTAGTTATTTACATTTTAAAACAAAATAATTTTAGATGCGCCTGCTTTGCCGCCGAACTATTATGCTTTTGTGTTTTATATTGCTTTTTGTGTAAAGTAGACCTTTTTTGCAATTGTCGGTTGCGTTTCGTTTTTTGCAAAATTATTTTTTTACACTTTTGTTTGCAAATATTTGTAAATCTTATATCGATATACGTATATCCGAGGCGAGGTCCAAAGTCCGTAGATCTATGGATAAATCCGTAGGTCTGGCAATGCGGGGTGACACTAAGTACAAACTATAAAACCTGTAGTAGGGATTTTACCATATAGATTCAAACGTATCGATAATATTGAAAAAAGTTAGTAAGACAATTTTTTCGCATTTGAATAGATTGAAATAAGTGCCAAAAAATTAGGAAAGCATTAAAATTATCCATAGTTTCAATGTTTACAAATGATTTATTTAAAAAAAATATTTTTTCATACAAATTACTAAATTATCGTTATTATCTTTATATGTGTGTGGTATAGTTAATTCTTCAAAAGACCATTTCAGTATGAGACCATACTGAAATGGTTTTTTGAAGAATTAACTACTTGACATGATCTGACCAAGATTATATATCTGGACCTCTTGAGTTTGTTTTGGCCTTTCTTCTCTGATTAGTCAGATAGGAAACGCCGACCTCATCTAGTTTTTAAAATATGATTGACGTATAAAAGTGTCTGTACAGACACCAGCACATCAAGCTTAGTTTTTAATTCTTCTAATATTATTACCCTCTTTTATAAAATCAATTAAACATGGATCGATTTTAAACTGATGTTACTTGAATGAATCGATTATTTTGTCACACCACTATATTAATTTCGTTAAAAAGTGGTAACACTTAAGCTGTCATTTAACCCAACTTTAGTAAAGTTACTCAGCAATAGATGGCGTTTAATACAAAATAAACAAATTTTCTAGATCTTTTTATGAAAATTATTTAATTCTAATTACTGAGTAAATATAGATAATACATACGAAAATAAACTGAATTTAGGTCCAGGGCCTCAAGTCTGCTATTACAATAGTGTCAGAATGGTCTATCATTGATTTCATAATTGTTGATTTTGACAAGTTTGGTAATCTACTAATATAATGGCGTCATTATGACTTTCCAATGATCAACCACTGACACTCCATTGAAAGAAATGGCATAGAATGGTAATCTCGTAGATAATGAAAAATGAATTACTGACATACGCGGTAATCTGCTAAAATTTTGACAGTTCCTTTGATAAGTGACCTACCATTAGAACGTCATTGTGCAGTCATTGCTTTTAATTCGTTACAAGTATCGTATAATTTCATACCATTGACCGACCAATGATCAACCATTATGAATTTAGCAGATTACGAACTTTTAGTAAAATGACAATGGGATGGTGGTGAGATCGTGTTGGAATGACGAATTTATAAAAATAGCAGACTTGGGCCCCAGTTGTTTTACCATAACGAGACTTGCAGTAACGTAATGCGCAACTCGGCATATTTCCATACAAAATATTTTTCTTTTGTTGGACACGAATGCGTCAATGCGACTTGACGCGCAGGCGTACCATACTAGACTGAGAGACTTGTTACGCCTAGGTCACAAGTACCGGGACACTGTTTTGTTCGCAATGTCCCGTCTATTGTAAATACTTTAAATGTCTTTGGTTAGCAATATAAGCGGCCGAGCGACGAGTTTTTTTCCGACTTCAATTACATTTATTATGATTTTCTATGGAAAATACATCTTTATCAGAATAAAAATAGCGTGTAGCACTCCTTAATAATGTAACTACCTATTGAAAAATTTTTTGTGAAAGAATTTTCTAACTCGGATCAGTAGTTTCAGAGATTACCCTATACATACAAAACTTACAATTTTATCTCTTTATAATATAAAAAATAAAAGCTTGTAAAAAAAATACAATAATATTGTATAACATAATTATTATTAGTGTAAATAAATGATTTTCTTTGACGGAAAAGCACGAAAATGTTACGACCATTGTTTAGACGCGACACTGTACAAAAAAGTACCTACAGTAGGTTTGTTATTAAATTCGTTGAAATGATTATTTTCTTTGCTCAATAAGTTCGAAATATTGCTAAACTTATATAACAATTATAAAATATACTTGTAAAATGTATAATTTAAACGATTTGAAATGCCACTATAATGTCAACATTTATTTTGCAGCGTTTCAATGAGAAAAAATATACTCAGGTGTGTTGTTCAGACTCTAGATAACCCTGATACTACTTTCCATAGTCATACGTAAGTACCTACTTTCTTCAAAACATAAAACTTTAGTCATTACATACTAACAATTATAAAAGTAATATTGATTGTACTCATGATTGTCATGAATATAATCATCATCACCATCTTAATCATGGAGATAATAGTGTTAAGTTATAAATTGAATATAGATTGCGATTCATGACTCATAATGTTTATAACACTGTTATAGAACAATCTTAAACACTATTAGTGAACCTCAAAGTACTGTAAGTCAAACAGAAATTAGTACAAGATAGAGACAAGATTTCAGAGAACTTTTTAACTGTCGATAATTTAGAAGTTGAAACAGCAAATAAGTAAGTCTTACTAAACTATATGTTAACAAGTAGAGAAGAAATGAATCTTAAATGTTTTTATACCGATTGCCTAAATACATACGTTAACTTTGTTGATCAGTACCTCTACCATGAGTTGTTATCGAAAACTTACTCGCTAGCGTCAAACTCGCTAGCGTATTAACGTGGATCGAATAGATTTCGATAATGCTTGCACCATGAGTTTTACGCAGGCGCTAAGGTAAACTCGATAGATCGTGTCGTATGTAACGTCACTTCCTTAAGTTTTGTTTCTTACTTTCTCAGTAATAAGGAGTGAGAACGGCATATATTATGCTCAAAATGTAGTGCTATCGCCTATGCTTAAAATGTTATGATAGGCAATAATCCGACTAAATAGAATGGTTGGCGGTTAGTGAACTTCTTAAGGTATTTAGTGGTTGTTGAATTTTTATTCCTTATATGTCACTGATGTGTCATCGAGTGTCGTTTTCAATTTGTAATTTTGTATTTGTTGACATTGTGTTCACGGCGTTTTTTAATGAAATTCAGTTAAATAAGTTTACAAAATGACAATAATACAATGAGGACCAGTATGGCACAATTTTTAGAAACTGCCTGTCGCTTCTGCGCTCAGAATCGCCGGTTCATTTGTCGCATGGAACAAAAAGTTGTGTGATCCAATCTTCCAAAGAAAGATACCTAATTGTTACGGGTCTGGATGTTTGTGCATGTGATATTTGTGTTTGTAAATGCACCCACGATACAGGGGAAATCCTAGTGTCCAATGTTTAAAGAAAAAAATGTGTAGTTAGTAGGTAATAAGTATGTGTTTTTATGTCAATTTTTGTGTTCCTTATTTTGTTAAATATGCTGTATGTTTCCCATATAATAATAAAATAAATGAAAAGGTTGTTGTAAAATGTCTTTTATTTAAATTTAAGTTAATATTCATCACAGCAAGCCTCCTAGAAAGCTGCGAAATGTCCCTGGTAAGCTAGAATTTCATTTTTTGTAATTTTGGCTTGAAATTCACGTTCTTTACGTCGTTGGTCTTCAAATTCAGCGGCCGCCAACATATTCCATGCTAAATAAGCTCTTCCAGACATTATTTTAACTCAAAAAACTCAAAAACGTATATAATTTCAATGTAAACATATGTTTCACGCGTCAAAATGCTAGTGAGTGACGTAACTACTATCGTAAGCGTATTTTTCGATAGCGTCTGTCAAATTATTAACTCATGGTCCCGTTTTGTATGGCGACAGCTGAAAAACGTTAGTGACTATCGAATAGATTACGTTAGGTTTCTTACCTATCGAAATCTATAGTGCTCATGGTACGAATTTTAATTCTTTCGGTGACCGCTAGGGGCGCTGTACAATATTTCATACATATTATTTACGTAGACGCTAGCGAGTTTTGGCAGTGCAAACTCATGGTAGAGCTACAGTACTAGTACCGAGTACGATGTATAAAAATAAAATAATATCAGAGTAAAAAAAAATCTAAATTAAATTAATACACGTGATTATAGTAAGCTATCTCTTAAACGTCGATTGCACACCAGAGGGGCAATTCTCGTAATTTTAAGAACGTTTACAGTCTGATCTCTGAAAAATTAATGCAATATAATTTCAGGGCCAACTCCATGTTACCGGGAGGCAATATTGCTTGTTGGGTATATGGTCAGGTGAAACAATACCCGTACATGTAATCAAGATAGTGAAAGATAGTAAATTTTGGGAAGAAAAAATGGGAAAAAAAATTATTAATTTTTATATGCAGTGTCTATTGCCTGAAATCATAGATCCCCGACATATTAGAGGAATGGATATAAGAAAAATAAAAATGCGAGAAAACAAAGAAAATATTGCAACACCTGCTATTGTTTCCACTTCTGTATCACAAATAGTGAATTTTGAGAATGTGGCGTCTACTTCTGTGTCACAAACAGTTAATTTTAATAATGATTAAATACGTTTTATAACCGACTTCCAAAAAGGAGGAGGTTCTCAATTCGGATAGTTATATTTTTTATTGTGTATTATTTTCATTTTCTTAATCTTTTCTGTTTATAACATAAAAATAAAGTTTACTTAATCGATTTTGTTGTTTTTGTTCCTAACACTACATTATTGACAAGTTGTGAGTGAAGTTGTCCAGAACATATCTTCTCATCTGAAACGCATAGTATATGTATAGTGAAAGGAACGTCGTTCCATCCGGGTGTCCCGCGACACCTCCCGATAAATTTTATTTTGAAAAAAGTCTGATTTGTGAGATTTTTTGACATGTTACTGATGGTATGTGTATTTTAAATATAGGTACAAACTTACCTTAGATTTTTACATAGTGCGTTTCTTTGCCAAACTAACCTAATTTTTACTAACCGGAAACTGTCATGAGAATTTATCAAGCGTAGATGATAAGTTCCTACATACAAATTTTATTCATTAAAAATAAAATATAACATCAAAGTTGATCTACTGTATTTGTCTGTTTCGTGGCGCGCATTCATTGCACAAAGGTTAGTCGCGGTCACAACGTGTCACGTGGCGCGGTCTCGCTCAGCGCGTCGTAGTTAAATACGCCGCGTTCATCTGGCGGGGGCTGAGGTAGTGTTTTCTATGCCTATCGGTCCGGGAAAACCTCGCCTTAAAAGGGTTTAAACATTGAAATATTATTGTAGTTTGCTACTGCCAAAAAGGACTAGTGAGTTTACTGTACTATATAATTAACTATTGAATAACAACAACAAACTATAATATTTCAAGGTTAAAATCCATTTTTAAGTTTCGACCCGATTCACCCCTGCATCCTTATTCACCCCGTGATTCTTTCTCAACATCGCGGTTTGTCATTTCATTTTCGAGTCAAACCCAATCTTGGTTCATCAACTTGGAAAACTTAGCCACGTTAAAAACATCGAGGGCTCCGCGGCTGGACCCACCTAATAGAGTAAGTACCTATCTACATTGGTATAGTTTTTAATGTTTATAAAGCGAGCCACAGACAGTACCTACAAACGGGGTGAATAGGGATGCAGGGGTGAATCGGGACGAAACTTTAAAAGCGAATAAAAAAACAATATAAATCAATTATAAATAAAGTTTATTGAACTCTTCGATAACTGAACTTTGTCGGTATGGACTTGGTTTTGAAGATTTTCCAGTTTTTACCGACTTAACAAAAAGGAGGAGGTACTATGTTCGGATGTTAGTATGCTGTTTTTTTTTTTTTTTGTACGTTTGTTAATCGAATACTCCGCCAATTGTCGACGGATTTTCAAAATTCTTTTTTTGTTCGAAAGTAGATAGTTCTGAGGTGGACCCACTGTCACCAAGTTAGGATCTGATGATGGAATCTTAGAGAAATCGAGGGCAACCCTCAAATTTTATAGGCTCACTTATTGTTTTTCGCATATTTTATTATTTATTTGCGTATGGTTGTCACCATCTCAGGTAGCCCAAGCTGGGCTGATGATGGAAGGTACAACTCCTTAACAGTAAGAAGTTATTCGAGCAGGAAAGGACTGTTTTATAGTAAATTGTTTTGATGTTTGATAGGGCATTTGCCACATTTGGTCTCATGATCATCAAGTCATGCCCTGTTGCTGCAGTCAGGATAGTCTGCAGAGTACCTAACTCCTCGACAACTAACAGCAGATATATCGTGTTTAGGCTCATTGAAAAGGTCTCGATGTGTGGATAAACGTAAATGAGGAACACCGAAGTACATAGAGACCTGATGGTGAAGCCAGGAGCATCAGAAAAAGTACAAACCTTGAAATTACAGCACCGTAGTCGTGTTTGGGCTCATTTTAAACAGGACTGAATTTTAAGTTCAATGCAATGTTGACATAAGTCTGGCCTGATGCTGCAGCCAGGATTATCAGCATCTAGTCTAAAAACTAATAAATACTTCTTAAAGTGAAATACTTTTGCGAGTTTTCCTTCTGTATAATTATCCTAACAAAGGTTGCTAGAGAAGCTGAGGACCGTGAACGTTGACGCAAACTTGGAGAGGTCTACGTCCAGCAGTGAACTGAAATAGGCTGATGATGATTTATAAAAGCCTCAATCGCTGCACGCAATGCCTTTTCGTCATGTGGTCTATTTACAATTTGGTAGGTTCCAAGTCGCATAATACAATGCCATCCAGCGTCTTTACACGACAAAGCGCAACATAAACTTGGCCCTTAGCAAAATTTTTCTTGCCTAAGTCTATTATTAAAGTAACTTGAGCATTTGCTCTCGGAAATTATGATTTGGTAAAGTGGAGCTGATGATGAAGACCACAAATGGCCATCGGAACTACTCAATGACAAATATTTCACGGGTTGCAATTCGATTACTCTAATATAGCTGCTAAGCAATTTATGCTCATTACAATGCGTATGGTGAAGTGGAGCTGATGGTGACTTCTCAATCAGCTCCAGTTCTCCTGGTTCTTACTAGGAGAACTCCTCAACAATTAACGTCCCTGCATCGGGAAAAGCAATATTTTGTAAAAGGTGATAAGCAGTTGACATTAGGCTATTATAACTTAGATAAATTACAAACTGACCCGCTAAAAAGTGAAAAATAAAAACTTTTTTACAAAAAAACAACCGACTTCCGTTTTTTTGTAAAAAAGTTTTTATTTTATTACTTATTATATACAAACGAATCTTTTTAGGCTTTTTAATGACTTTTTATTTTATCATTCTGTTTTCGTACAGACAAAATTAGTCAAAACGATATCATACTTATTTAACTTTGGATGCACAATCTCAAACAGTGGAGTAGGTACTTAATACTCTCCCGATATTTTGTATGGAAAAAATATCGACTAGTGGCCGATACCACTACTGCTCATCTTATGTTCGAGAAGTTTGGGGTTGAAAAACGAGTTTGTTGGTGTTTTTCCAATAACCCTGTATATTATCTTGTTTGAAAACGTTGATGATTTTAAATCACATCTTTCAAGTTTCTGATTTGACTCCCGGCAGAGTAGAGATGTCGTATAAGACCTAGGTTTGCGTCATAAGTGTCAACGCATTACCTACTACTTCGGTAAGTACCTAGTTTTGTTTACAAAACACTAATTATTGCCTGCGACTAAGTCTGCGATCTAGGATGAATTCATGGTCTACCCATGTGCCAAATTTTATACAAATCAGTTCAGCCGTTTAGCGCGAAAGCGTAACAAAATAAGCATACAAAAAATCAAATCTTTTCTGATTAGTTTAGATAATGTCTCCTCTCTCCTTCGATGAAAACCAACAGGGTATAATAATTGAGTAACACACATAAAAAAGTAGGTAATTATAAAAAATTAAACCGACTTCAAAAAGAAATTAACTCAAAATTATGAAATAACTTTAATTTCGGAAGTCGGTGTCTTTGGGATCCGTATTTTATAGTTTTAGTTTTTTGCCACCGACTTCAGAAATTAAAGTTATTTCATAATTTTGAGTTAATTTCTTTTTGAAGTCAGTTTAATTTTTTTAAATTACTTTTTTATTTCGTAATTTTTAGTTTTTGCACTAGAATTTGACCAAGGTTTTGAGATGTTTTCCCTTTGAAACTACACCCGTAGCTCGTATCAATAAGCCAGGCCGTCACACTTACACGTATTAGTCCATATCTTGAAAATTACTGAATCGATTTTGATGAAACTTGCACTGTTCCCAAAGTTGAAGTAACTGTAAGCCAATAAAAAAAAATGGTCACGATCCGATTAATAGTTGCGGAGAAATGCGTGGACAAACATACACACATACGTCTATAAAATTTGGTATATTTGTTAGGAAGCCCTAATAAATTGTCATATGTGAATATAATGCAATTCCAATAATATTACATGTCGAATTGATAACCTCCTTTTTTTTGAAGTCGGTGAAAAGCAATTGATCGCAATGGCTTTCATTTTGACATCCTTTGCTTTATGCGTTTCAAAACTTCTTCTGCATAACAACTTAGGAAGATAACGAAATGAACGTGATTGAAATGTCAAAATTATAGGAATTGAGATCGATTGCCATCATATTTTGACGTGCGTTACTTGGGCCATGGTCCATTCAGTTAGGTATTTTAACTCTGACAGCAGCAACCTTATTAATTGTAACTACATTAAAGTGTATTTCAAATAAACTTGCGATAAATGTCATTCAACCACCCTGTACCAAAAAGTCCAAATAACTTACGATAGATATCGTTCGTCATACAAAACTGTCGCTAACATTGCATCGGTTGAGTTTCATAATACCAAACACGGAGTAAGTCAATGTTTTGATCGTGTTACCGACACTGCCCACACATTTTTTTCGTATGGTTTGGAAATATTGGGATACATTAGTAGAAGGAGGTGAACAAACTTTATCGCAAGTTTATTTGAAATGAACTTTAGGTATAAATCACAGTCTGTGTGGTGCCGGAGTCTGTGTGGTGCCGGACTTAAAGAATACCACCACCCCTTACTTCCCGTGGGTGTCGTAAAAGGCGACTAAGGATCGTACCGGAGAATGGGCAGCAGCGTTCTCTATGTATTCCACCATCATACCATACGGCGATCGCCAACCCGCCTGCCAAGCGTGGCGATTATGGCAAACCCTCCCAAAATTGGGGGAGGCCTATGTCCAGCTGTGGACGTCTATCGGCTGAAACGACGAGCGACACAGTGAATTTGATGGACTGAAGGCCAATTTTATTCCCGTCATTAAAAACCCTCAAAATCTAGTAGCAATCTCATCTCAGCGACTATCAAAGTCAAAAATGTAGGGGAATTAGAGGTAGGTATTCTTGACAGATTATGAAAGACTGAGACGTTCTTAAAATTACGAGAATTGCCCTCTGTCCGTGGCAGCATCTCATCAGCAACGTTCAAAGACTACAATATAATGCGGTGTAATAGACAGGAAGCTCTCATCGTTTTGTGTTGACAGCACAATTCGCCATCTAGTGCTCAAGTTTCTAAAACTATTAGTTACGGCTGAAGATGGTAGATGGAGCTCTATTATATTATTATTGTGTTGGAATTTTTACATTGTCGTATAGATTATTGTTTACTACCTATTAGGCTGATTTTAGAGTCGCGCTGACAGCACGCTGACCGTCGGCGCTGACAGCCGAAACGTATGAAACGCACGCGCTGATAGCTACGCGTTATTCTAAAACGCTCCCTTGAAGTTCATACGTTTGAGGCTGTCAGCGCCGACGGTCAGCGTGCGGTCAGCGCGACTCTAAAATCAGCCTACATGTTTTTTTAACAATTACATAATTATTAAAAACACACTAAGTAGTAGTAAACAATAATCTATACGACAATGTAAAATTCCAGATTATTATCTGCATTAGGAATAGGAGTATGAATGAAAAGTAACTCGGAATATTAAAGATAAACAAACTGTTTATTCTTATAAAACACACAAAAACACATACAAATTAAACATTTACTAATATATTAAAATCAAAATCATGTAGGCTGAGAATAAGCACTTTTCTTTCCTAGTCACTAGACATCCAGGTACACAACAAGAGTTTTAAGACATGATGGAAGTGCACTCAGTGTTCAGTTCACTATTCACAATAATAATATTATGGGTCCAAACTATAAATAGTGCCTATGCTCACTAGCGAAACAACCAGAATTTAATTTTATTGCAAAAGCAAAATCAGAAACTGAAACCGACACTCGCGCTGACAGACATTTCAATTAGTGTTACCAATGCAACAATAACAAATTCCCATTACTTAAATGAAAAAAAACACCTTTCAGAACCGTTTAACAAATCACTATAGACTTGTTACAGGTTTAATTTTTATTTTTGCTGTTTAATGTCCAATATTTTCAGACAATTATTTTATGTATGTGTTTATTCGTCACAACATCTCCCGGTATCATTACTAAATATTTTTATATTGTATCACAGTATTTTTGTTTTGCTACTTGTGTGCTAGGGGCGCTAGGAGTAATAGTGTTCTATGTGATGTTCCAAGCTGCCATAGCATGGCAACGTTATTATAATGAAAATAAACATCACCGTGACGTTGACAGAGATGCAAAATCAGAGGTACCTACCTAATAAAAATTATCTGTGAAAGGACAGTGGACGGTGTTGTCACAGGGTTTTTTTTTTCGGATGGAATATTATCTAATGACTCCTCCCGCTCCGGGTGGAGCGAAAGGGAGTGACAGACTCTTACTGACTAAAACCCACCCGTGTTCCTTCCTTAGCCCTTGAATTTCCGGGCCAGCGGTAACCCTTTCGGACAATCCCGCTGGCCCGGCAGGCATCGGCCCTAAGGGGCCCTTCCTCGATGCTGACATCTCTTTGAGGCGCGCGTGGAACACGTTTGTCACAGGGCTAACTTGACAAATAAAAGGACGTACTAGAAGTAAAAGACAAACGATAAGAATACGCAATTTAATTCCCCATGTATTTGTTAGCTGTTATGATTGTACCTATTTACTATTTTCATAAAACTTAATTCTGCAGTTTGGCCTTTTCATATTTGCTATTCTGCCAATTTGGGCCGTCTTAACCATATTGGGCGCCAGGGTGCGAAATACAGTCTTGGGGACGTAGGCTGTTTGTTTTTTGCTAAGAAAAAAGAAAACTTGATTTTAGAGTTCTATTTTAGAGAGAAGCACCAAGGTAGCCCGCAAAATTAAATTTTACGTGTTATTTCTTACTTTTTTAGGGTTCCGTACCCGAAGGGTACAAAACGGAACCCTATTACTAAGACTTCGCTGTCTGTCCGTCTCTGTCTGTCTGTCACCAGGCTGTATCTCAAGAACTGCGATAGCTAGACAGTTGAAATTTTCACAAATTATGTATTTCTGTTGCCGCTATAACAACAAATACTAAAAACAAAATAAAATAAATATTAAAAGGGGGCTCCCATACAACAAACGCGATTTTTTTGTCCTTTTTTGCTCCATATCAAAAATGGCAACAGGTAGGCACTTGAAATATTCACAAAATACTCAGTTCTATTTTAATTTTAATAATAAAATTAAAATAAAATAAATATTTAAACATGTTTGTTGTATGGGAGCCCCCCCATACAACAAACATGTTCTTTTTTCGGCGATTTTGCCTTGTGGTACGGAACCCTTCGTGTGCGAGTCCGACTCGCACTTGGCCAGTTTTATTGCAATTTGCAGGTTGTATATTTTGTCTTGCAAATTACTTAGATGGTTGTAACCCCATTGATTCACATGAAATAGTAATTTTGAATTACACGGGCTACCCTGGCGCTTCCTCCCGGCTTGCGTTTCCTAAGACCCTACGCCCGGGTGCCACGCAACCCTTGCACCCTCGGGTAAAGACGACCCTGCTGCCAATGCAAAACCGGGTGAATTGAGCCAGTATCTAAGTGTGAAAGCTTTCATATTATTCATACATTTCACCACTACAGACGGGCCCGGCTACCTGGTAGCCAGAATGAATGGAAAAGGAGCTTAACTACAATAAAAAAAAAAATACAAAAATTACATAATGAAAAGCAGTACCTAAGGAAAGTAGTAAATGTATGTCAGTAGGTAGTTAAAGTGAGTGTTAGCCAGGAAAGCACAGACGATTTTTTTCGCTCACTGCAACTCCAACAGTGTTTTTTGACGCATTGCGTCTATAGTTATAAATAAACCGTTTTAAACCAAAAAACCGGCCAAGTGCGTGTCGGGCCACGCACAGTGTAGGGTTCCGTAGTAGCCCGTTATCACAATGTAGTAAGATTCTGTTGTTCTTTATTCTAAATAGGTAAAAAAAAAAAACATATTTTGCTTTTCTATGCAAATTTTTACCCGTTACCTATTAACAAGTAACTATTTAATCTTAGTCACTTTAAAGGATGGATTTTGTATTTGGTACAAAATTATCCAACACCCAAGTTCAACGGCTATTACTGCTAAACTAATAAAGTTATCTTAACCACTATCCTGTAAAGTTCATGAAATGCACTATCATTGTGAATTTTTCCAGATTTTTCAAGCCCGCAGTTTAGGTTTTAGAGGGGGGGGGGGGGGGGGACGACGACGCCCTACTGGAACAAAAATTTGCACTTTAAAGTTTAATATTTCGTAAATGTAGCATTAAATCTAAAAATAATTTTAGCAACCTCCAAGTCATTTTAGAAGACCTATTCAACGATACCCCACAAGATGGGGTAGACGACGAAAAAAAAAATCATCCCCACTTCACATGTAGGGGAGCTACCCTAAAAAAAATATTTACCAAAATTTTATTTTACCACTTTGTCGGCGTAATTGATATACGCACTCCTACAAAATTACAGCTTTGTAGTACTAACGGTCTCTTTGAAAAACCTCGGACAGACAGAGAGACAGACAGACGGTCATGACGAAACTATAAGGGTTCCTTGTAGGAACTACAGAACCCTAAAAACGGATTAAAACCTCCACGTGGGCCGTACATTGAATACAGTACGTAACTTAGTCTCAACGCTCAGCTCAATATCGAGAGCTGAAAATACACGAGTCATAAAAAACCGTCGCGTTAAAAAATCGCACGTGCATACCTGGGCTTAAAAAATATTTATTACATACAAACAAATACATTTTTTTTTAATTCTTAGGTTCGTGAGGTTATTGATAAATTATTATTTATTAATTTGATAGTAGGTAGCTGTTTGGTCTGCAACATAGAAATTCACGCGGTTTGTTGCGCCACGATACCTAGTCTATTCCAATCCTTGTTTCCAATAGATGTTATTTCCATATAAACGAATATCAACTGTATAGCCGTGTAAATTAAGATGATTTCAGAAAAACTAGTATTATTGTAAAAGTCGTAAACTGAACGTATGGTGTTCCAAAACACATATTTGTTTGGAAACTAAATCACGAACGCAGTGTGCATAGAAAAATACTCCTCCAAGTAGGAGGAGTTATAGCTCATTTACGATTTTCCAATTTTTATGTTGCATCACAAGCTTTAAAAACTACTTGTATTGTAACTTGTTGCAGTACGATCGATGCTTGTAAATATTAACCAGCAATAAATAAATCTTATCTCTATCAGCCAGCCTTACTCTAGTAAATTAATAAAAGTCGTATAATCTTAATCATAAAATAATTTTTTTGTCATATTTGTACATTGCACATCTGTTAACCAACCAATTACAAAAATTTCTTATATCGTAAATATTAAAAAATATATAAAATATTAATGATACAGACACCTTGTAAAACAGGATGACACAAATTATTATAATTTTTTTAAATTATTTTTGTTTCTGTAGGTACTTTATCTTCACAGAAGACATTCAAAACTGACAAGTACCTAAACATTATTGCTTTGATAACTTCGTTAATTACTTACTTACATAATTAATTATTGCTATAAGAAATAAGCGAAAACCAAATCAGTGAATATTTTGAATAAAGATTTATGATAAAATAGGATTCAGAGTAATGACAAAATTCCCTAATTTTTTTGGTTCTGCATGCTTCTTCATTATGTGCCTGCGAAGTGAATCTCTACGAAAGAAACCTTTGTCACAATTAGGACAGCAATAATTCTTTTCAGCATGTCTTTTCTGGTGTATAACCAACTTCTCAGCATTTTCTAAAAACATGCCACACAGCAAACATACTACGTTACTATGTGTATGCCTAGATCTATGAGTTTTCAATAATCCCGCAGTGTACGCTGTATACTCACACATGTCGCATTTAAATGTTTTAGCCTTAAAATGTACTCTCCTTCGGTGATTGCAAAGTTCACCCATTGTGAAAAAGTTAGCTGAGCATGTTTCACACGTAAAGCTTCTAACTCCTGTGTGTCTCTTCATATGATTAATTAAAATTGCACGACTCTTTAAAGTTTTCTTACAGACCTCACATTGTACAGACTTGGGATCATGTTGTCGCAAATGTTTGTACAATTTATTTCGGCCTTTTATGATTTTGCCACAGTAGTGGCATGTTGTCACAGTTCGGTAGTCTTTATGTTTCGACTCCCGGTGTCCCTGTAGTGAGGCGTGCTGAGTGAAAAATTTCAAACAATCCTTACACTGGTACCGTCTATCTCCACTGTGGGTCACCAAATGCGCATCCATATCCTTGATACTTCTGGTGTTATAGATACAATCGTTACAATGAAATACTCTTCTTTTCCCCTGACCTTCGATGCGGACTTTTGTGGCAGCTTGACAGCTTCTAGTGTTTTTTTTCTTATGGGCATGGAAAGCTTTGTAAGATTTAAACATTCGTTTGCAGTTTGGACAAACTAATTTGGTGAGTAAGTGCACTTTCTTCCAATGGACAGCAAGCTTGCACTTACTTTTAAAGGAACCACCGCAATCATCACATATCAACTTTAAATCTATAGCCCTGCTCGGTTTCAGTAGTTCTGTATCTCCTGCATCTTGAGAATCATGAACGTCATCTTCCTTCTCAAGTGATTTATTTCGAATTTCTTCATTATCTGGTGTGTCAATTAGAAGTTCTTCACCGTCAGATATTTCATATTCCGCTTCTTCATTTTTCAGTACTACATTAACAGGTAAGATGGTTACAGGTTCCTTGTTTTCAGGTTTTTTCTTTTGAGAACTAATACATTTATTTTTATGAGATGCGTTATCACAAGGTTTTTCAATATTAGGTAATACATTATAGGGCACTTCAAGTTGAGGTATTTCTGTTTTAGATATTTCTTGTTTCGTTGTTTCTTTTTTAGACTTATAATTTTCTATGCAATAGTCTACTGTTCTATTTTCAAATACTACATCTACTTCCTTCTTAACTGGAACTCTAAAAGTTACTTTACATATCTTGGATGGCTGTTGGACTATGCTTAGCAAGATTTTGTTCGATGTTTCACATTTCTGTTTAAAAACTATGGCCGTTTCAAGTTGCAATAAGCAGTCCGGACATATTTTCCCTGGAAGTCCATCGGTTTCCTTTATTTCAATGTTTGCTACATACTTAATTTTCTCTGCTATCAAAGAGTTGTTGTATTTTTCAAACAATGACAAACATTTCTGGGATCTTTCTAAATCATACCGTAAACAGACTCGACAGTTAATATTCTTCTTTTGCTCGCTCATTATTTGTGCTTATTCACAATATTCACATCAAATAATCACCAAATAACTTCTATGTCCAAGATTTATCAAGGGTTTGTTGTTGCATCTCTTGTTATGAAAATTGAAATAAATTGATGAATTAAAGGCTTGTAATTGTTCGCGTTGTGAACATTACAGGTATTTCGTTCTTGTAGTTATTACTAAAACAACATTTGACGAAAGGAAATCATGGGAAAATAGTAAAATGATATGTTTTTGTAAAATTGTAAATAAGAGCAGAATTCAATAGAATGACATTATGAAATGACACTGACACTAACACAGGTGACGCCATCATGTCAGTACTGTCAGTTGTCACGTTATGGCTGCGTTCAGATACTATGCTCGCTTGATTGAACTGTCGTGAATCATGCTTGAATGTTAGTCCATTTATTTGTAGAATAAATGGTATAAGTGTTGAACCTGCTTGAACTCACCCTACGTAAACAAAACAGAATCTCATTATCAGGAACATAGTGCTGTCATATGGGCCCCGCATTAGGCCAAGTACTCAGTTATGCTGGAACGCGAACAGAACAAGTTCACGCGCCACTTGTACAAGAAATTATATGATGGGTAATATCCGTTTTACCCGTTGATGTACCCCACTCTGTTTGTGCTCGCTATGGTCGGGTACAACCAACTGAGGGTACGACGGGAATTCACGCTTGTAGCGTATCTGGTTAGGTTACTTCGTAGCATTGAGCATAAACCAGGAGTACTGCAGCGCCTGAGTGTATGTGTACCAGACCGCTATGTGTGGAGGCGGCGCCGCGGCGCGCCTCCACCACTGTTGGCCGTGCTGGTTGCTAGGACCAACCTTCTCGCCAAAACACCATTGACCCGCGCTATTTGGGTTATTAACGATCTTCACGTGAAGATCGATGTATTTACATGCCATTTGAGTGAACTCCCAAAAATACAGCTGTTCCTTTTATGAAATGTAGATTAGAGTAGGCTATATGTTGTTGTTTTTATTTTTGTTTTATTAAAATAAAACAAAAAATCCCCTAAATAAAACCACCAAAAAACCAAATTCCCTAAATAAATTTAGGGAATTTGGTGCATACTTGTACAACTAGTTTTTACGTTATTCATAGTTTTGAACTGTAAATTAAGTAAATTTTAAGATCACGCTATATCATTAGGTATACACCTGTAATAATAGTGGTAGGGAGATTTTAATAAATGAAAAAAATTCTTTTTTTTTAAATGCGTCAGTTCTCAGGGAATAGTGCCAACGCTATTTGTGTGATAACTTAGCTTTCTTTAAATAAGCCAAATTGAATATAATTAATAAGTCTGGAAAAGCCCTTTGCACTTTGAAGTTCCTGACTCAATACCAACAATATTGTTAAGTCATTAGTTAGGGGTTGGTAATTTCGCATAGTCTTCTCTCGTTTCGGCAGGAATTAATTAATTTATTTATTTGGAAAACTTACGCTATCATCTTCCCTTTCGTCAAACTTAGGTGGGATAGAAGTCGCAGTGTATTCACTACAAACGAAAAATTAAACGCAAATTGTAAAATAAATATTTTTTTATTTTTTTCTGTATTAATATTTTACTATAATACATATCACTTTCTTTTCTTACAATGGAATTCAGTTTTACTAACTAATATTTAACACAACTTATTATAAGTATTAGAGTAAAATACTAATAAAATATCGAAAGTTTTAAAGAATCTAAGAAGACTAGCAAAACTTTATGCAGCACAGACACGCTTTCTTATTTTTTAAATGATTAATACAATCTTGCTGACAAAATTGAAAATAGTGATTATAACCAAAAGATGTAATGACTTATAGACCTATTAACTGAACTGAATGCAATATCTTTTACATTATTTGAAATAAGTAACTTATACACTTTTTTTTTGTTGACCATCAGATTTAGAACAAAGCACATACGATAGCACTGAAATACACACATTACTTTGAATGTACAATACAATCGTCAGTCAAATAACCACATAATACAATAATATTGAAACAGTCAAATCATTAAAATTACTACAGTGTGCCCAGTATATCTTGGCAGGCGACGTAAACAGTTAACTAGGTATCATTAGATACTCAAAGCTCATTTATTTTATTTTATTCCAAGATTTACTGGGCAACCTTTAGCTTTTGGTTTGATGGATCATGGATCTCCATTGTATATGATGATGGGCCATTTAAAATGTGTTCAAATCTCTGGACTCCTCTTTACGGACTACTTGAATATTAAAAAAACAACTTTCCTGTAATGGTAAAGTTCTATAGCTTATGACGTCGTACTTACCAGCATATTACAGAACAAAAAATTTACTGAGATTGTAAATTGCACAAAAATCAAGATGACGTCATAGCATCGTTTTTCCCGCCAATCATTCAACTTTTATTCTAATTTTTTTTTATCTTACATTTCAAATATTAATCAGAGACTACGAATACTAAGGCACTTTTTTTTCAGACACACATTAGGTATTTTTTATAAAACTTAAATTGAAGAGTTTTTAATGAGTAAATCTCACGAACGAAGGTATTTGGTCCCAAAAACATTACTTACATTTTTTTTTATTAACAAAATAATGCACTAGTATTACTTTAATAATGCCGCCAACCTTAGTGAAATAACGTGAAAAATTATTAAAATTAACTTTAACCTATTGTACTTGACTACATGGCTTTTGTATTAGCTACCGTCTGTACTTTTCTTATCATCAAAATATCTACTAATTGATATATAATGTCTGTTCATTGGTCTTTAACCCATAGGTATTATGAAATCTTGCATTCCAGTATAGTTTTATAACTTTAGAAGGCCAATTTACGTGCGTACGTATTTATCGTAATACTTAGATCAGCGGGGTAATTGCTTAAAACACTACCAGTAGCTAGCAATGCTTTTATTTTGACAATTCAACAACATTCATTGCGTTACGTTGTTGAGTAGACAAATTTTTCGAACATTTATAGCAATGGATTAGCAACATCCTTTAAAATGATTCAGTATAGTGCCTGTGTGTTTTTGTTTGTGTTTTGTTTTTACTTTAAAATATACGTTCATGGCCCCCACAGATCATACCCTTATCTAAAAGTTTAGTTATAAAAATCTCTTGAGTTATAAAATTATGTTCTGTGGCAGCCACTGACAGCAGTTACAGGTAAGTTTACTAAAGAATTTCCTTGTTTGAGGAAAAACAAGTAGGTACCTATAGCTAACATGGGCAAATAGAAGTTCGATTTAATGTAATAGTTCACAGTAAAACGACCTTTATCAATGGAATGCGAAGAGCTAATTACATTTGGAATTACCAAGTCTAAACAAAGGTTCCGTCTAGTCATTAGTTAGGAAATGCGTCAACCTTCCCGTGAATTCCAAATGTAATGATTCATTGGTCGTCTAGTATTATAGTGGTTATAGGTAAACAGCTGATTAATATACTCATCTACAGATCGTCAGTGTCGAGACATTTTTAATAGAAATTACGTCATATCACGTCTTAGGCACAATAACAAACATAAAAAAAAGAAAATAATTCTTCGTACAGCGAAAATAACGAACGCGTTAAAAAAGGCTCTACCATCTCGACAGTTTTGGGGGGTATGATACGTTTGACGTAATAAAGCTTTGGTTTTCTAAGAAAGCGATGAACGGTCTGACAATAGCTGCAAGAAGGTACAGCGTGTTTTTGACACCTGGTGAAAATGACAGATTTTCATGACGGTACCGCTATCCTAGGAACCCAATGTTTAAAGCCTCCTCTACACGTAGACAGATTCATCAGCAAATGGCCATCTGCGAATGCCTCCGCCGACGTGTAGACGGGGTAGGTATTTGACGTCGGCAGAGGCTAAATACCTACCACAGACTAGCAAATTACCCTGTCTACACGTCGGCGGAGGCATTCGCAGATGGCCATCTGCTGATGAATCTGACGACGTGTAAAGGAGGCTTTAGGCATAGCCGCGTAATAAGACATAGCTTAGTGTCGTGTGACAGGCCCATCAGTTACTGTTTTATATACCTAAATACTCAGCCTCTAATGTACCCACTGCTGAGATCCAGGTCTCTTCTCTGTGAGGGGGGGGGGGGGGGGGGGGCGAAGACATGTGACATCTACCAACCCGCACTGGGCCCGCGTGATAGATTACTGTTTTATATACGAAGAATTATTCCCTTTTCTATAACGCTACCAAGCCAACTTGCTTCAAAACATAGTCTGCCAAAATTTTACAAGGTATCTTAACTAAAATATTGTCCTGTGTCAAACACTGTCTTAACGCCACCACTCCACTGTACCCTAAAATTGAAATAGTCTACCTAATAAACGTACGAACTAAGTTCAAGTCAGAAGCTTCAATCCGGTGGCTCTTGGTGAGAGCAGTGTGGTATCGGCGTGGGCGAAGATTTGAAAGCTCTTGGGAAGAGTGAGGAGTATGAAGGGGGTGGTTCGTATTCTGGCGGGGAGGGGGGCAGGGGCTGCGTGAACAGCTGCTGGGAAGCTGCCGTGACCGTGACGGTTGGTGACAGGTCGATGCAAGATGGCGGAATGTTCACCGGCGTGTCTGATGGCTTTGAGCGCTTGCAGCAACATTCTGGAAGGAAAATAAATATTGGGATTAGTATGGAGGCAGTTGCTGAGTAAAGTCTGACTGGGCTTCCTGGTTGTTTTTTTTAATGTGATGTCAAACTTCAAGACAGTTGCAAGGTTCAAGACATAGTAGGTACCTAAAAATTTTAAGAGACTTAAATCTTGGATGTATCAAGTGTACAAAGTATCCATCCATTGTTAAATCGTAATTTTGTTAATCACGAGAATCTAGTACTTAGCATCTCTTGTACCTTCAGTATAAACATATCAACAGTTTAACATCATCATTTCATCCCGGAATCACTCACGGTCATATAAATGCCTCCTTTCCTATCTGCAATTGTCGAGTCCCTAGCGACCCTCGGCCAGATGTCTCCCTCAACTTTGATGACATCATCGGCCCACCGCTTCCAGACATCCCGGGTTTCTTACAGGTTAATAACGAAGGAATACAAAAATAAACTCACCCCAAGCCAAACAGAACATGAGTATGGTGGCGCAGACCAGCATACCAACCACCAGGTAACTCCACGGGCCGTACGGCTTCAGGGCAGCTGCGAACTCCATGAAGGCGTTCGAAGACTTCTCGCTCTCGCTGATCTTCACTGAAAGAGTCAAATCGCCTGTTGTCAGTTAGGAACATCTGCTGCTAGAGCTAAAGCATGAATTTTATGATTTTTTTTTAGGACTTGGAGGTATGACATTAAAATTTATTAGACAAAAATAAAAGATTTGGTAGTAAGGTCGGGCGGGGCTATTTCGACTATAAGATCACAAACGTCAACTTCAAAAGTCTGCACACTCGTCTTTGAATACGTTATGATAGATTTAATGAATTTATGTTATAAAAGCTTTAATTGAGATCTTTCTTACGTAGGTCTTATACAGAATAGTCATCTTATATGTTCACAGTAACGATATTTTTTAAATTGGGAAGAAATAGTTACAATTACCCCACAATGGGGCTATTTCAACTATGCCACATATGTATCGTACTAAAGCCGTTATCGTTTTGAAATTGAGAGCCTGAGTATATTATGGCATAATTCATACCAATCTATGGCTTATTGTCGCCTAACATGGTTCAGTAACGTACCTAAAATACTTTAAACACCTTGGAGGGGCAATTTCGACTTTTTACATAGGTAGTAGTGCAGGGACGTATGCCAACCAACATAATCGATAAATCAGATCAACAACAACCATGAATAAACATTTATATAAAATAAAAAAAACATGTTACATGTATTCTTGAGACTATTGTGGACCGTGGCATTTCATGAAAATCAGCAGCTTGATAACAGTCATTTTTTTATTGCGTACATTTTCTACAGCCGTAAGTAGTTCGTCTAGCTAGTGAGTACTGTTTAACATTTTTGCCTTATAATTTCACACCATCTAAAACGATACAACAACCAAAGCGCAAAAGTAGTGAATAAGCCATAAATTAGTAGAAAAGCGGACGAGAGACAAAAAACTTTTATGACAAGATAGAAAATTCTTCAAACTGCATGACATTTTTTCACAACTATAATAAACGGTTTGATCACCATTTAGAGATTTAATTTACCAACAGTGGTTCCCTGTACATTTTATCGCAGCATGTGCCAATGTTTTTGTTATACCTATAGTATCGATATCATCACATCACTAGTGTTTCGCAATACCATACAAAAATTAAGCGGGGTAATTATGACTTTGGGTTAGTCGAAATAACCCCACTTCTTCTTTTAGTGGGGCTATTTAAACTAACGAAAAATCACATCAAAAACGTATAATTTCAAAGAACAAATAAGCGAAAAACCATTTACAGTTTATATTTTCCCTAGTCACTGTTTAATATTGTAAAAACAAGCGTTTTAAACACAACTTTTGACGGTAAAAGTGACGAGCGTCTTTTGTTGACACATGCACAAAATGTCGTCTGACAAAAAAAAGCGTGTGGGTCAAACAGTTCGCGGTTTAGCAGCTCCATCTATGAAATTTTGTATAAATAATCTGTTCAGCTACCTGGATGTAGATGGCGTTTTGGTACAAATACAGTAGAATAACAGTTATTGTCATTAGTTGAAATAGCCCCATAGTCGAAATAGCCCCGCCCGACCTTATGCTGTTTTTTTGGTCAATCTCTATTTACTTTTATAGATATAACTGTACAAAGATCTTCAGGCGCGTGGCAAAAATCGGAACTAACGCCGCCATTTTGTTTTTTACACACATTTAGCAAAACAATTGCCCGCCTGTTAATGTCAATCAAGCGCTAAAAGATAAAGATAGAAGATGGTCAGTGGGATTGTTTGGTCAGCGGGATTGTCCGAAAGGGTTACCGCTGGCCCGGAACATAAAAGGCTAAGGAAGGAACACGGGTGGGTTTTAGTCAGTAAGAGTCTGACACTCCCTTCTGCTCCACCCAGAGCGGGAGTGGTCATTTGATGATTTCCCATACGCAAAAAAAAGCGCTAAAAGATCCATGTAGCACTGTATAGTAGGCACAGACGCCAGAACAACATGCTACTATAATCTGTCAAATTTCTTTAATAGATTTTCAAGTTAATCGTTCAAGGTTGAATGGAAAAATTTAACAGTTTCAGGTAGCTTGATATGCGCTGGAGTCCGTACCTAAGTAAGTATAGATCTATATTTCTAGCGCCACCATTTTGTTTTTCCAGCCATTTTGCAAAATAATTGGTCAAATGTTTACCAACAACGCCCTCTGTTAATGACATTCAATCGCTAAAGTATCCTTGTAGCACTGTATAGCTATCGTGACTGATTTTGGACGTACTTTAGTAAGTAAGTATATCTGTACTTAGAAAGGCTGTATTGTGGTAGGTGCCTGTTTAAGCATTTAGTCATTCAGAAAACATAAAATATTATTTTATATTTAGTTTTCCTAAATAAAATAATTGCCTACGTACCATAGTATCCATGCGAAAACAATGTAGGTAAATATTGATGTAAGGTTTTCCCCCATCGACACAATGACCCATATATCCACGTATCCCTTTTACCTACACCTTATAAGTAGGATATATATGAATGGTGACAATAGTAGATTGTTATACAAGGGTCGGAAGGAATCAATTCCCATACGAGGCATTTAGACGCCCGAGCGCAGCGAGGGCGGCTATAGTCTGAGTGGGAATTGATGACTTTCACCCGCGTTAAACACTCTACTTTTCATTTCGAATTTAAGGAAAGTAAAAAATAGTAGATTTTCTAAAATATTTATTGATAAAATTACATGAATAATAGGTACCTATTTATTAATCTTTTTTAAATTTGAAGTATGGAACACACCACGTCACCCACATGAGTAGATTCTGTGTCACCACCGCGGGCCGTCCCGCTTACTAGGGCCCGTATTATTATCATTCTGTCTGCATTCTTACTTTTACCATTTTTCATAAATTACTAAGAAAACACGATAATCTTAAAAAAAAATTACTAAAAATTGTGTTGCGACGTGACACTTTTTAGTGCTGACCGTCCACCCAACTTTCTTATTTCGATTCAAAACTTGCATACAGCCTAATCGATACTCGCAATAAAAAAATTGTAGAAACTGAATAAAAACTCTTTAAACTAACAAAATGTATTGAAATGTAAAGTGTTTGCAAAATATCCAATCTATAGAATTAATTAATTATCTTCATTCTCAAAAAAACTTCTGGTAAGCCTACCTAAAAAATGTTTACTGGGAATTCTGTAGTAAACTATTAGAAAGTATCAAAAATAAAATCCACAATAAATAATTGTTCAATAAATTAAAATAATTTTAAACAGCGAGCGCATTCCGAATATAAATTCAATTATAGAAGCATTTCGGCGCGAAATTCAGTAAATGAGGTACCTACCTATGCTATGGCCTGTCTGTTATTGACATGATATTAGAAGAGATTGAAATGATATTAGAAAAGCATAAATCATTATTATAAACAATGCTTATTGTATTTATTGCTTAAAATAATTTTATTTTATTTTCAAATATCGATTACATTCGTCATATTAATTACTCGATTCAATACAAATTTAAAAAAAAAATGTTCGGAATAATCGCTTTTACACATCATTGCAATAAAAAAAAACAATAATGGTCGGCGATTTTGAACACAAATTGAGTAGTGGTAATGATTAATACGTATTATTGAACCTGTGTTTGAATATTACGTTAAAACATGGGCATTTTCGTGTTGTTTATAATATTATCAATAACATTTGTCACATTTTAAATCTTATCTACATCTGTGTGTGTGAAATTTGTGAAAAGCAAAAATGTAAACACACACGATTGGATATAAAAAAAAAATTCATTACCACTACTTATTTACCTTAAACTATTGATAAATTCGTCAAATAATTAAATGATGTATATTCACAGCCCCATATGGTAAAGTCAGGATTTTCGAAATCCCCAATTTTTATGTTTTTTAGCCTCGACCACAACTGACATCAAAATGGCGATTATCGTACCTATGTATGTTGAATTTATTCAAGGTAAACTATTAACTTGTGCGCTAAATATGAAAGATTTAATGGCGATATCATATGAGTTTTTATCCAACTCTCCTAATTTACGCACATTCATAAGATTTGATGGGTAGCATAATAAATATTTACATAATCAATTAAGGGTGTCGTATGTGACTGAGCTGACTACCTAACTAAATTTATTCTATTTTTAAATTTCATTCCCGCCCTAGGGAGGGAAGCAATTACTATGAGTAATTCCCGCCCATGGGTGGGAAGCAGCGTTTTCCACCCGCTATTCGGATCAAACAAACACTACTTTCCGAGTATGAGAGATGAAAATAAATATCCCCATTCAACAATAGCGAGGAAATAATGTAGAGTACAATACTAATGTACTTTTTGTGAGCAACTAATAAGGAAACTTATTACAATATAATTATGGTGTGATTTGTTTTGAGAACACCCATTGATAATGGGGACATTCCCGTGTCATAAAAATGTACCTAATTATAATCAGAAGGTTCTACAGCACGTCCTTGGCTTGCCAACTTGTAATCAGGACCTGAAGGCCGTTACTTAACAAAAGAGATCGGTCATACAAACACACAACTGTAGCGTTTTATTTTCGCGATGCAAGCTTTTCTTAGAGCACGGGGTTATGCGTTATGAATATAATATGGGGTTATGATGAAGAGCTGCGTTGAAACAGGTAAGTAATAAGCGAACTTGGCAAGAAAGAACTTGCTTTAGAAAACAAACACACGCAATAAACTATATGAATTACAGAATTAGGGACAGAAGATAGATTAGGGATTAAATTATTACAGATTAGAACGTTAATAATACCTATTTGCTGAAAGGTTTAGGAATTTCGGATACATCATCAAGGCAACATAAACACCAGTAGTTACTTATTTTCCAAAAATCCACCAATACCGGTAAAACATCAAATGATAAATGATTTTATTTTTGTAAGTAGGTCGGCGTTTCCTATCTGACTACTCTGAGAAGAAAGGCCGAAACAAACTCAGAGGTCACAGTGTCTTTTAAAGTCCAGACATAATCTTGGTCAGGTTATATGAAGACCATGGGAATCCATGTCTGAGATGGTATTTTGAGGAAATAACCACACAGATTGAGTCGTCACACGGGGAGACACCCGGCCCAAAACCGTCAAGCCCCCCGCCTTCACAACAGTGAGACACCCGTTTCGCGCGGCTTATTATTACTGCTGAATAAGGTCTAAAATCCTGTGAGGCAGTATTACCCTATGGTCCGGTAGACAAATAATCGACTAAATGAATGATTAATAAAGAAAAAAAAAATGAGAAGGTCGTAGACATGTCGCGCAGCGGGACATCGGCGCGTGATAGATGTTGACGCCATAAGTGACGGCGTAGTACCAGTCTATAGCCCGGTTTTCACCGCGAGCGGAACGGACCCATTAATGACTTCGTTCGTTCGTTCTAAGGGATCGGACGTTTTTAGGATAACCTAAAAACGTCCGGTCCGTCTGGCGTCTGCTCCAGACGGATCGGACGTTTTTAGGTTATCCCGGTAGGTACGCTGGCGTAGACTGGATAATAGAACGAATGAACGAAGTCATTAATGGGTCCGTTCCGCTCGCGGTGGAAACCGGGCTTTAGAGTCTATCAAAAAGTACTCTGTGCGGTGTGTGGGTTAATGCCACAGACTAAAATATAATGCAGGTAATGCCATGAAAAGTTCCACCTGACATGACCAAAACACATTGAATCCCTTTTAAAATTGAATACTTACTTATAACAGAAGGTTTCGTCATCCCATCAGGCTGGTCCAAGCCCAGCAACTCCTGGTTCCTGGCCGCGAACCTCCTCAGCAGCTCCAGGAGTGGGGGGTCGTGGCGATGGGAGCAGGCGCTAGGGTCCTCGTCTTCACCTCCAGGGCAGTGACGTACTCCATCGCAGACCAGGTATGAGGATATGCAAAGGCTGGTCACCCCGCATATGAACTGGGAGTCATTGTTGCAGATTGAACCTGGAATAAGGAAAGAAGGCATGTTGAAACAAAGTGGCTAAGTGCTGGAAAATGCCACATTCCCACGTGGGTAGGTAGAAAGGTCAGAGAGAGACTGTCAAAGATTTATGGATTTATAAAAGACTATCTAAGATAAAGATGGCTTTAAAGCTCCTTATCGGCCTTATCTTTAGGATGCTAAGCACACGATCTATGCGGTTTTTCTTTTTTCTTTAAATGCAATAAAACAAAAATCAATTTCATTTTGCAGGTACGAATTGCTTGCATTTGAATAGACAACACTCCGTACCTACAGCCAAAAGCTAAGCACTGTCTATGTAGAAACTATTCTACCCTGTTTAACTAGAAGATTACTATCATTAGATAAGTAGTTCTACTTATATTCGCAATGTATTAGGACACTCAATCATTAAAACATGTCACGACTTTGTTTTACCACCGCGCCGCGCTGCCGCCATATTGTCGCTGTCGAAACCGTTGAGTAACGCTAAGCGCACACGCACTTATCAGCCGCATCGGGCTCGCGGCGCATCGCATTTCTGCACCCCGTCTATAGGCCGATTTGGTGACGTGATGCGAGAGCTCAGTGATTCGTGAACTTGTGACAACTATCACCCCTCCCGCACCGCGCAGCTACCTCAGGAAACGTCTCAGTTAACCGGCCTTTAGGTGTGATGGTTCATATAAAACATCAAGTCTGTATTCCTCGCAGGGTTAGGCAAATGTGTACCTATAGTACAGCCACATTTCGCCAGATGTGTACCTATAGTACAGTCACATTTCGCCAGTTAAAGTCCCATGTGATGTGAGGGCGAGCCTATTGTCATCGACGGACACCACACACCGCCACCAGACATCCAGACACCGACCTGCTATCGAGTAATTCCAGATGGTCAAACCCAATAGCACTTTACCTGCAGTGCCGGATTAGCCCATAAGCAAGTTAACCAATTGCTTAGGGTATCACGTCTCGGGGGGCACCATAAGGCAGAAACAGCACCGTAAACAGTATTTGCTAACACATAATGGCAAGGCTGTTTATCAGCAAGAAATTACAAGACCCAAAAGTCACTCTAGAGATGTGCGCCAATCTTTACAAATCGCTCGTCGTTGTTTTGAAAAAAGTCGAGGTGACTAGTGGATAGGAGGGCCTACAGGCGTGGATTACTTAGGGCATCAAGTAGTCTTAATCCGGCACTGTTTACCCGACCCGGAAAGCGAACCTAGGACTTCATGCTCAACAGTAGCTTGCGACCACACGAGGCAGTTGCAAAAAGATAATTTTTGAAAAGGAGGTTTTGCAATGTGTTGGTCGCTTAAATGGTACCTACCACTATTAACCGCGGTGACGACCAGCCGCAACTTCTCAGTATGCTGGTAGGGGGAGGTGGGGGGATTCCAGACGATCCTCAGCTTCGACGGCAGCAGCTTGGTGCCGGCTCTCGCTGCCACAGCTGCCGCGTTTCCTCCGCAAAGGTTTAGGCGCCACGTCGGAGTTTTAGCGTCTCCGATATACTGGAAACGAAAAAAAAAGTTGCCTTATTAATTAGAATAAGAATAATTATGTTTTGTAAGAATACGAGTATAATAAGTTGGAAAATATAGATAGTAAGTTCCTGTCATAATTTAAACCGACATCAAAAAGGAGGAGGTAATCAATTCGTCTGTATAATATGTATACATTTTATATTTATATAAACGATTGTATTATTGGAACACCTTCATTCAGGCAATCATGCTGCTTATCGAGGAGGTAGCCTTTTGACACCTCTTCGCTGTAGTAAAGAGATGACGAAGAAATATATGATATGAAACATATAGGTTGTAATCTACACAGGATGGGTTTTTACAAACCATAGCACGCGTGGGTTCCATACCCATCGAGTACCTTCGTTCGTCGGGAAACAACAACAAAGTACTTGCAGATATAAATGAAGACATTTGACTCCAATTAACCCGAATATTCTTGTAATACAATAAGTGTACTACCGCATAAGGCCGGCCGCACACGGACCACCACGACCCCGCGTTCGTGTGTCGCATAAGCATAGCATATATCAGCCTATAAAAGGGATGGCGAACCTCTATACATCTTCGCCATTTTTCCAAATAAATATTAACTGTGGCCATACCATGCCAACATACAATCTTGTCTACTGGAAAAAAACTATATGTATACTTTCACAATAATACTCTTTATTAATATCATAATATACAATAATGTTAACTTTTTTTTTTAAGACGTTGCCCCACTCTAGGAATTTCTCCTGTATTGTGGGTGCGTTTACAAACATTGAGTCCTTTGTTAATAAATAAGAATGTTGATGTTCACATACACAAACAGCCAGACCCAGAACAACTACTTGTAGGCAGTACATAATGAACAATTTTATATATTTACTAGCGAATGTCCGGCATGCGTCGCAGTACATTTTTTTTTGTTAGGAACCTTTTCCGGCGCGCACACAACAAGTTACCAAAGTTTCATCACAATCGGGCGAGCCATTAGGTATCGAGTTTTTGCGAGACTAACGAACAGCAATTGACTTTTATACTTATTAAGATTTAAATTAAAAAAAAAAAACAAATTAGTACGACTTCTCCTGTTGCAAACTAAATGACTTAGGTACCTACCTATCTAAATTTTCTGAAATGATGCCGTGCCCTAATTATTTTGTTACGTGCCACCAATGGCACGCATGCCATTGGGTCGCCGTCCCTGGCCTATAATGTTCCCACTGCTGGGATACAAGCCTCCTCTCGGTGAAATGCCGGTTTCCTCAAGATGTTTTCCTTCACCGTTTTGAGAGCAGTGATGATTGAATAATTTACACAATGTAAAGTGCCTGCGGGCTACGTCGACATAGGATGCAAGTTGAGCGAGCGAAGGGCACCCCGAGGTTCGGTTTCGTTAGGTTACTGTTTTCAAAATGGTAGCACTGTGTGACTCCTTACAAGAGTGATAGAAGCGAGCCCTTGTATAGGTTAGGTTTTCTTGTTAGACACAACGACCTACAATTCGAAAATCGCGGTCGTTACCATTGGGTCACCACTGTTCTTCGTTCGGTTCTTGTGTGAATACACTCATATCCGTTGATTCAGTTGCATGGCATTAGCACAATCATGAGAAAAAATTGCAGTCATATACACACCTAATTAAACAATATTGTTGTTTTATGTGCTTAATAAAACAATGAGTTTTGGATCCCAAGTAAAGTTTCGAAAGTTATGTTTGAAAAGATAACGGAAAGAGATTGTTTGGACCTCATTTTCTTAAAAGTGAGTAATTTTAATGATGTTGTTAAGGTCGGAGTAATTACTTACGAGACGAAAAGCTTGCAATTAAATAGGATACTAAGGCTCAATTTACAGCGCCGCGGAACGGAGTGGAATCGAATGTTCCTAATAGCAAAATGAACTTTATGTCAATTGTCTAACGTGCAAACTAGATACGAGCTTGTTACTGCGCGAATTCCCGAGAATGCGCTATAATTCTCCAGAAGATGCGCGACCTGTGCGTATGGGTGCATCTAATTTGTGCGTTACTATTGACATAAAGTTCATAATGCGTTGTACAAAAAAAATCGCTTCCATTCCGTTCCGCGGCGGTGTAAATTGAGCCTTAAGCAGCAAAAAAACAAATGTGATGAAACCTGCAAGTCTAGTACAGTTGGAAGAAAAAGTTGTACTTAAGCAAGTTTGACGTGGATACCGTTAAATAGATGCTAATAGAGGAAAACTAGAATAATTCAGTAAAGGAGCATCCATCAGAAGCATTCGGTAATGAACAAGGGCTGAAAGAGGAATTTTAGGAAGTATAGGTACAATATACAGCGATCTAGTACAGACGCCAGCACATCAAGCTAATACAATCTGTCAAATTTCTTTAATAGATTTTCAACTTTATCGCTAAAATATAATGTTCAATGTTGATTGCGAAATTTTTCAGTTTCGGGTAGGTATGTGCTAACGTAAGTACGGGTAACGTTATACTTGATGTACTCACAATAAGTAACTTGCAAGCATCTGTACTGTTGTTAACGGGCGCTGCTTGGTCGGTGGCGGTGTCTTGCGCATGCGCAGCTGTCCTTGCGCTCCACTTGCGGTTTAATGCCCCTGCTTGTGGAGGCACCTGGACGTCTGTCACGCCAGTGACGCCTCTCTCCCATTCTGCTAGTGACTCCTGGAATTAAAGAAAGGAATATGGTTAGCGTTAGATTCATTCATTTGTTTTGCTGTAGAAGTCTTTACAATTTTTGATGTGAAAACTTCTTTAGCGTTAGGCATTTTTTGAGATGGGGACCAAACCATTGATGAACTCGCGCCACTGTTACCGTAAGCGACACTGCGCGTGTTTTGTTTATAAGACGATTAAAATGTGCCACTGTTTTTTTACCAAAGAATACTATGAGTCTTTCAACAAAAGCTTAGTCATTAGTTCAACGCATGTCTAATGCCATCTTAATGTCAAATTGTCTTGCAGCCGAAGTTGCGACGGAAAAGTATTGCCATACAACGTGGCAAAGCCGCCAGTCCCTTGGGTACACCAGTCAACAGCGATGCGGAGGAATTTTTCGACGCAATATTTATAGTTTTAGACAGATTATTTATTTTAATTTTAATAGTTTGTACGTTAATTTAGTAGATATAAGAAGTTTATCCAGTGTATACATTTTTATCCCTTGATACCTATTGAAAATATTTATTTCAGACCAGGCACACAGTAAATGATACTAGTCCATAATATTATGTTAGGTAGTAGGTAGATATGTATAGCTATGTTAGTAACGTATTAAAAAAACAAAGTAAAATACTTAGTTATATATTATTATTATGAGCCTGTGTTGTCCCACTGGAGGGCAAAGGCTTCCCTTCCCTCTTTCCACTTTTCCCGGTCTACTGCGATTTTGGGCCGATCCTTTCAGAAGGATCCAGCTCATCCTGCCATCTCTTAATGTCTCGCTGGACTAAAGTGGAACTGGGCTGGCCGTATCTGTCGCATGTCGGAGCAGCAATATGCAAAAGCCACCACTCAGTGGATCCCCAATGGCAGAAAACGACTGCGCGGCAGGCCCAGAAAGAGATAGTTATATAATTCCTCAAAAAAAAAAAAATCTAATTCCATTCATAAAAATACGCGTGAAACTAACCCTAGGGCGACAGCAGTACCGATTAGTGAATAATTAATTTCGTGGTATTTTTTTTGTACATGATAAACCATGAACTTTATCGAATTAATTGCCATGGGAATTTTTACTCATCATGGTTTCTTACTTCTCATAATTAAGCGCAGTGACCGACCTTAACATTGCCACAATGTTACAGTTAAAAATAAACCCCAAAGTATTTGTCGGTAGCAAGAAAAAATGGTTTTGCGTCAGAGGTGTCAAAGATTTTGACAGGAGCACAAGAGTTGCCAAAGCTGAACGAGTACGTACAACAAGTCATTTCACAGTTATTTTACCGTTGATTTTCCATCACTGTCCAAATCAAAGTGATATTTATTCTCATTCTAATAAGGTGGCTATTGGGATGCTGCCACTGACAAGTCTGCCAAAATCATCGTGATCTTTATTCCCTTTACAATAAAGTTGTGTTGGGTTGCTGCTGTCAGAGATAAAATATCTGTGGAAGGACTGTAAGTAGCTGAATGAGTCATAGTACACTGTCGTTCATTTTTCGACCAAGTGGTTGTGCCTATTGTCATCGGTCAAGCTGATGACGGAATACAATAGGCACATCCAGAGTCCAGGCAGAGTCTACTCAGTAGTGAATGGTCTGTTTTAGCCCTAGATATCCGAGAGATATGCGTTGACTCTATATTTGTTCGAGTTCAAATGTCACCACCTTTTTCCCACTCCTGAAACTCACACAAAAACAAAAGTAACACATGATGATGCTTTTTTGGCACACACCCAAGAAAGTAGGCGTTACACTTTTGTGCTATCTTATTGTACGCATGCTCAAAAGGGGCGGGCACTAGAAAGTATAGATACAGTCACTGAATGCACACATGCAACTCTGCACTGCGTAACACACTATCAATCTCAATCTGAATCATTTTTTTTAAGATATTGCTAGTCCATTGCTTCATATGCTCGAAAAATGTGTCTACTCAACACGTAAATAACGCAATGAATGTTGTTGAACTGACAAAACCTATTGCTACTGATTGTGTGTACGCAATTAAATTTTTGGTCAGTTTTATCGGATGGGGGCGACATGTGCCACGCCTCCATGACATATCCTTCGATATCCGTAGTTTTAGTTAAGGTATGCGTAAAAAAGTGATTCATTTAGGAGTCTATCAATTTAGGTATGAGCAAGACTTAGAATAACCGTCCAGCATAGAGTCTGTCAAGCGAGTCTTGTCCCATGAAAAATGCGGCAAATTCAAAAATCATACAGGTGTCAACACTGATATAGTACGCTGAAAACTGGTTTGATACTTGAATTTTTGTAGATAACATTTTTTTTGGGATAAATTAAAAAAGTGCATTCCAATGTAGGTATTTATTAGTCACATTCAGAACTAAAATCAGAATCTAGAAATTCAATGCCTTCATAAGAGAAATCACTGTCAGTATCATCATTACGAACAGAAATGATGAAGGGTTCCAACTCCGTTTCGGTTATCCTGTCCCTTACTTTATATTTGTTTTCTACAGAAATAGTGTGATCTGTGCATTTTTTCCAATCATTGGCTGTGACACTATTAAAACATTCTTTTATAAGGTTCTCCATTTCATTACCTGGAATTCCTAAGTTTTTGCTGGCTATTTTCCTTTTAGCCAAACTCCATATGAGTTCAATTGCGTTCAGGTCACAATGATACGGCGGAAGTTTCAAAACCTCATGGCCATGCTCTTTCAAAAATTCTTCAGCTTCATACATTGGAGTTGTTTTATTTTCATTGACAAGGCACATAAGCTCTGCCTTTGTAAAGTATTGTTCATAATTAATTCCATTTTCAGTTAGCCATTTCTGAATGTCAGCCTTTAAATCATTCATAGTTGGTGGCTTATTAATTTGCGTTACATGATAGCTAGCGTTGTCCATAACAATGACACTGGGCTGAGTTAAATTGGGTATTAATTTTTCACGTAACCATTTCATAAAATTATATCTGTTCATATCATCATGATAATCTGCCATTTTTGATTTAGTACTGAATACTAATAACGCATTGGGGACAAAACCTTTTTCGGATCCAGCATGAACAACAATATGCCTTTTGCCTGATGATATTTTTTCAATTACTCCGCTAGTGGATGGGCCTTGCCATGATTTTTTAACTTTATAATTTTGGTGGACGTAGGTTTCATCAAGGTAAACTATTAATTTTCCTTGTTTTCGCTTTTCATCAATTGTTCTGAGATACCTATGTCGCCATGCAGATAGTTCATACTTTTCAATAAGAACAGATCTCTCATTTTTATTTTTTTTGAATTCAAATCCATTTTTGAGCAATAATTGTCTCAATGTTTCATGACTTCCAGTAAATCCAATTGATTCTCTTAAATCTGCAACCAAACTTCGCAGAGTTGGTACTTGCTTTTTTACACAGTAAAATTCATTAATTTTATTGCGTATTGCTGATAAATCAAAATCATCTAGGTTGGCTACAGTTGGCTGTCGTGGACGCTTTTTCCCTGGTGTGTTCCATTCACCGTGGTTAATAGCACCTTCTTTTTTTATTCTTCGCAATGTTTTAACACTTATATCTGAAAGTTACAAAAAACGCACAAATTATAAGATAACCTATGTAGAAAATGCAGGGTAAACAAAAAAAAAATATACTAACCTGACATGGCAGCGATTTTCGTCAGATAGTCTGTTTCAGATTTAATTTTTTTATTGTCTTCTATGGCTATGAGTTGCTTAACTAAATTATTAATTGTGCTTTTTATTACTTCATCATCCAAAGTGGCTGAAAAAAAATTGTGTGTTATTAAAAATGCAGAAAAAGTAAGTTTCAGTTCAAACAACAATCTCTTAAAGTGGCTATTACTATTATGTGACCTAGTAAGATTCAACGTCATGACTACGACGTCTGAATCTAAATCCAAAATCGTCAGTAAAATAATAAGTATCAAAAATGTTGTAGCCAACCTACCTGATGTTGACACGATTTCATCCAAAATTCGTCGTTTTTCCGTTATCACGTTGTCAGATTCAATCTTTACATCATTATATTTATTAATCATTGTAAACAACATGCTCCTGACACTACTTTTTATAGGTTTTGGCATTATTAAATAACAAAAATCAACAAAATCCGGAATGCTACGAGGTTAGAACAGAACTTGTGACAATCCGTTTGACAGATTATTAGTGTTGCCATTATAAGAAATCAGCTAAATGGTCGTGGACGCGACTCGCTTGACAGACTCTAGCTTAAACATTAGATAATCGTGCCGAATCGAACATTAATCAATATTATCGGAAGAATCCTCTAAACGCTGTTCGCAAATTCGAAACCCGAAAATTTTGACAGTTTAAATCAAGTAAACGACCGCCATTTTTCCGACAGCTATTTGCTGTCGGGGGCTAGGCAAATCGGGTAACCCAAAATGTTTCATTTTCGATTCGGAAGCAAGGTCGAGTGGTTGTGAATAGCTATGCTGCTAACGTTCATCCTGGGGGCCTAAAAAGGCCACTTTGGAGAATCATAAAAGGAATTATAAAATGGCGAAGACAGTCCGTGTTTTTCTTTTTTTTCGCTGCACTACGTAGGTACAATCAAATAGATTGGGATTGGATTTGGATTGGATTGATTGGTATTTTCGCACAGACAAAAAAAATAACTGAAAAATGCTTCACCTTCTGTTATCCTTTTATGATTCTGCCAAAGTGGCCTTTTTAGGCCCCCTGTTCTGAGTATCATAGAAATTATGAATTGGAAATGCTACATTCGATCTTACAAATAAATAATAATTTAGTTAGAACTTATCGACACGATCTTATTGTAGAGATTAAGTTTTATTTACAGTTAGTGATCATGAAGTTAAATCATAATTTTAGAGGACAAGTTAAGAATTAGAACGCTGTAGCTCAAAAGAATAAGTAATAAACTAAAATGATTGTTTCAAAAGACACTATAATTGTTCCTATTAAAATAATATCAGACTTGAGCAAGCGATTAGGCATCGTAATGGTTAAAGTTATTAAGAAGATGATTATTGAGTTTATTATTTGTCTGTTGTTGCCTAACGCTGGTCATTCTGGTAATGATGCCACTAGACAATCAGTAAGTATTGACTTCATACTAACGACGAGTCACATTTAAAAAGAAACAAAGGATTCTGTAAACTAAAGTTTGCTAAAATTCAATATTTGAGTCTTCAAGACATCAAACATCAGTAAAAAACATTGACAAGCAAGACGTATAAGTCCAAATTCTATATACCTACCTTATTTTTAATATATATTAACAAATATAAACGCCAGTGTGCATTCCTAAAAAAAAAATCAAAGTCTAAACGCAGACACAATAAAAATGGAATGGATGATATATGGACTATTTAAACATCTAAAACTTAGACAAAAGACATACCACCGACGAAATAAATGAGTTTGTTTCAGAGATTCTTTATCGTACACTTGACATATATGCTGCAACTTTGCCCAATTTGGCCAAGATCTAAATATTTATAGCAATTGTACGTACACTGAATAGTAAAAAAACCATTGTTACAAAACTATTGCAACGCGTTGCTACATTCATACCTTATAAGTTGAGAATCGTACGTCAGCACTGCCGAGTCCCAATAAGACTGTGTCTCTATAACCGATTCAATCAATCAATCAACTCAGCCTATCGCAGGCTACTGCTAGACATAGGCCTCTCCCAGGCTGCACCACACCACCCTGACCTAAGCCTTCCCTTCAAGTGACTCAGCCACTTTCTGAAAGTCGTCGGTCTATCTAGCTGGGGTCCTCCCACACTACGTTTGCTGATACGCGGCTCCACTCAAGGACTCTTCTACTCCACAGGCCGAGACCTTCAAAAAAAACATGGCCAGCCCAATGACAATTCCATAAGGTTAGCTGCCTTACAATAAGATGTTCAGCCGCATGTTTCAGATAATAACTTTTTAGTTTTAAGTATTTTTTCCGTTTCAGAATTCACTTTTCGCAGGTTGAATACATCGGACCACTGACCTGTATTATTCAAGTTGTTTATTAGAGGTCAGTGCATCGAACTCTATTAGCTTCATCTTGTAGTGATTATGGAAATAATTACTTTGATACAGTTTATCAAGACGAGATCTATAAAAACTAAGAAGGCCTGCAGAGGCTTATTATTATTATAAAAGAACAGGGTAATTAAAGCGATCCAACCTCCAAAAGACGATAAAGCATCAGTGTTAACGCAAGTTGGAATAGTATCGACGACGTGTTTGGTATTCCATGTGCAAGCAAGGTCGTGTAATACAAGAATTTACAATTGAAATTGCACATATTTTTGGTACCAGTTTCAGATTTAGTACGGTAATCACGAACGGTGACTCTGTTTCCTTTAATGTATAAAATAGGTACTGTTTTTATGTAAGCTTTGTTGTAAAATGATGAGAATATGCTTAGGTAGGAAATCCGCCTGCAAAATGTGATCGTATCACTAGGTAATTGATTTTCACGAAACGTAATGTTGTAAACGGCAATGCAACTTCTTTAGTAAAAAGATAAACAGTGATCTAATCTTCTAAGGACAGAAGAATAGGCCCTGGTGTCTAGAACTTGACCCTTTTTAAAGGAGGATAAGGAAATTTCCACCCTGTTCCTCATTCGTCCTGATGATGGACTTTAAAACGCAGTTGTAGATAACATCCACCAGACCTGCGGTTGGCAAAGCGAATTATGTCTTATCTATACACATGAACTAAGGCCACATAGCATGCCTTTTCGCCATAACTCCATATACATTATCCAGCTAGTCAAACCGTCGAACACAAGAAAAAAAAATTGACACGCTAAACAATAGGTGTTATGAAAATCCTAACAATGGGATCTCTTACCCAACTCGTCGTATAACCAGTGTGTTGCACATGAGGTAGTAAGGCAACAATTATACCATTGTCTGAAGTTACTGAGCTGAAAATCTGAGATTATGAATCTCAGGAAAGTTGTGAAAACGAAATTTTGGATCAGCTCTATGAATGAACGAAAGTTTAAATAAAAAAGAAAGGTTAGGGATAAAGGGACATCATGGAAAGAAAGAGGCTCATCTTTTCAAATAGTACTTGTCATCAGCCTATAATGTTCTTACTGCTGGAACCCAGACCTCCTCTCTTCGAGAGGGAGTGGCCTGTAAATCGGGGAATTTTGGTTCTAGGACATGCCGGTTTACTCACGATGTTTTCCTTCACTGTTTTGAGAGCAGTGGTTATGAAATGATTTACTCTAAAGTAAAGCGCCTGCCTGGGTTCGAACCCACGACCTATTACTCAAAAGTCGGGGCCGTTACCAATGGCCACCACTTGACTGCTCCTCCTAATAAATAATAGTAATATTGAAGGTCACAAAGGCAGTCCAAAAATTATTGGTTAATAGAGATAGTTAAGAAGGCAGACAAGATAACAGGAGAACACTAAGGAATACATAGATAGAAGAGTGAAGTAATAAATGTTGCACAGCAGAGGGTCTTAAATTCAAGAGATGACAAGTCTCAAGTCTACTTCACTTCTTTTGATCACCGTTGTAAGAAAATGACAAATTATTTATAACCGACTTCAAAAAAAGAAGGAGGTTATAGGAGAACCAACAGCTATAATAGAAGCATAACAATAGTATATGAGACATACAGTCAATTACAGGTTCTCACGGGTAAAGTAACATGATCCTCTACCTTTCTTTCCTTTAACTTTCTTTTCTTTGCTTTTTGATTCCCTGAATTCGTTTGTTCCCGTTCAGGTACACCATGATAGTCGAAGGAATTTCAAGTCATTTCCCTGCGCAATTTACTGTCTCCCCAACGACCTCAACTGTTCCATGTTTTCCGATAAACTGAATTACTGGTTATCATCTGTGACACGAACATGGCGTGTGAGACAAAGGAACAGTTAATAATGTGAGTGCAGTTGCATCAGCGTTTAGTTACGTGTAGGAAGTATTTGACGCTATTACGATGTTATGTAGGCAATTAACTTTTGCTTGACTAGCAATATGCACCTTAATTGCGTAACACACTTTCAAACACAATTTAAACAATTTTGAAGGATATTGCTAATCCATTGCATATGTATGTTCAAAAAATTTACTGCTCAATAATGTAAATAGAGCGATGAATGTTGTTGAACTGTCAAAATGAAAGCCATTGCTACTGTTAGAATGTTACGCAATTACCCCACCGGTTATACTACCTTTAGGATTATTAGAGAAAAAAAAGAAAGATAGAAAAGCTAAAGCTTCCCTCGGTTGCCATTCCTTGTGGTACCCCGTAGAGTTTAAATGCGTACGTTTTGTTCAAACTAAGGAGGTAGCTAGAAATATTGTTGTGGCTAAAGCGAATTGATAATCAGCAGTGCGATTCTGTAACTATCTCACCGTGCAAACTTAGGTGAAGTGAGCGTGGAGTGAGCTGTCAATAGTGTCAATTTCTAGCAAAAACAAACTCACTTCACCTAAGTTTTCACGATGAAAATTCCTTAATTTTCATCCATACTTCACTCTCAGTTGTCATCTTGGTAGTCACTTCCTTTTAGCCATGGATGCAGATACCTATTATTAGATTATTTATTAATGCCAACCCGCAGTGGGCCTGTGTGGTGGATTACGGCCCACTCTCTCCCACATATAAGAGGCCTGTGCCCGAGCATAAGAACATTTAAGCTAATTGTGCTGTATTAATGCCAAATGCGGCAATGAGTGAAGAAAACGAGAAGGTGGGTGGAGCTACAATGACTATGATATGTTGAGCGGACCCCTAATAAATTGGCATATGGGCAAGAGAATGATAACATCAATAAACCGTCCTTTTTGCTTTTTGCTTTTACAGAAAAATCAGTCGTAGCGGCAGTCGCTCCATGTTACATAGATTTAGATTATTTAGATTTCACCATAGTTTCACAATTTTTTTTTATCTTCACCATGAAGTTTTCACAATTATTTCCTAAATTCTTCCTTGATTTCGTAAAAATATAATATTTTTTAAAAAGGTGAACTTTTTCCACACGCACATGTAAAATACTGGTATTCAGCTGCATCTGGTTAGACTGGAAACCGACCCCAACATAGTTGGGAAAAGGTAGGCAGATGACTTTGTTAAACACATGTAAACATAAAGCCTTGCCCACGGGATATCTATGGCCTTGCCTAAGGGTAAAATAAGGACAGCAAAACCGTAAAGATTAAAATTTTGATTTCACTTTCATTGAGGCTAGTTGATTAATAAGAATAGTTATAACAACAATCATAAAGAGTAATTGGTCAGTTGTTTGTTCCGGTTCAGGCTGGGGCTAGACACTTCCTGTTCATAGACAATTTATCAATTGTCTATGAAGTCTAAAGTGAAAATGTAGGAAGCGGAAAGTTTATGTAACCTAAGTAGATATTGTAACTTTATGTCTGTAGGGACTGCAATGGATTATGTCCTTTTGAAACTCAGATTTATGTTTTATGCGGGCCCAATTTTGAATGAAGGGACGCTCTGAAGCCTGTTGCATGAGGCCATTGGATATGTGCAGAAAAACGGATAAAAAAAAGATCCAACAGTACTCTATGCTCTTAGCAAGACATGATTCCTTTCATAACAATCAAATAGCTATCGACAGTTTTCCAATGACATTATTCCAATTTTGTTACCAACCGTTACAGTCAATCAGAATGTATTGTGGAATTCAAAATAAGCGGTTCAGCGCCAAGATCTTTTGTGAGTACCGTTTAGAATGCCTGTGACTTTGTAGCACAAATGTGAATGTACCATACATGTTCACGTGTTCATAAGCAGCATTTAGAAGTAAAAATAACCAGGTTATACTGCCCACTATAATTAAGACTTTTTAGAAAAGCTAAAGCTTGCCTCGGCCGGGTTTAGTTGATTTTTTTATCACATCTATTCAAAAAGAGCTGGTGTATTCTTCGTAAACAGGGAATAAAATAGCTCTTTAATCCCTAAGGACTAAAAGTGTTTTGAAGAGATCAATCACGAACATTGTATGAACAAGTAACACTACACTGTATGATAAAGCGAAACGCGCGCGAATCAAATAAAAAAAAAACCGGGCAAGAGCGAGTCGGACTCGCGCACCGAGGGTTCCGTAACATCCGGGTTTATGCATAAGGTTTATGTTTATGAAATTAAATGTTTTTTTTATTTTTGAGTTGATTGAATGAATGATAAATTGTGGTTTCCGATTTATGACGTATTAAAAAAAAACTACTTACTAGATCTCGTTCAAACCAATTTTCTGTGGTAGTTTACATGGTAATGTACATCATATATTTTTTTTAGTTTTATCATTCTCTTATTTTAGAAGTTACAGGGGGGGGACACACACATTTTATCACTTTGGAAGTGTCTCTCGCGCAAACTATTCAGTTTAGAAAAAAGTGATATTAGAAACCTCAATATCATTTTTGAAGACCTACCCATAGATACCCCACACGTATGGGTTTGATGAAAAAAAATTTTTTGAGTTTCAGTTCTAAGTATGGGGAACCCTAAAATTTATTGTTTTTTTTCTATTTTTGTGTGAAAATCTTAATGCGGTTCATAGAATACATCTACTTACCAAGTTTCAACAGTATAGTTCTTATAGTTTCGTAGAAAAGTGGCTGTGACATACGGACGGACAGACAGACAGACGGACAGACAGACAGACAGACAGACAGACAGACATGACGAATCTATAAGGGTTCCGTTTTTGCCATTTGGCTACGGAACCCTAAAAAGTTAGTGAAACAACCTTCGTTCGTAATTGTTTACTCAAAATTGTATGTAAATAAATAAACGTACTATTCGTATTCATGTTGTACTTACTTATTTTTTCATAGAGGTTGATAAAAAGTAGAGTGTGCACCTCAGGATTGCTCCCGAGGTGGACACTCTACTTTTTACTATTTTCACTATTTTAAGCTCGAGTAGAGACGTACTTTGAATCCCTCGCCTTCAAAATAGTTGTTTGCTCTATTGGCAAACAATCTACTATTTTTCGCCCATCTGCCATTTCAAAAGCTATTTTGACTCCAGACTCCGGTTTGCTATGCTACTGAGAACTTCCTGATGGAAAAACCCAATAACACTTCGCCCACCCTGGGAATTGTACCAAGGACCTTAAGCTCAGCTAAGCTAAGCTGAGCTCAAGCTCAGTAGCGCTTGCGACCAACGACCAACGAGACAGGAGCAAAAAGTGTTCTTTATACCCTCAGCTATATTTTCCTCTTGAGGCCAAGAAATCGAGCGGAACTACGGAAAAACCTATTGTAACCTATTAGAACACATAATCACTTATGTCCACACACTAATAGGGTGGCGGGGCGTCACATGTTATTGTCATAAAAGTTAATCGCACCGTCACGCCTTCCGTGCGGCCTTCAGCCCTTCACCTAGACACAGTTTCTACTCCATAGATCTTAATTGATCTAGTTATTATGCATGAGTAATATTATATTAAGGGACTAGTTTATATACTGATACCTGACGGCCAATCCCCGAAATTAAAGAAGTCCAAAATCGACGATTTTATTACTGTTAAAAACTTGTCAAATATTTTTGGGAAATTAGAGGTATTTTTGACCGATTGTGAGATCAGACTGTGAACGATCTTAAAATTGCGGGAATAGGCGTGACGACAGTATCAAATAATCAAAAATTTAATGATGTTAGGGGAAAATACATATTAAAAGGATTTAAAACAGTGATTTAGTTTAATTTAAAAACTTGAGATTAATCGGATTTTCACTAAAATAAAAGATTAAAATACTGCAGTCGGCCATTTTGACTGAAACACCAATCACAGCGCATGACGTCACGCCTATGTAAACATCACTGTGGTTCACAGAGTACACTATAGATAGTATACTGACAACATTTGATGTTTACCTAGGCGTAACGTCAGATCCGACGCCATGACACTGTGAGCTGTTTTCGCGCCCTATTGAAAAAACATTAGAAAAATGGCTTCAAACTTCGTTAAACTTTAGTTTATTACCGAAATATAGGTGTTTTCGTAAATAATAAATGTGTACGTACATTACGGAAGAGGATTTGAAAATCATTCGCCATGCCTATTGCCTCTCTGTAAATGCAAAAGTGTGATGTTTGAATGAAAGTCGAAGAGGTGGCCCTACTTAATTTCCTTCTCCTCAGTAGCTACAAACTAAATAAATACTTTGCATTATTTTTTTTATGCCGTATAAGAGCTCAACTGTCAGTCTGTCAGTCTTACCAAGGGGTATCGTATTACCCAGTAACTGGGTTGTGGAGGTCAGATAGGCAGTCGCTCCCAATTAATTTTTCTATTGTTACCAAACTCAATAAGCTTGCTCAAAGACGAGGGGATAAAAGTGGTTCCGATTATTTACAAATCAAACAATTTTATTGCATTTCGTGTATAAGGTGTAAATGAAAGCCTAGTATTCCTCATTATGAACAACTTTAGAATCGGACCAACCCTGATATCACGAAAAAACAAATTGATTGAAACCTATTCATATTTCACATGTTTTTCCTACATAATATTTACAAAGCAAATATCAAATTACCTTTAAAAAAACTGGCCCAGTGCGAGTCGGACTCGCACAGGAAGGGTTCCGTACCACAAGGCAAAAACGCCGAAAAAAACATGTTTGTTGTATGGGAGCCCCCCTTAAATATTTATTTTATTTTAATTTTATTATTTATTATTAAAGTTAAAATACAACTGAGTATTTTGTGAATATTTCAAGTGCCTACCTGTTGCCATTATTGATATGGAGCAAAAAAGGGCAAAAAAATCGCGTTTGTTGTATGGGAGCCCCCCTTAAATATTTATGAAATTTTGTTTTTAGTATTTGTTGTTATAGCGGCAACAGAAATACATACTTTGTGAACATTCCAACAGTCTAGCTATCGCGGTACTTGAGACACAGCCTGGTGAAGTGGTGACAGACAGACGGACAGACGGACAGACAGCGAAGTCTCAGTAATAGGGTTCCGTTTTTACCCTTTGGGTACGGAACCCTAAGAACGAAAAGTCTAGGCTTATTAGGTTCTAGAAATCGCAGAAATCTAATTTGATACCAAACTTGCTTTACTGACACATGATGAGGGACAGTTCATATTTTATCTAGCTAAGGATAATGTGATAAAATTCCTTACTAATTAACATTATAATTAACATTAATTAAATTATTAATTAACATTTATGTCGTCCTTTGTTTGCACCATAGGTAATAGTATCAAGTTACATAAGTGCCCTCTATTTTCCTGGTAGGAAATCTGAGAAAATACATGTCTACAAGATGTATCGTTTATCTATTAGTAAATCTAAGTTATTTATCAAGTATCATACATAGTTGGTAATTACTCGCATCAGGTAAAAGAAGATTTATGACCAGTTACGATTTAACTAATTGACCACTAATTGAGTGTTCAACAAATATTAATAAATCATAGGTAACATTGTAATTAGGTACATAACGTAATATCCAGAAGCAAGAAAACAATGGAATATAATCCTAAACTAACTTCCTAACTAATTTTATAAATACGAATATTGGTTACGCGGCTAAACGTCTGAACCGATTTTGATGAAATTTGGTATGGTGATACTTTGAGCCCTGGGGAAGGACATAATTATGCTACTTTTTATCTACATAATATCCGGACGAAGCCGCTAACGGAAGCTAGTAATATTATAAATGTGACAGTTTGATTTTTTTGGACGTTTGTTAATCAAACCGGTCCTAGAACAATAAATTCGAAGACGTGTGACATCTACCAACCCGCACTGGGCCCGCGTGCATGGTAGAACTGGTAGATTGCAATACAGCCTACTCCCTCTCACAGAGTGGAGGCCTGTATCCAAGCAATGGGAACCTTTTAGGCTGGCTATGCTTATGCAAACTAAAAGCCAGCAAACCTATATGTCAGTGTAATATGTCCCCTATTATACTGTTTTCATTGTGTTAAAGCTGTAGTGGTTCTAGCTTGATCACTGCCGGATTAGCCCATAAATTGCTTAGGGCATCACGGCTCGGGGGGCACCATAAGGCAGAAACTGCACCGAAAAAGTATTTGCTAGCACATGAAAGGCAAGGTTGTTTCATCATCATCATCATTTCAGCCGAAAGACGTCCACTGCTGGACATAGGCCTCCCCCAAAAGGGGGGGTTTGCCATAATCGCTACGCTTGGCAGGCGGGTTGGCGATCACAGTAAGGTATGGTGGTGGAATGCATAGAGAACGCTGCTGCCCATTCTCCGGTACGCCCCTTAGTCGCCTTTTACGACACCCACGGGAAGTATGGGGTGGTGCTATTCTTTAAGTCCGGCACCACACAGACAAGGTTGTTTATCAGCAAGGTATTACAAGACCCAAAAGTCACTCTAGAGGTGTGCGCCAATCTTTACAAATCGCTCGTCGATGTTTTGGAAAAATACGAGGCGACTAGTGGAGGACCTACATAGCTTAGGGCAGTGTTAATCCGGCAATGAGCTTGATCAGTCATCCAAAACCTACTTACAATCTGTCATAATGATCAAGATGTAGGTACAAATCTAGGTATGATCTAGCTAGGTTCTAGGTATTTAGCCTAAAGCCTGCCTACGCCAAGGCAACTGCAAGGTCTAAGCGGACGTGATCCGAGGGACCTTGAGCTCAAATACATGACTTACGTTTGCATTTCTATATAAACTTGGATTTCTTGTAAAAACTGTGTTTTATGCATTCATTCCTTATAGGTATTAGAAATGAATGCATTGTAGATTTGTAGTTATGTTTATATGTAGGTAACAATGCCTAGTGTTTCCGAGGACTGAGTAAGCTTTGAATAATGTATGTGTGATGTAGGCATTGGTTTGAATGAATGAACACAGGTGTGGTAGGGTCGTATCTATCGTATTTTAATTATTAAAGACTTCGTGCTTTTAGTAATTGATATAGACTATGGCGCTGATTCCCTTGTTCACAAACTAAACTAAATTTAAGGTCATTCAACATCTCTTTCTTTCGATTTCAAGAAAAAGACAGAAGATTAATATTAGTTTAGTCCTGTCAAATTAGACAGCGCCTAACGTAAATTGACGTATTTTTAGTGAGTTATTCAAATCCCCTGAACCCCCCCCCCCCTCCCCCACCTCGATCCCCTCCTGGATCGTCTTCTGTTTTAATCTTTGTCTTATCCACTATAAACTTTCTCATACCGGTTTGATCCGCTTTTTCTTTTGTTTTTGATCCTGAAGGATCGTCAGCAACAAAAATAAGTACAGGGTTTATTGAAATACATTTTTAACCACGTCTAAACTTGCTGTGGAGTATCTTAATTTGACAGGACTAAACTAATATTTATCTTCTGTCCTATTCTTAATGAAATAGAAAGAAAAAGATGCACTGAACTTAAATTTAGTTTAGTTTGTGAACAAGGCAATCGGCGCATGTACCTATATCAGACTAGCGGTCCGCCCCAGCTTCCCACCGGTGCAATTCTTTTTTTCCGAATTTCCGAAATTTTCTCTCATATAAACCTTGTTCTGGCAATACCGAACACAACAAAAAAATATTATCCAGTTTGGTGCAGTCATTCAAAAGTTACCTGTGCGCGTACAGACATTTCGGCGACTTTGTTTTATATTAAAAGTAAAGGTAAGGTTGTAAGGATTAGTTAGGTCAGTGTAATTTTACCTATATTTACAAAAACTCGGGTATACTGTCTGAACGTAAGGTGGTGGGACTGTTACTAAAAGTTTATAGATTATTCACGATTGTGACAAACCAAAACTTTTTTTTAACAATCAATTTACTCCAACTGAGAAGATTGCAGTTTCTTTAAACCTACTTGTTTGCAGCTATTTCTGTCCTTACATTTAACAAAGTAACAAGCAAGATACTAACTTATGTAACTTGTTACAAAGGTATTCGCTTGTACTATCTAGAATCTAGAACCGTACAATCCAAGGCTGTTAACCCTGCAACTAATTGTGATATATACTTAGTTAGGAATAACATGCAATGAGGCGACCTCCGGCTAAGTCAGAAAAAATTGCAACGTGACACAGACAATGTGACACGAGTACATGTCTGGTAGGGTTGCACGATCATTTATAAGGTTTCTGTGGTTACGCTGTAATGTACACTCTCGTGTAGGTATTATACAGGTCAAGGTATATAAACAAGTTCAAAAGAGTACTTAAGCAATGGAGGACTTTCATATAATAGGTATCACTCCAGAGGAACACAGACAGAAGAACCGGAAGACCTGGATGAGAGACTCATAGACAAGGCAAGCGTGGCACAAAAGGGAGGAACAGGGAGAATTATATTTAGCAATGGGTAGGTATAGGCTGCCAAAGTTGATGATGCTTATGTCTCCAGAGGATTTCTCGATAATAGATGGCTGATTGGATAACTATATACGCGTGCTTATGTCAGTCAAATGCTAGAGCAAAATCCATGTTCATTAATGATTAGCTTATAAAGGCTTTTGTACCTGATATCGATTTGCAAAACGACACAAATTAATATAATCAAGTGATTTAATAAAAAACTGCTATTTACTTAAATAGCAGTTACCAGTTTAGTTTAGGTTAGCAGTTTTAGGCCCCCTGGTACTTACCAGGGGGCCTAAAAAGGCCACTTTGGCAGAATCATAAAAGGATAACATAATGAACAGTTAACTGTTAAGTTAATCGTATCAAATCCCATTGGTGAAGCATTTTTCAGTTATTTTTTTTGTCTGTGCTAAAATATCAGTCATAGATATATACTAATCAATCCAATCCAAATCCAATCCCAATCACTTAGATTGTACCTACGTAGTGCAGCGAAAAAAGAAAAAACACGGACTGTCTTTACCATATTATAATTCATAATGTTATCCTTTTATGATTCTCCAAAGTGACCTTTTTAGGCCCCCAGATCTTGGCAACAGGATAAATATTCTACCGATTAATAACAAGGAAAAGAGTGGTCTTAGGCACAGATTTTCGCAGAACGATCTAGACTAATTAGGTACAGACACCTTGATTTCAGATCAGACAAACCATCATTGGAAATATTTCCCTTCTAACTAACATTTCTCAATTACTGCTCCAATTTAATAATGCCTGACCTAGTTTAGTCACGAAAGCTAACGGTCACGCATGAATCGGGCCAAGAGGGGATACCCCAAGGAGGCATGGATTTATAAGTACAAATGGCAGTAAAGGTGATAAGAACAGGGCTGGGCTGCCGTGGTAGTAATTATAATGAAGGGTGTACAAATTAGGGAAAAGTTCTACACAGGGAGGATGCAGTTTCGTGTAAGGATTAAACTCTCTGCCTAGTAGGTACAAAGTAAGTGTATCTACTAGAAAAGCAACAAATCTCAAAAAAAAAAGCCCAAGCATTTCGTAGTCATCAATCATCTTATCCATTGAAGTGTTGCCCTTATTAACACATAGGTATCAAAAATCCACCCCGTATACATAGTATTTGTTTTTTTGAAGTGCCACGTTCAAATATAGTTGCAGAACACTATGTGGTTTTCGTCATTAAGAGTCTGACAGACCCCTCCTGCCCAAAGGCGGAGGAAATCCATTAGGATTTCCACACGCAAACAAAAAAAGGTCGCGTCTATAGTACGAAACAATATTATTTTGAGGTTAGGAATATGATAGTAACTTGAAAAATTGTCCTAGTTTGTTGTTTCTGTAGTTGTGATTGTTGTATGATTGGATACTTGATTATCTACAATATTAATTGCCGGGTGACTCTTTTAAATGATTCCTAGGTAAAGGAAAATTTTATAACAATGCCTTTGTATGTTAATTATCTGGAAATTGCTAAGTTCTTCCTCATTTCTTTCGACTTGACTATGGTGTATTTTCAATAAAAATTTATAACGTGGATGACGTTTAAATTTTTCGACGTCATATTTTATTTTGTTGTTAGGCTAAGGGCCGATATTTCCAACGCCGGATAATTTTATCCGAGGAATAATTTTGAATTTTTGACAGTTCTTCTATACAACATCTGTCAGAGGTCAATTTTACTCCACGTATAAAAATTGTCTGTCGATTGAAAAATCAGCCCTTAGTTATGTAAGGATATTTTACTTATATTTCTTTTGTGAGAAAGGTGTAAGTATAAATAGTTAATTAGATAGTTAATTATATTTAAATTATATATAAGTAGGTACAGTGGGCTGCATCAATTGGGTACCCCATTTGTATGAACATTTTAATACAAAGGGGGTACCCAATTGATGCAGCCCACCGTACACAATGAATACATTTATAGGTAGCTGACACCCTGCTTTAACATATAGGGTATTTATACCGATATTCCCACGGGATAGACATTTACGCGGGTGAAACCGCGGAACGCAGCTAGTCAATAATAAACTCAACAACTCCACGTTAAGAAAAATACGGGGTTCTAATTTCTACAGCTGAAAATGAACACGTTGAAAATCAACAAGTTGCAATCACCCTAGTCACTAAATAGATAGTCTAATAAAGTTAGTATATGTACTGTATATTGTATACAGATGACTCAATGTCTACAATACACAGTGGCTTTGAATAGAAACATTTGTTGAAATTCCAGGACGTCTGCTAAAGGGATAATGTCAAGAAAATCTGATTGAATGAGTGACGGATGAACTGACCTGACTGTAAATGGCTGTAAAGTAGTAAAATTACTAACTAATTGTCTAATAGCACCTACCTATTGCATCGGTATTCAGTAGTAGTTCGATTTTGATTCATTTATGTATGAGCAAAAAATAATGGTTGGGCTAGTCAGCCCAGAGGGTTTTTGCGCAAGCATATCAGGGCGAAAAGTTAACTGTGGGTGCGGCATGATTAGAGAACACTGAAAATATATTTGAAAAGTTTCAGATAGGAACCCGTGGTCAGGAGACCACTTTCAGGTTTCAAAAAAGGCCAAAAATAAAGTGATCTCCAGAGCCGTTGATTTTGGTACGATCGTGTGCGGTATAAGCTGGTCCTTCGAGCCGGATGTATAAGGAAATTAATTCCTCGTTAGTCTTTCACCAAACCTCATTCAAAGTAGGTACAATTTTGTTAATGGCTTTACCATCATTAGTAATTTAGACAAAGCAAATACAGCAAAAAAAAAATCGATTATCACTTAAATTTTTTACTGAGCAAATATTTAACTAATAAAAACAGAAGTAAAATTTAAAGAATATTAACTTTTAGGTATTATATGAAATGCTTACAAGGAGATTATCGAATTATTTTGTTTGAATTTAGATGGTGTGTAAAACTAGGAGTGTGAACTTTGTTCCTGATCATATCTATCCAATGAATTGCTGCACATCCGTAACCAGTCCATAATGTTCCCACTGCTGGGACTCAGGCCTCCTCTAACACACACATAAAAAGGTGCAAACATCATTAAATAAAATGTACTTATGAAGCTTTTAAACATTTGTTTATGCAATGCACGCAGTTTAAGTATAACAGTTAAGTACATTAAAATGTGAAAATAATTGTCTTGTGCAAGTTTCAAATATAAGAAATTTAACGGTAAAATAATCATTTGGATGATTGATTGCTGACAGCCTTAATCCAGGTTTAATGATTGTACCTTCTCATTTTATTTTATTATCCATTGCTTCATATGTTCGAAAATAATGTCTGTTCAACAACGTACATACATACCTAAATAACGCAATGAATGTTGTTGAACTGTCAAAATAAAAGCCATAGCTAGTTGTTAGGGCAATTACCTTTCTGGCTCTTATCCTAAAACAAAGAAATACGCCATTATACATTCTCTGTAGAAACAGAATTCTGTTTTTTTACGACTACCTGCTACGCATTTATTAAGTATGTATCTGTGACGGTAAAGACACACCCACAAAGCCTTGAAGGCAGGTGACATAACAGACCGACAATCTTTTGCTAAAGCCTTTACCGCTCTGACGTCACAAGCTAATTAAATCAAGTTGGCGGGAAATAATTTTGTATATTTCCTTATTTTAGTTTTTTAATTATCTATGGTATTTTTTTTATCTGTGGTATGTAATACGCTGGTGGTGTGAAGATTTGTACCTACATCTTGTATTTACAGAGAAAAGCATAGACGGCGGGTAGCTCCATTTCATTTCCACAAGAAAGGGATAAAGCATTGAATTATTATAAGTAACAGAAAAGGATAATGCTATACAATTTCCGTCTCTCAGTGCGTGCCAGTTTTTTCAAGGCAGCTACTTATGTAGCTCATGTTAGTTAGGTTAGTTTTTTGTCTCATGTGTGGCCACGCTACCCGATGCTCTATAGCTTTCTTACTCTAAGTGTCTAAACACACTATGCCGAAGTTACGCGACCGAAGTTCGGCAAGATTACGCCCGCAATGCTATTTCAATGCTATTTAACGCAACGTAATTTCGGCATAATGTGTCGTCAGTAATTCAAATAGCATTGCAGGCGTAATCATGCCGAACTTCGGTCGCGTAACTTCGGCATAGTGTGTTTAGACACTAAGACCTACATGGATTGCAGGGCAGACGTGGCTAGAAGTCGTAATACACTATCAGTAGTAATAGATTTCATTTTGACAGTTCAACGACATTCATTGCGTTATGTTGTTCAGCAGATTTTTTTTCGAACATATGAAGCAATGGATTAGCAATATACTTCAAAATGATTCACATTGTGATTGATAGTGTGTTAAGCAATTAGAATGCTGTTTTACATAATATATGTGTGTTTTTGCTAATATTTACACCTTTCTTGCAAGAGTTTATATTCTCGTGTGTCAACTATTTTATACAAACCGGTTAGTTATTTACTGTAATCATTTAGCCATTTTTTACTGATTAGTTTATTGTGAAATTATTGCAAATTGCATTAGTAGCATGCGAAATGAGACCTTAATATAATGTGCCTTAATTACCATATTTGATTAGCAGTTTCTATAAGGAACATAACATATCATCAACCCTGTATTCCCCGAAAGGTTAGGCAGAGATGTACAGACGCCCCATCAAGCTACCCGAAACTGTCAAATTTTCCCAATCAACTTTGAACCTTATCCTTTAGCGATAAAGTTGAAAATCTATTAAAGAAATTTGACAGATTGTAGTAGCTTGATGTGCTGGCGTCTGTATCTACACCCACATTTCGCCAGTTATGTCTAAGTCCCATGTAATAGGGGGCGAGCCTATTGCCTTCTACCGGGCACAACTCCTGACTCCAGGCTGGTACTGAGAAATTCCTAATTCACTAAAACCACATAATAATTCGTAGAAGACGTAGCGTGGTCCGACGACCTTGTGAAGGCCGCGGGAACCCGTTAGATGCGAGAAGCACAGAACCGGTCGAAGTGGAGGTGCTTGGGGGAGGCCTAGGTCCAGCAGTGGACGTCTTTCGGTTGGAATGATGATGATTCCGTCAATTACATATCTAATCCCGCCGTCTCGCGTTGATTTAGCGCGGGGGAAAACTCAATAACACTTTGTCCGACTCGGGAATCCAACCTGGGACCTCATGCTCAGCAGCAGCGTTTGCGACCACTAGACCCACAAGGCAGAGTAAGGAAATACCTGCTTAATCAAGCTACCCGAAACTGTCAAATTTCCCCAATCAACCTTGAACCTTATGCTTTAGCGATAAAGTTGAAATTTGACATATTGTAGTAGCTTGATGTGCTGGCGTCTGTACTATTTGATGATGATGTTAAAAGGTTTATTTTAAGGTTAAGAATTTTGTTCTAAGAATAATTTTCCCTACATAGTGAAGTTCAGAAAACTCATCATCATCTGCCTGCCTTTTCCCAGCTATGTTGGGGTCGCCTTCCAGTCTAACCGGGTGCAGCTGAATACCAGTATGTTACATGGAGCGACAGACTATTTGACCCCCACAACCCAGTTACGGGTAATACGATACCCCTTGGTAAGACTGGTTGTCATACTTCCGGGCTACCCGTAACGACTGTCAAAGATCCACAAATGACAGCCGGGACCAACAGCTTAACGTGCTTTCCAAGGCACGGAGGGGTCACGGTATGTAAAGATGGTCACCCATCCACAAAACAACCGCGGCAAGCGTAGCTTAACCTCGATCGACCTGTGCGGCTGTTATTATTTAGCCACGGGCCTCTCGAATTCAGAAAACTATATAACCATAATAAGCATATTTTCCCACTGCTGGAACACAGGCTTCCTCCCTTCGAGAGGGAGTGGGCCCAGTCCGGTAGAAGTCAAATGATTTCGAATTTTTTGTTTCTAGGACATGCCAGTTTCCCTACAGTGTTTTCCATTACCGTTTTTGAAAATTATTACATCATCTAAATATCAATCCATGATTCACCGTAAAAATTAATGATAAAAATACTCAGCGACGTTATTTACTTTAGAAGGGGAACTATTTAAAACCATGTTAACCTAATTAGTGTCTAGATAACACATCACATGAGCCAATCATAAAACGATCAACACTTCTCAGAATCATATTGACGTAGGTAAGTACCTTTATATGTATGTATTATATAAAAAATACAAAGTTATAAGAAATCATAACTTTATGGATATCGTATGCATTTATTGTAAAAAAATGTTAATTGTTTAAAGAATGTGTTTAATGCATTGGAAACCACAGTAACTCACGACTTGCTATTGTCATGTTGTTGTTTTTAATATTTACGATGGTACATTATTATCCATAGAAAATACCTGTTGTATAAATTAAATTGACACTTCATACAATTTATAGCGGTGGCACGATAAAGACGCATTCATATTACTGTGTCGTGTCGTGACGCCTTGTTCTGACGCAGTGTTAGTCAAACAAAACTCGTGGAGATTTGAAGTAGTCCTGAACAGATTCGATTGATTGGTGTATCCCGAGCAAAGAGATTTAGCCCGCTTGTATACGTCCGTTTTTTTCACCGGACAACGGACCGTTTTTTTTCGCCGGATTCGCGGTGGTGTATGGTTTATAATGCATATGTGCACATGCACCGGACACAGGTCCGGCGAAAAACTTACGCCGGATGCAACGCCGCCTCCCCTCGGCGCAACGGACACCGGACGAAAAACGGACGTATACAAGCGGCCTTAAGATTGTAAATACTTTAATGTCTTTGATCCCGAGTCACGACACAACACGACATAGTAATGTGTCTGTGTTATGAACTTATGACGCACCCCGACCACATTCTGGCTCCTCACTAGGCCGCCAGAATGAGGTCCGGGTCAGGTTATCAAAAAGGCTTCTATTGAGGATTTAACTTCAATATTTTCGCCTTTCGCCAGATATTTCACAACACAACGTGGCCAAGTCGGGGCCTCTTGAAACTCTTGACCAAGCTCAAATCATAAGTGTCAATATGTCGGGCTGCCACGTTAGTAACAGTCCGCCAAACAGGTTTGTTAGGACGGAGGAGTTCGTACACCGCTATAAATTACTATTTCTATGAATCTAAAAAAACGGTGATATGTTTACACAATCTTGTATTTTTTTCTATCGTCTAATATTGAATAGTGAACACATCAGTCAATATTCACAGGTCACCTAGAACTTAAACATATTAGCTGAGCACTATTAACACAAGACTTCCCAAATAATTCCTACAAACAAAAATGTGTGTGGGGGTGTGTGTGTGTGTGTATTTCAGACTGACTGTTTTTCCTGTTAGGATGAAATTCCTTTGTGCAGTGAGCGATAATGATCTTTTTCGTTTGGCAAATCTAAGGCTTAAATTCAACGCAGATAATTATACTTAGTCCGTAGTCTTTTGATTCCGCCCCTCCTTCCTTATACCCTTGTCACTGCTAACCCTTAATGTGGTGTGTTTGCGGATGAATGGAGTAAAATTACGCGTTTGTCTGGTGTTCTGTGAGAGAAAGTATGCAAGGAATCCACTGGTCCATTATAGTTCTTAATTAAATTAAATTAAATTTAAATGTTTATCATTTGTTTTTATTTTTATTTAAATGTAGGTAATAGTTTATTAATTAAATGGACAAAGTTCTAATCCTAAATAAACTAACAAACTATTAAAATTTAAATATAATATTCTAATAACCTAACTAAGACTATTGACAAAGTACAGTAGTAGTTTGTTTATTAATATAATAGTAATTATATTATATATATTTTATTATATTACTATAAAATAAGTAAGTAGTAGGTATTTAAAATATAGTAGGTATTTAAAATAACAAAACTCGTAAAACCAATCTAGAACGACAAATTGATATGCAAAAGTGACACAAGTCTGACAGCATTAGTTTACGTTTCCATGGCACAAACATGGCGTCGTCGATCCTTTTGTGTAATGTTGACTCAGTCAGAACCAAACCAGTTCCAATCGTAGGAGGTACTAGTAGATGGTCAACAACGGCTAACCAACCAACTACAAAAGCCTTTACTTCCTGAAACGAAGGCAGATGATGATGACTTTCAAAATTGGTCGGGTTTTATGGAAGCAAGGAATGTCATGATATTTACGCAGGCTTTTAAATTTATATTTGTATAAATTATTAAAGAATATCTATTGGAGTTTTTATACGTAAGTCACGTACTTGATTTTTTTTTTTCTAAGGGATAAGAAATAACAATGAGCATATTTTTTCGATGATGGCGACGTTCGTTCAGTGTCATGGTACACCGAACGAACGTGTAACACGAATTATTTATAAGTAACTAGTTTTTACCCACGGCTTTGCTCGCGTGGAGGGTGGAAATTATGCCATGGGATCGTACTACCGGGATTAAAAATCCTATTTCCTAACCCAGGTCATGGTCTACCCATGTTCGAAATTTCATCCCAATCCATTCAGCCGTTCAACAAAGACAAAAGTAATTTAAAAAAATTAAACCGACTTCAAAAAGAAATGAACTGAAAATTATGAAATAACTTTAATTTCGGAAGTCGGTGTCTTGGTATCTGTATTTTAGGTTTAATTTTTTTGCCACCGACTTCAGAACTTAAATTTAGTTGTATTTCATAATTTGGCGTTCATTTCTTTACAAAATTACATGTATACGTTTCGAATTGATAACCTCCTTTTTTTTGAAGTCTGTAAAAAAAATCGTAACAAATTAAGAAATGAAGGCATTCTTCTTTTTAGCGTGTTGATGGATGGATGGATGGATGGATCTAAATAGACTGTGCCCATAATTCGACACGCGTTTGCTGCCCTCACTAGCGTCCATCAGTATTTAAACATAACAAAGGCATTTAAACTTTCATTTCCTTTAAAGAGAATGCTGCATTTTCTTTGTAAGGTTTCAGACTTACTCAGAATAAACAGGAAAATCAATAAACCTTTTAGTACTTAGTAAATTATGAATATTAACTGGTTTTAAGTGTTTATCCTGTCGTTGAAAGGAAAATGAGTTATTGTAAGGTTTTATAAAATACCTAACCAAATGAAATGAATATTCATAATTATGACAATGGTAATTGTTTAGACTATTAACTAACCTACGTCAGTTACGTCACTATTTTTTTATGATTACTAGTTTACAAAGTGTAATAAAAAGTTTTAACCAACCGACTTCCAAAAAAAGACACTACAAAGTGAAAAATAACTTTATTTTGTGAAGTGGTGGCAGACAACGAAAATGCGAAACCAACAACACCAACGTTATTCTTCACTTTGTAGTATGTTTTTTGGAAGTCGGTTGCATTTTTTTGGAAAAAAAAATATTTTTCACTTTTAAGTTGTACCTACCCCATACAAATTATTAGTATAACACTACTTGCTATGTAAATACTGATATTTACATAACAAGATACTGATATTACTTCCTGTCACTGATGACAGGAAGTCCTTTAACATCATCAATATAAACTAAATGGCAAAAAAGCTTTTAAAAATACATATTATTGAAGCTAACTCAAAAACTACCCAAGCAAAGTTAATAAAAAAAATAATTTTCGAAATCTATTTACAATTACTGGAGATGTCGCGTAACAAACATACAAAAACTGGCCAAGTGCGAGTCGGACTTGCACACGAAGGGTTCCGTACCACAAGGCAAAAACGCCGAAAAAGAACACGTTTGTTGTAGGGGAGCCCCCTTAAATAGGTATTTATTTTATTCTGTTTTTAGTATTTGTTGTTATAGAGTTGAAATTTTCACAGATGATGGTTTTTTTGTGTAGGCGCTAAAGCGGCAACACAAAACCATAATCTGTGAAAATTTCAACTATCTAGCTATCACGGTTCATGAGATACAGCCTGGTGACAGACAGACAGACAGACGGACAGTGGAATCTTAGTAATAGGATCCCGTTTTTACCCCTTTGGGAACGGAACCCTAAAAAACACAGTCGAATTGAGAACCTTATTCAATTGAGAACCTTATTCAATTGAGAACCTTATTCAATTGAGAACCTTATTCAATCGTCAGATCAGCAGAGTAGATAACTGCGTAACACACTAACAGTAAGAATGGAGTTCAACAACATTGCGTTATTTACGTTGTTGAGGAGACTAATTTTTCGAACGCAAGAAGCAATGGATTAGGAATATACTTTACAATGATTCAGTTTGTCATGAATAGTGTGTGCATGTGTCAGCATTTTCGTAGGACCATTCTTCGTGACGGTTGAAAAATCGACCCTAAACGTTTATTCACATCTAGAATAAATCTTTATGTAGTTTCAAATCATCCATTGTATCTTATTGAACCCATCAGGAGTCAAGAGCGTGATTTTCATGCAAAGCAATGGTCAACGAGATCAATTGCAGAGTAAAATAAAAAAATGTTTTTCTGTTAGAAGTAAGGTCGGGCGGGGCTATTTCGACTATAAAATCACAAACGTCAACTTCAAAAGTCTGCACACTCGTCTTTGAATACGTTATGATAGATTTAATGAATTTATGTTATAAAAGCTTTAATTGAGATCTTTCTTACGTAGGTCTTATACAGAATACTCATCTTATATGTTCTCAGGAACGATATTTTTTAAATTGGGAAGAAATAGTTACAATTACCCCACAGTGGGGCTATTTCAACTATGCCACATATTTATCGTACTAAAGCCGTTATCGTTTTGAAATTGAGAGCCTGAGTATATTATGGCATAATTCATACCAATTTATGGCTTATTGTCTCCTAACATGGTTCAGTAACGTAATAAAATACTTTAAACACCTTGGAGGGGCAATTTCGACTTTTTACATAGGTAGTAGTGCAGGGACGTATGCCAACCAACATCATCGATAAATCAGATCAACAACAACCATGAATAAACATTTATATAAAATAAAAAAAACATGTTACATGTATTCTTAAGACTATTGTGGATCGTGGCATGTCATGAAAATCAGCAGCTTGATAACTAGTATTTTTTTTATTGCGAACATCTTCTACAGCCGTAAGTAGTTCGTCTAGCTAGTGAGTACTGTTTAACATTTTTGCCTTATAATTTCACACCATCTAAAACGATACAACAACCAAAGCGCAAAAGTAATGAATAAGCCGTAAATTAGTAGAAAAGCGGACGGCAGACAAAAAACTTTTATGACAAGATAGAAAATTCTTCAAACTGCATGACATTTACATTTCACAACTATAGTAAACGGTTTGATCATCATTTAGAGATTTAATTTACCAACAGTGGTTCCCTGTATATTTTATCACAGCATGTGCCAATGTTTTTGTTATGCATAGAGTATCGATATCATCACATCACTAGTGTTTCGCAATACCATACAAAAATTAAGCGGGGTAATTATGACTTTGGGTTAGTCGAAATAACCCCACTTCTTCTTTTAGTGGGGCTATTTAAACTAACGAAAAATCACATCAAAAACGTATCATTCCAAAGAACAAATAAGCGAAAAACCATTTACGGTTTATAGTTTCCCTAATCACTGTTTAATATTGTAAAAACAAGCGTTTTAAACACAACTTTTGACGGCAAATGTGACGAGCGTCTTTTGTTAACACATGCACAAAATGTCGTCTGACAAAAAAAAGCGTGTGGGTCAAACAGTTCGCGTTTTAGCAGCTCCATCTATGAAATTTTGTATAAATAATCTGTTCACCTACCTGGATATAGATGGCATTTTGGTACAAGTACAGTAGAATAACAGTTATTGTCATTAGTTGAAATAGCCCCATAGTCGAAATAGCCCCGCCCGACCTTATACCGTACCTATATGCTCAAAAGCAGTTTTTTTGACATTACAAACAGACACTTCGTAAATTTTATTTATTTGTTTAGATTATACCTAACTATACCTAATCATAATATTTAACAAGGATTCCTTACTTAATTCTCACCCATGCGAGGCAGGGCCAGGTCGCTAGTTGCATATAATTAAGTATAGACACGGTAACATTATCTAATTACCGTGGTATAGATAACGATTCCAATAATGACTAGTGGCTCATCGTTACGTATCTATGGGTTTTACTACTTGTTCAGGCTGAGTGTAGTTTGTAATAATGTAAGTAGGTATTATTGTTCATGTAACTGACAAAAGGGTCATTTTGGCTCGATTTTCCTGGTTCTAGTTAAAAGATTATGTAACATGCTGTCTTACCTAATCAGTTTGTAAAGTTCCCACTGCTGGGACACAGGCCTCCTCTCGGTGAGAGGGAGTGGGCCGTAATCCACTACGTGGGCCCAGTGCGGGTTGATAGTTGTCACCTGTCACACATCTTTGAATTTTTGGTTCTTAGGACATGCCGGTTTCCTCACGATGTTTTCTTCACCGTTTTGAGAGCAGTGGTGATGAAATAATTATCACAAAGTAAAGCGCCTGTCTGGGCCTGAATGTAACAACTCGAAAAGATTATGAGAGACAAAATTTGACTTAGAACTTCAAGCATGCTTTTAACAATAATGAATTCATCTCTGTTAGGAAATGTCTGTTTTTCCTTTCATTTCCGAAAAAAAAGGTTATGTTTCAGGTTTTCAGTGAGGTTTAATTCTAAATGGCTTTGGGCATGTTGAATAGCAGTGCGGGCCCAGTGTTAACGGCCGGGAATTACGAGTTGTAGGTCGTAGGTTCGAACCCAGACAGGCGCTTTACTTTGTGTAAATTATTTCATCACCACTGTTCCAAACGGTGTAGGAAACCGGCATATCCTAGAGCCAAAAATTTTAAGACATTTTTGTGACATCTACCAACCTGTACTGGCCCGCGTGGTAGATTACGGCCTAATCTCTCTCACAGGGAGGAAGCCTGTGTCCCAGCCACAGATATAGATACCTACACCTAGATAACGCAAGAGCAACTACTTCGCGTGCCAAAAACCGTACCAGCTTACGTTCAAAAATCGTAAGCAGCCACTTTCGCGCTCAGTCCTGTGTACTGCTTGCGCGAGCGCGAGCTTGTGACGTCATAGTAGGTAGTCAAAAATGGCACGCTTGGTTTTCACACAGATAATTATAATGTAAGGATTTTTTTGTTATCTTTTTCATATGATAAATGATTTTATTTTTGTAAGTAGGTTTACACTTTTACACGTCAATCATGTTTTTTTAAAACTAGATGAGGTCGGCGTTTCCTATCTGACTACTCTGAGAAGGAAGGCCGAAACAAACTCAGAGGTCACACTCTCTTTTAAACTCCAGACATAATCTTGGTCAGGTTATATGAAGACCATGTAGTTCGATGTCTGAGATGGTCTTTTGAGGAAAGAACCACACAGATTGAGAGGACCTGTCCAGTCAGTGCACGCATTGCATTGCAGTGCACGAAACTCAAGAGTTAAGGAGCTCAACGATTCGACAAACAACACTAAAGAAAGGACATTTGGGTAGGCCACATAAATTACTCAAACTGCCAGACCATGAAAAAAAAAAACTAACAGAACAGAGAATAATAAAAAATATACTTCCGTTATCTAGGTCTATCTATATCTGTGGTCCCAGCAGTGGGATCATTATATAGGCTAATTGTACTAGCCTTGTAAGATAACAACTAAAAGTCTCCCCATTTAAGTAAACATTTGTCTCCAAATAATTATAATATTGTACCACGAAATGGTAATACCAGTTGTAGCTAATTAACATAACAAATAACATTTAACAAACAATAGAGAAAGTAAACGCAAGAAACAAAAGTTTCACCTTACTTTTATTTTTTGTCATCTCATTACAGCATTGTGGAGAGTCTATTGTTAATATCTAATTCAATAGTGTCGTATGATGGATGTGGACATTATAAGATATGAATCGTAAACGAATCGTAAAACCCATTTGTTTCAAACCCACTCGTTAGTCGTTATGGTCACACCCAGTGTGTAATTCCAAATGGTTGTTCATTTGGAATTATACATAGACTGTTTATGCAGCTAGAAGCTGCATAAAGAAGCTCAACCAACGTTATAGTTTTTTTTTTACTAGCACTTCTTCCGCGTAGTTTACATATTTTCTCCTACAAAATTTAACACCTGACTGCTTCGTTGGTCTAGTGGTCGCAAGAGCTACTCCTGAGGATGAGGTCCTGTCCAAAAAATTAGACATACAATGGGAAAACGGTAAGTACAAAATGTTCGAAACCTGAATGATGTCCTTCGTTGCACATTTTCAAAAAAAGTTTCCATTTATAAACTTATGATAGGATCCTCCTGTGCTCATGGCCTTCTCGGGCCGGGGGCCGCTTCTGGCTGGGGGCCCATCTGGCTGGGGGCGGCCTCTGGCTGGGGGCCCGTGGCATTTTGCCCCAATGCCACCCTATAATTACCAGTATATATTATCAGTCTATAACTTTCCCACTGCTGGGACTGACAGGCCTGCTCTGTGTGAGAGGGGGTGGGTCGTAATCCTCTACGCGGGTCCAGTGCGGGTTGGTGGTGACCGCCTATGCGACAACAATGAACCCTTTTATCTAATGGTTGGAAATCACATTAGTGTAATTTAGGTATTTAACACTACCAAATTTTTTTCACTACCTAAACATGTTTCTTGTATGGGGGGACCCCTTTCATTTTTAACTAATTAGGGTTCCATACCTCCAAAAGGAAAAAACGGATCTCTTATAGGTACGATCACTTTGTTGTCCGTCTGTCTGTCTGTCTGTCAAGACCCTTTATCTCGGGATCGCGTGAAGCTATCGAGTTATATTATACTCAGGTCTGCGGTCGGAGGTATATTATACTAAGCTGTAAAAAATCGAACTTCTAAGTTAACGTAAAAAAAGACATGGCCGTTTATGCTGCAAGAAACGTATATTTCGACACTCTCAAAGTCTCAAGGGAATCAAAATGTACAGGGTATTTCCCGTTGACCTAGAATCATGAAATTTGGCAAGAAGTAAGGTCTTGTAGCACAAGTATAGGAAAAATCCGAAAACCGTAAATTTGTAGTTAAATTAGGTACAAAAAAAAAAATCCAGTGATAACCTATTTACATACCTACCTGAACTCTCGGTGCGCGAGTCCGACTCGCACTTGTCCGATTTTTTTTTGTTATAACGGCCATAGAGTACTCACTCTGCGAAAAAGTCAAGAGTCTACAAATCACGGTTCAGAAGATACAGCCCTGTGACAGACAGACGGACGGACAGGGATCCTTAGTATTACACACCCTTTGAGTAAGAAACCCTAAAAACTAGTTTTAATAATCATTGAAGACAAAGAAATTATTATACAATACATACACTGTTTTCTTTTGTCATGAAGTATCCAAAGTAATCGATATCAGCTCGACATACCTGAAACAATAAAACAAAAAAACTTTAATATACATAGAAGAAACAGATAATTCATAAAATAATCATAGAATAAAGATAAAAGTCTTCCAAAAAAGATATACATATAAGGAAAAAGACACTAGGGTGTGAATTAAGACTAAATATTACAAAAATACAGATGACTTAAGACAAACGATGAGAATAACATGTTTTTTAAATCTTGTTAGCGAGTCTCGACGTTAATTAAATATGACCATTTGCGTTCGTTCTTATGGCACTTTGGTACGTGACCATAGCGGCGTAGGACCGAATACGATAAAGTAACTAACACTTTATTTAACTTGGTAAGTTTTGATTTTTTTTTCCTATGAACGCTTTATTTGCTGATTCATATAATTTACGGACCGTCTTGGTTGAAATTAAGACTGTTATCTTTACCAATAATGCAGCAAAGACAGCTTTGCATAGTAGACCCTCCCATATGGAACGGTCCCGGTGGTGGGATTAGCAGGCAGGCCGGAAGGGTGAGAGGGGCACGGGTGGACGAAGAGACGTAAGTTCGGGTACGGAGAGACGTAAGCGCGGGGACGACGACGAGCCGAGCCGTAACGCACCGCACCGAGGTTCGTGAGCTTGTCCCGAGGCGAGGCGATTACGTTACGATTCCTATTAGTATGCGTTGCAGTAGGGAGTTTCATACAAAGAATTCTGAACGGCTCGAATTGATAAGGTGCCGATTCCTTTCTGGTTTGATGATACCTTTAGTTACCCATTTACTTTTATTAAGTAAAAGATGATGATCATCATTGGCATAGACTAGGTATGGAATTGATTACGCCTTTACATACCTCAAGTCACCTCACGTCTTTCGGCTGAAATGATGATGATGATGATGAGATCGGACATAAGGACCAAAATCCGGAACCCGTCGGGGTGTCAAAATATAACCTTATTTATAGTAACCCTATCTACCATAGATATATGAATTCTGTGGTACCTACAGTGTATTTCCTTTGATGAACACACAGGACATAACGATAATATCTCGGAGTGAGTACATAAAGCAACAAATGACAGAGTTCATCGCATGATTCGCATGCAAGACCAATTTACCCATTTCCTCCAATTGACTAGGCATTCACAAGTTGGAAGGGAGAGCTGCAGCGAGTGAATCACTCTCATCGTATAATAATTTATCAAATAAGAAGGAAAAATATGGAACTTGCTCAAATGAAGCTATGGAATGTCAGCCGGAAGTGATATCATTAATATTGTTACTAAAAGGATGCCTACCAATTCACACAACAAAGAATCTGCTTCTGATTTTGCCCCATATAGGTACACTTACCTCACATCGGCCTTAACTTGAAGTGCGAAAAAGTTATATGGACCTAAACGTTTGCAATTAAAAGTATAACAGTACCCATCATTGTTCAGAATATGCACTGACGAAATAATTTGCAAGTTCTTGCACAAGTTGCAGCAAATTCTAACGAACGTTGCGTTTGCAACATATCATGTGAATTGCGGTTCTGTGGGTCGTTGCAGGCTGGTCTGTCAAGGTCCTTTTAATTTGCTCACTGGTGCAAAGAAACCTCCTATGCTATTTTTAGGTCAAAGAGTCAATTATTTGCCAATTAGTTGCTAGGCAACTAGATACCCTTGGCAAGACTGATTGTCAGACTTGCGGGCTTCTTGACTGTGAAAGATATACAAGTGACAGCCGGGACCAACGGCGGGTCTCAGTATGTTGTGGATGGTCACCCATCTACGGACCTATCTCGGCAAGCGTTGCTGTAATTATTAAACCACTATGCAAACAGCATTAATGGAATAGTAGCTAAAAAAATTTTTGGAGGAAGACAAGTAGGTAAATGGAACTTGAAAATTTAATTTCGGAATATAAATTGTTAATGGAATCAGCATATAATGTTCTCACTACTGGGACACAGTCCTCCTCTCTGTGAGAGGGAGTGGGCCATCCTCCAGGCGGGCCTATTGCGAAATGTCACATGTCTTCGAATTCTTGGCTCTATAATATGCCGGTTTCCTCACGACACTTCCCTTTACCGTTTTCAGAGCAGAGGTGATGAAATAATTTACAAAAAGTAAAGTGCCTGCTTGGGTTTGAACCCACGATCTCCAACTCGTAAGTCGTGGCCATTACCCCTGGGCCATCACTGCACTACACCAAATTGTTAGTAGTCGATGCAAACAATGCATAGTTTATTGAACTAGAGTGTTATACATCATAATTAGTGTAAGCTACATTAAGAATAAGTCATACATAATTGTATGTATTAAGGTTTTAAAGGTTGTTGATCAGGAATGGAATTGCCTCAACAGTTGATAAAGTCGGTCAAGTTCAGAGGATGCGTGATGTTTCCTACGTTTGCTCGATAAGCGGAAATTTTTATTGATACATTATTCAATAATAATGCTAATTCATGCTAATTATTATACTGCACGTACGTTTTAGAAGAGATGTTTAATAAGCAAGTGGTTGGGAGGTTAAGTTAATTGGTTGCAAAAAAATTGGTCCTTCGATCTTGCGGATCGAAGGATCAATTTTTATTTTCTCAGGTTTATTTTAATTTGTATAGTGTTCGTTTTGTTTTAGACTCTCTACAAATGTGTTTATAATTAAGTCACGCTATTCTGTGACTTAAGTAGTCCATTTTTACACAGAAAAGCGTGACGAGCTACAAAATGAATGCACGGCGTTTAGCATCCTTGACACGTATCGTAATGTACTATTTTTCTTTACAGATCTTTCCCCTTTTGTTGTTAAGTATAACTTTACGTAAAGGAAGTGTCTACGGGCCTGCGGGCGGAGAGTAATGGTACCCATTACTCTCCGCCCGCAAAGGTTACCGCTGGCCCGGAACATAAAGGGCTAAGGAAGGGTGGGTTTTAGTCAGTAAGAGTCTGACACTCCCTTCCGCTCCACCCAGAGCGGGAGGAGTCATTTGATGATTTCCCATCCGCAAAAAAAGAAGGAAGTGTCTATACTCTATGTGCTCATTATCGATGGAACAAACGGTAAGTAGTTCCTTTTGTCCAAGAAATCGGAAGTTTCTGTTACTTTGAGGTTATATCCGTTAATCTGTTCCATGATTGACTGACTGTCGATAAAATATAATTTAATTAGGTACTTTAGTGTAATATAGGAAGTTTCATATGTAGTCACTATATGACATAGGAGCTCAAAATAGAAATACAATAAAAATAGTTGATATCAATATTTGACGGAGCCCGTGCAAATATTTTCCACATGCTAACTTTATGTGACACGACTCCATAGAATTTATAACAAAATCGTGATTAGAACATTACCATCTAATGCGTTTGATTTTTACCATGTACAGACGTCAGCACATCAAGCTACTACAATCTGTCAAATTTCTTTAATAGATTTTCAACTTTATCGCTTGAGCATAAGATTCAAAGTTGATTGGGAAAATTTCACAGTTTCGGAAAGCTTGATGTGCTGGCGTCTGTACTTTCCTCATAGGACACTCTGATTTATTTATAATATTTTAGTTTATAGGTCTTCGCTAAGTTCTTCAATAAAAAATGAGAATATATAAGAGGAACTCTGAAAGTGGCACCGGTGATTGAAAAGTTGTGTGGAAATCGTTTGTCATGGTATGGGCGTGCGAAGGATTGAGGCAAATGTCGTGAGGAAAGTTCCAAAGGAACGATGGAGGGACTGAGTGTAAGATGTTATGGCTAGAGAGAGGCTGACTGACTAGATGACGACGAATAGAGAAGTCTGAAAGAAAAAGTAATGTTGCGCTGACCCCAAATAAATTGGTAAAAGGGCAAAATAATGATGACAGTTCTTCGCTTTAAACTAAACCTCTTACTAATAAACGTTGTATAGCGTCTGTATAGTTAAACAACGCTTTGTCTTCTTCTTTCAAAAGTCAAATTACTGATAACTTCTCATATCATAATAAGCCTATAATGTTCCCACTGCTGGGATACAGGCCTCCTCTCGGTGAGAGGGAGTGGGCCGTAATCCACCACGCGGGCCCAGTGCGGTTTGGTAGATGTCACATGTCTTCGAATTTTTGGTTCTAGGATATACTGGTTTCCTCACAATGTTTCCCTTCATCGTTTTGAGGGCAGTGGTGATGAAATAATTTACACAAAGTAAAGCGCCTGTCTGGGTTCGAACCTAAGACCTACGACTCGGTAAGTCGCGGCCGTTACCACTTGGCCACCACTGCTCTCAACTGCTACTGACGACTGAAAGAGAGAAATCGGTGTGTAACTATTCATCTGATACACTCGTAATACGTTTTTTTAGTAAGGGGTAAGACTTAACAAATGATCAGTTTTATCAATTTTCGCTTGCTTGCGTTATTGCGTAACAGAGTCGTTGGCCTATAAATTGGCTATTAGCCTATCAAACTCAGAATAAGTACCTACTCTACCTACGGAGCAGTATATAAAAACCTTGCTCGGTTACTTTTTGCGCTTAAATCAGCGGATGGGAAAAAATAACGGCCGGTCATAGGCATAAGGCTGTATCAATATACTTGTTATTCGATGACCATCCTCTTATTGGGGAATTATGTATCAAATCATTGATAATTGTGGTATGTACTTAGACCACATAATCAACATGGGAGCAAAGGTGGATTTAGCACTTCTATTTCAATAAATAAAATGTCAAGATGAAATTAGAAAGTAAGTACTCTAATCCTACTACTTATAGATAAAAAGCGAAAGTTTGTGATGATGGATGGATGTATGTTTGTTACTCTTTCACGCAAAAACTACTGAACGGATTTGGATGAAATTTGACACACAGATATTCCCACGGGATCGAAACGTATGCGAGTGAAACCGTGGGCACTGATAGTACTAATAATAAAGCTGAAGAGTCTGTTTGTTTGTTTGAATGAGCTAACCACTGGAACTACCAGTCGGATTTGAAAAATTATTTTCGCTTTAGATAGTCCAATTATTGAGGAAGGTGTTAATGTCAGCCTGCATCATCCCACTGCTAGGCAAAGGCTTCTCCATCTTCTTCTTCTCCCCATGACTTCCAGCTCTTTCGAGGAAGGTGTATTATTAATTTAAAAATAATTTAAATCACAAAATCGGGCAAAGTAAGTCTAAATGGAACAGCTATGCCTAAGTATCACCACCATGAACATACCATACGTCATCTGATTTCACCGTCAAAACGCCGTAGGCTGCGTAGGCGCCACTTTCTCGCACTACAAACATGTAGCATAGAGATCATTATTTTATTTATGGTGCCAACCGATTTACTAATACTTATAGAGATGTTTAGGATATAATAACTTAGCTAGATGGCTTAGTCAGTGGACACAAGCAGATTGATAAATTCTCCAGAAACTACTGGTACACATTCAAACTCAAAGCATTTATTTCAATTAAACCAAGCATAGACAATTTTGAATTGTCAAGGAGTTGGTCAGTCAGAAAGATGAAGCTTATCGCTCAATCCAAAACTTAACAGTTCCTATGGAAAAGAATAGGCATGAAACTCCTTGGACACTCTTTTATATCCCAATAAACATTGTTACAGTATCTTCTAAATACTAGAATCTTTTTTGGTCCTTCGTGCCGGATAGCAAATAGGACACATTATCAACAGTTCATTCATTATACAACTTACTTGTTGCAGTATGTAATGATAGTCTTTTTACATTGTTGCCTTTGCGTTTGTACCCTGCAGAAGCCATTTGAACAGGTGTGTTGTCATGCGTGGATAACGGTAGCATGACATGTTCTGTGTGTGTATATTTTGTTGGAGATCAAATAATCGGTTAAAATTGCGTTTAAAACGATTTCCACATTAGGCTTCAAATCGGTGTCAGTTTTGTGCTGTGAATCAGGAGTATTATCCATTGTCCACACATCCTATTACTTTTTACCCGACTGCGCGACGCAAAGGAGTGGTAATGTGTTCATCAGCCTATGTATGTATGTATGTTTATATGTTCCTTTGAAGCACTATACAGACCAAACGCCTGGGCCGATTTTTATGATTCACACGTTAATCGATTCCTCTTAGTCCGGCGAGTGTCACTAAAGACATGACGTTAGTGAAAATTCAATATGGCGACTACTGGACGCCATATTAAATAATTTTTTTAATTTTTTTTTTCAAAACCTATCGAGTGGGGTATCAAAATAAAGGGTTTTAAACGGTGATTACAAAAATATATACAACATATATACTTAAAAGCAATTCGAAGTGACAAATCGCAAAAAAACACCTACCAAGAACTAAATCGTCTGCGAAATCTTTCAAATTTGTAAACTAAAAAGCTGGAAATAAAAAAAGTTATTTAAAAAAATCAAAAAACCCGACTGCGGTAAAAAACTTAAGTTAAAAGAAACTGAAAAGCTAAAAACAAGCCCATTTTAAATTAAATAAAAGTTGGAAGCAGGCGGGACCCATTTGAATTTGAAAATACATTATAAATGATGTGGGTCCCGCCTGCTTCCAACTTTTATTTAATTTAAAATGGGCTTGTTTTTAGCTTTTCAGTTTCTTTTAACTTAAGTTTTTTACCGCAGTCGGGTTTTTTGATTTTTTTAAATAATATTTTTTTTTTGTACATCTCTGTAGGTCAAACGGGCATGATTTTTGTAACTCATCTATTTCATGGCGTGTGGTGTCGTTAGATAGGTCTATAAAAAATATTGTGAGTATGCATGCGATTGAGACATCCGTTGGCAAAATATTAAGCTTTAAAGTGCTGGTGAAAGTATGTAATTTTGACGTTCGAAAAGTGCTGATTCTCAGCCTAATTTGAATAAATGACTTTTGATTTTGCTAAGTTTTGTTAGAGTCACGTGTCCCATCTAGGGAATGCAGAACCGGTTCTGTTTTAAAGAACCGGGATTTCCGGGACGTTCTGGCTAAAGAACCGGGATTCCCGGTATTTTCGATACTTTAAGTAAGCCTTTAAAAGATGAAGATTTGAAACGGAGAAAGTAAAGAAATACGAAATGACAGGGCAAAATAAAAACATTTAAATCAAATCAAATAAAACGTTTTATTTCTTGTTTTATTGGTAACTACGCATATTCTACCAGCAACGTCTTTATTAACATTAAAACATTTTTGTACCTAATCCTAGATAATATTTATCAAAAAAAAAAATTAAACATCTTCTCCAAACAAATGATTTAAATCTACATGACTCGTATTGCAATTCTGCATAACCAAATTAAATTAAAGCGTATCATTAATCAGTCTCAATATTATTGATTAGATAATCTTAACCGACATATTTTAAATTGTTATTTATTAACATAATTCATCATCATCATTTCAGCTGAAAGATGTCCACTGCTGGACATAGGCCTCCCCCAAGCACCTCCACTTCGACCGGTTCTGTGCTTCTCGCATCCATCAGGTTCCCGCGGCCTTCACAAGGTCGTCGGAACACCTTGTGGGAGGCCTTCCAACGCTACGTTTTCCGGTACGCGGTCGCCACTCCAGAACATTTCGGCCCCATCGGCCATCTGTTCTGCGAGCAATGTGCCCTGCATACTGCTACTTAAGTTTGGCAATTCTTCGGGCTATGTCGGTTACCTTGGTCCTCCTGCGGATCTCCTCATTCCTGATTCGATCACGCAGGGAAACTCCATAGCTCTCTCCATTGCCCTTTGGGTGACTTTCAGCCTTCTTATAAGGCCCATTGTGAATGACCACGTTTCAGTGCCATACATAAGTCATCACTGGCAATACGCACTGGTCAAAGACTTTCGTCTTGAGACACTGAGGTATGTGGGACGAGAAGATATTGCGTAGCTTCCCGAACGCTGCCCAGCCGAGTCGGATTCGACGATCGACCTCTTTTTCGAAGTTAGACCTACCTATCTGGACAGTTTGTCCTAGGTAAACATACTCGTCCACAACTTCGAGTGTAGTGTCTCCGATCTTTATGAGAGTGGGTGTTACATGGGCATTTGACATGACTTTCGTTTTGTCCATGTTCATTTTAAGACCCACTCTTTCGGAGGCTCTACTGAGGTCATCGAGCATTGTACTGAGGTCCTCCATAGTCTCAGCACAGTCTCACACCTCGCTGCAAAAGGATAGGTTTCGAGATCTGATCCTGGAGTCGGACTGACATAGTGGCGTTTTCGTACCGACACTTCAGCACCTCGATGTACCGATAGTCGATCTGGCACCGTTGAAGAGACTGCAGCACAGCCCATGTCTCAATCGAATCGAAGGCTTTCTCGTAGTCCACAAACGCTAAGCAGAGAGGCAGGTTCTTCGGTCTTCTGTATAACCTGTCGCAGCGTATGTATGTGGTCGACGGTGCTAAAGTCATCACTGGCAACACGCACTGGTCGGAATCCGGCTTGTTCGGGAGGCGTCAAACCTGCGCGCGAGACGGTTCGTGATGACTCTCGAAAACAGCTTGTAGACATGGCTCAGAAGTGAGATGGGCCTATAATTCTTAAGAAGGGCATTGTCGCCCTTCTTAAAGAAAAGTATCACTATACCTCTGTTCCATGCCTGCGGTGTTTTGCCCTCGAGTATGATGCCGGAATCAAACAGCTTCTGAAGGGCCTTAAGAACGTGTTTTCCGCCGGCCTTCAGGAGCTCGGCCGTAATTCCGTCATCACCCGCGCGCCTTGTTATTTTTGAGCTGCTTCAGAGCCATCCTAATCTCGTACAGGCTGACGTCCGGGATGTCTTCGGTATAGTGTCGGGTCAATCTAGCTCTTGGGTCGTTTGCCAGATCCATAACGGGGTTCCTTGTTGACGTGTATAACTGTCCATAGAACCTCTCGATCTCTCTCAACAGCTCAGGTTTGGCGGATACGATCCTGCCATCATCGGTCTTTAGTTTCATAAGCTGGCTCTACCCAAAGGAAGCAATCTTGTTTGAGTCTTTTTTGCGAAGCACTGTCCACCAAAATCACAAACACAACGCAAAGCACAACATTCCGAAGACGCGATGGCCGCCACCAGCCCCTCTCGCACCCTCGTGCAGCATGCTCTTGTAGCATGCATGCTTCTTGTGCATGGTAGGTGGCAAGTGTATTCCGCTTTAAGCGGTCGGGCTTTATGCTATAAAATTAGAAATATTCGAAACGCGAAGTATCTTTTCCCGAAAGTACCGAAAGAACCGGGAATTGGTATAAAAAATCCCGGTTCCAAAAACGACGCAAATTTCCGGGATATCCCGGTAATTTCGGTTCCGGGATTTCCCGGGACTATTCACTACTCCCATCTACCTGTTGAACCGATGTTTTTGGATTTGCGAAAATTATTTGATAGAACGAAATTAAAAGGAAAACTATCTCAGCTAACTAGTTAAGACTCAACAAGTTAACGAGTAACAGAATAGAAAACTCTTATTTCGGACAGGAGTCCATAGGGTTAGTAACACAGATATAGATGGATTTACAGGATTTACACAAAATCATCAATTTTACTTAACTTCTAGTGTTAGTAAGTTACAGACACATTATACAACTAAAATTCAGCGTCCACTTCCGCAACATCGAGGAATCCCACCGATCTGCGAACACACTGAGAATACTGTTTGTGCTGCCGCGAACACGCGTCATCAGGGATGCACATCTATTCGTAATAATGGTGGCAAAACCATTAATATTCTTATCCGCAAACATCCCTGGTGCACTACAACGCCACGGCAGCAGCAGCGGCGGCCGCAGCAGTACAGCAGCAGCAGAAATAGTCGACCAACTTATAAAATATATAAAAGAATTCCGTGGAAAATGATATAAAACCCAGTGCATTAGGTATATTGTAACTACGGAACCCTTCCGTGGTCCAACACGCACTTGGTCAGTTTTTAATGATCACTTATTATTTTAAAAATATTTTTTTATAAACTTGTAACATGATTCTGGATAATTAATTTTTATTATTAAATTGTGTTTGTGATGTATGTGGGAACCAAACTTATACAATAAGATTTTCCAGTAGGCTTATACGTTTTAGATTTGGATCATTCGAGTGGTGTCTACAACAGTGTTCAGTTCAACTGTTGTTCCTGAGATTAGGTCCTTGTGAAAATGTTTCGAAGATACTTCAGGTACTTACAAGATTTAAATTAATAAGTCTTAGCAAATAACACGTGAAAATTAATAAATAATAATTCTAGCACATTCAAGAAATTGCCGAATAACAAGCTATGGGCAGTATCAGAAGATGGAGTTGTGAAATTCGAACCTCTAACAAAAAAATCTTTAGATAGCGCTTTAAAAGTGATACGGGAATCATTCCTAAAGACGGAGTCTCTTTGCAAAGCCGTTGGTCTACTCCAAGAGCCTGGAGCTGCTGAAGAACTTCTCGAAACGTTATATGACGCTGCAAAAGACGGTGTCAGCATTGTGGCAAATGATACGAGTACCAATCAAATAGTTGGAGTGATTTTCAACAAGTTCCAGGTAAGTCAATTGCAACATGCTAACAGTCTTAAAATAATAATATGTATAAGTATATAAAAGAAGGGGAAATAATCAAAGGGCATCAATTAATTAGTCCGCATCGCTATCAACAAGAACGTTGTATAGCAATGCTGATTCTTTGGCCAAAAAACAAGCCAGCCCTCTGGTCACGTGAAGAGTCGACTAATCGCTTGGAGATGTCTCTTAAAACTAAGTAGACACTCGGACCCCATGGCTCTAGTGTTTTAACCCCAAACGGCTCGAACATATGTATAAGTTCCAAAGAGATTCGGCGTACGTTTGAGGTTTTCCGCACCTGCAGCAGCCGCCCCAATCGTGCTTGGAAGATGGGATGGGGCAAGGGTGTCGATATACGTTGCATCCCACACTAAAGGCCTACCTACCTTCCAAGGCTTTCTGGTCATTCCGTCTGGTCTCTTCCCATCGTCGCGTACCAAGACATTGGGTTCTAAAACAGGGCGGTGACAAGATGCAACATTATATCAAGCCAATGGGTGATTTGTTTTACGGTAATACTTTGGTTCCAAAATTTTAAGTTAATGATGTCATTTGTCTGTACTTAGGTACTAGCCCCAAAAGGAGAAAGTTACTATGAGAAACTACGAAAAAATTGCAAGCACAAATCTGTAAAAGCTCTCCATGACTTTACCATAGATGTTGAAACAAAAGCCGATATATATAAACGCTACAATACTAACTGTCATATGGAAATAATGGCTATAGCGACTATGCCATATTTCAAGCAAAGGAATATAGCTGGATTATTGGGTATATCTACATACAAAATGGCACGAAAATTGTACAATGGTGAAAATGTTAAAACTCCTATTGACATTGAAGATGGAGAGATTACTAATGCTGATGCAATTCCGACTATAATATCTGCACTGACAACTTCAAGTTATGTGCAAAAGCTTGGCGACAAATTCGGCTATGAAAATGTTCTGGAAGTAAAGTATGACGACTATTCATTTGATGGGAAAACCTTCAGCGAGCGAATAGGAGATGAGCATACAACTTGTCGAGTTATTGTTAAAAGACTGGACAGCTAATTTATAGTTTTGGAAATACGACGAAGTGTACCTGCGGAACACATTAACAAATTCAATCTGGATCATTTGAAGGATATTGCTAATCCATTCCTTCATTATGTTCGAAAAATATGTCTGCTCAACAGAGTAAATAACGCAATGAATGTTGTTGAACTGTCAAAATGAAAGCCATTGCTATTGATAGTGTGTTACGCAATTACCTCGCTGGGTTAACAATAGAATCAGGTGGAGGATCTATTATAGTAAGATATATGTATTTTTATTGGGATTATACAACGTTATTTTTAGTATATGCGAAACCTGAATATAGTTTGTTCAGAATAAGTAACTGAATCGATTCCAATAATTGTTACCCCATGTTATATTTTGTCCCAAAAATATTTAAAAAAGGTTAAAAGTTTGACACCGAGCGACACTAAGATTGGATAACCCAATCTCCGCGCCGAACGGTTAGGTACCTAGGTACTATTATCAATGAGTGCAAGACGGTGCGGTGCGGGTGAGCATGTTTTTGTACGGACAAACAGGTGACTTAACAAGCGTATAACTTTGATGATTTTTCATGATACAATTTTGAATTTTTTTACACAGATTCTTTACATAAAAATACTAGACACGTGTTTCGGGTTTCGCATATACTAAAAATATTGTTGTATATTGATAGTGATAATGTTTCTGAAATGTCTTGTTAATTAAACTAATGTTAATAAAAAGGAGTCCCGTGGTAACGGCCGCGACTTACCAGTTGTAGGTTCGAACCCAGACAAGCGCTTTACTTTGTGTAAATTATTTCTTCACCACTGCTTTCAAAACGGTGAAGGAAAACATCGTGAAGAAACCGGCATGTCCTAGAACCAAAAATTCGAAGAAGAGTGACATCTACCCTACCAACCCGCTCTGGGCCCGCGTGGTAGATTACAGCCCTCTCCCTCTCACCGAGAGTGTATTCTGTGCCGAGAAGAGGAGACCCAGCAGCATTTATTTATTACATTAGCTGATTGTGCTGCTTATACTATTAAAAATTCGAGAACCTTCTAGTTTCTATTTATTTATTTGCAGTAGCAGTGGTCTTTACATACTGGACCCTACAAAATACCATTTGAACAGGTGTGTAGTCAAGCACGAGTAACTGTAAAATTTAACTATTTTCAGACTATTCACACAATACTTTGACGTCTTATTGACGTAGGTAATCTCATCTCGTAAGATTTCCTTACTCGTCTTTTCCCACATAGAGAGCAAGTATTGTATGTAGATGTACATACACTGAATTAACATCTAAATAGTTATCCAGACCATTGACTTCATATTTCTGCAGAACAACGGGGTAATTGCATAATACACTAACATTGGCAATGTCTTTCATAGTGACAGTTCAACAACATTCATTGCATTATTTACGATGATGAGCAGACAAATTTTTCGAACATATGAAGGAATGGTGATTCAGATTGTTATTGAAAATGTGGGTGCATGCCGTGTGCCCAATGGTGACCCCGTCGGCAAAAATGGCGAACTTCTATACAAACTTTCATCAACTATTTATCCTATAGTCCGGTCCAGTCCAGTCCAGTCTTACCAAGGGGTTTCGTTTTATCCAGTAACTGGGTTGTGGAGGTCAGATAGGCAGTCGCTCCTTGTAAAACACTGGTGCTCAGCTGCATCCGGTTAGACTGGAAGCCGATCCCAACTTCCCAACATAGTTGGAAAAAGACTAGGCAGATGATGATGATGATTTATCCTATAGAGGTGACTTTTAAAAATTTCAAGCTTCGAGAGCCAGCGGTTTAGCCTGTACGTTATCTGCCAGTATATTTATGATTTTTATTAAGTAGACGCTAAGAATTGTAGTACAGACGCCAACACATCAAACTTACCGACACTGTCAAATTTTCCCAATCAACATTGAAACTTATGCTAGCCATAAAGTTGAAAATCTATTACAGAAATTTGACAGATTGTAGTTGCTAGGTGTGCTGGTGTTTGTATATAGTACGAAGTCAGGCCATGATCATACTTCTGAGCTAGTTGCTACTGGTACATTGACAGTAGATGATTGTTTGTGATTTATAAACAGATATACGCCATAAGCCGACATCACTGAGTCATGACATTGAATATACGAGTACTCATTGAATATACGCATTGTAAGTACAGACGCCAGCACATGAAGCTACTACGAACTGTCAAATGTCTTTGATAGTTTTTCAACTTTATCGCTAAAGCATAAGGTTCAAAGTAGATTGGGGAAATTTTACAGTTTCGGGTAGCTTGATGTGCTGGTGTCTGTACATAAATGAGTATAATCCATGCCTGTTATTACAAGTGTCGATTATACGCAAGGCCATGCAGACAGCCAGCAGAGACAACATAGCACAGTGAATAGTGATCCAAACATTAGAAATCTCATTAGCGAAGTTTGGACTCAAAGGACCAAAAAATCTTGTGTTTTGGTCTTTTGGGCCAAACTTACTACCCAATGGGCCCCTGTTAATGGCAAACGACACCTGTCCGTATATTTCCGATTCAATGACCAGTGTACCCTTAATTAATAATGAGATTAATGTCCCATTAAGTAAATTGACGTCTGTCTGAGTAAAGGATAAGTCTGACTAAGGCAGAATAATTAGTATAATGACAGCGTATATGCAATTAAACGTTCATTAAAATGCACAGGTTGTTTCCCTACCCTCCGAACAACAACCCACGGACTGTGTGCAACTGTGCATATTAAAATACTGTGTGTTTAAGATTTCGCACAGACTGTGCTACCGCTTATGTATTTGTGCCAACATGAGTGAACATGGAACAATGGCTTTATGATCTTGAACACCATATACGGGTATTAATTATGCTTTGACATACAAGGTGTGTGGTGAACACTTGTATTTGTGTTTTTAATGTTTCTGGGTACTATTAATCGTTTTTAATATTGAACAAATAAACTTCTTTGTCTAACAGTAGCTTTAGGATTATGGCCCTTCTCTTCATACAACTTGAAACGTCGTAGTCCTTACAAGGTTTATATTTAAAGCAAGATAAAGCTAAGTTTTTGAATTCCGATAAAGCTTAAGTTCGAATCACAAAAACTGACATTAAAACGCAAGTCTAAGTTGTCAATTTTGTATCGAGAACTTTACCTTACAGGGAAAGTTCTCGAAATGGTAAAGGTTCAAAATGCAGTTATAGCTCCATTATTATTTAAAAAACAGTGTTATTTCTATGGTTTAAGCTCAATCAGACAACGTATGTTTTAATCAACAGGACCCATAATATTATATGTAGCCATTAAGTCGGAGATAACCCTGGTCGAGTTAATTTTCAAACCAACTGCTGCAGAAAAGCTGATAAACGACGACCAGGAGCCGAGAGAATAATTATTGAAAATAAGAAACTAGGTGAACTATTACGACAAGAGTATTGCCCCGCCTCCGTTTATTCCAATCGAATAAACTGACATAATTGCATAAAATGGCGGACGAATGGAGGTGTGACTGACAGCGTCGAGGCAAATATGTCATGACCGTATGATTTAGTGGTAGGTATATCATTATTGCATGAGACATAATGCACTCGACAGCCTATCAGTGCAAATAACATGCTTGCAGTTATTATGTCATACTAATGTATGACAAGTTAATAAGTTGGGTAGATATTTAGACAATAGGATAATGCGGTCTATGATGCCTTTCCACCAGAGGTGAGCGAGGATGTGTAGCGAGGGATGTGTGTAAAACTAACCAATACCAACGCGAAGTTAGTTCAAGCTATAAAAATAAAGCGATGTTATTGGTTGGTTTCACACACATCGCTCGCTACGCATTCTTGCTCATGTCTGATGGAAAGGCAGCCTTAAGTGCTCATACACGAGGACACGCGTCAACTGCAGCCGTCGACAATGTGCAGCTCGATTCATTCCCACCTATGTTGAGGTCGGCTTCCACTCTAACCGGATGCACCTGAATACCAGTATTTTACATGGAGCGACTGCCTACGCCTGCCTGCTGACGACCCGTAACGACTGTCAAAGATACACGAATGACAGCCGGGACCAACGAAGAGGCTTCTTCAAGGAGGACTGCGCTACACGAAGAGGCTTCTTCATGCATCCCAAAAAAAATTGTATAGCACTGGCATAATGCAATTTGTCCTGACCGGGTAATCTTCAATTCTTAGTAATTAATAGTCATTCAGCAGACTGGATGCGGTAGGCGTGGGGACCGGGTGTTGTGACGCAATGTTCAGCAGTGGACTGTTATTAAATATCCTTTAAGAGAGTGGACTGAGAGTGGAAGAGAAAGAAAGGATAACCTTTGAAAAGACAAGAGGATGACTTGGTGAGGACGGCAGGAAAGACTGAGAGAACAGTCTCAGTTTCTTCGAACATCAACAACACCGGAGCCTGCACCACCTGCACAGACGTGTCTACGTGCGCTACTGAAAACTTGAGGCCCGGAGGCGGTCACTAATACTGCCACCGTGCACCGCCATCGCCGCAGGGGAGTGGCTGGACGACCCTACCGCAGCGCTACGGGACCCTGGACCACCTACTTCCAGTTCCCGCTACCTACGTCTGAAAGCTCTGCAGGACAGTAGTGTTCTATAGACGGTTTTAACTTACACGTGCGCTCGATATCTTACCCACGCCCGGCTCAACCGGCTTTATACCTAGTATATCTTCATAATTAAATCTAATCTTTGTAACGTAATTCTTCTTTTATTTACTATCACCCACCACTACACACTACCTAACGTCCTGAACGTTACAGTGGCTGAGAGAACAGGGAGAATTGGAAGGGGTTGGAGGAGGCCTTTGCGAAAGGGGAGCGCACAGAGAGTCCGAGACTCAGAACTGATGGCCGATTCTCGTAATTTAAAACGTTCAAAATTTTGTCGCAGTCTCATCTCGGCGACAAATAAATGTCAAAAACTTGTCAAAAATATTGGGAAGTAAGTGGTATTTTTGACAGATTGAAACTGAGCTCAGACTGTGAACTTTCTTAAAATTAGGAGAATTGCCGCTCTGATAGGTATCAAACGTGTTTAGAACTACAAGTATCGCCCTGAAATAAGGCTATAAATACATATAAATCAACAAATAAAAGAGAATGCATTTTAGCATAAGCCCTCCCACCAGAGTCCGGTGTCAAACAGCCTGCTGTGTTTTCGTCGATGCGTGGGAGTTCCAGTGCCTTAGGCATCTTCTGGGCACGCTCGTTCCATCATAGACCTCATCCATCGCTTTCCATCAGGCGGAATCAAGGTCAGAGTAGGATTGGGCCCATTCACTAATAAAAAAATATGGCAGAGTTTATGGGGTGCTCACTGGTTGTGTAAGAAACAATTTCTTCTAAGAAAAATTGAGATTGTAAAATCTTCAAATGTCTATCACGATCACCTAAGATTGTGTGGGGAAATCCAGGGGCGTGAGAAAATACTATTTCCCCGATAATATTAATAAATAATAACTTCATTATATAACCTCAGGCTATAGATTATATCAGATCTATATATAGATTGATATCAGCATTATTATAATTATAATTCCGACAGATTCATGCGCGTTAAATAGCAGGAAGTTTTCTAGCGATCTAAACATTACATAACTTCAAGACTGTTCTTCCAGAGCGGTAGGCAGAAAAGTTTAGAATACCCACTTTTGGCTAGTTATAAGTGTCAGACTTCAGCCTGCTACAGTGGCTTTAGTGTGAGTTTTCTCGGCTCACGTTCGATTGCGTGCGCGTTAGAATTTTGTGTGGGTCATTAGGCTTCTCCTAGTGACCACCAGGTGGTGCTATAACTTTTTCCCATATAAAATTCTAACGCGCTCGCAATCGAACGTAAATGAAAAAAGTCACATTTAAGCCACAGATAGCGCCATCCAGGAAGACGCATCCCACTCTTCTTCCTAATCGCTTACAGTACAAGTGTGCCAGAAGAATTGCCAAACTTAAGTGGCAGTGGGCAGGGCACATTGCTCGCAGAACAGATGGCCGATGGGGCCGAAAGGTTCTGGAGTGGCGACCGCGTACCGGAAGACGTAGCGTTGGAAGGCCTCCCCCAAGGTGGACCGATGACCTTGTGAAGGCCGCAGGAACCCGTTGGATGCGGGAAGCACAGGACCGGTCGAAGTGGAGGTGCTTGGGGGAGGCCTACGTCCAGCAGTGGACGTCTTTCGGCTGAAATGATGATGATGATGACAAGTATGCAACATTCCGCTAGTGTTTTAGTTTTGTCGATACACAGTAATTACTTATTAGTGGGTAATTAGTGTGTATCAAAAAACTAAAATACTAGTGGAATTAACTAGCTATAACCACTAGCGATTAGTAAGGAGAGTGGGGCGCGTCTTCGTGGATGGCACTATCCATACTGAGAAATTCGTAATTGAAACCCAATAAAAATTTGTCCGATCTGTGAATCAACCCAGGATACCACTCTCAGCAGTCTCAGCATGTAAGTACAGTCGGTGGCCAACATTCCCTAACACACTTGAGTGATAGCAGGTAATGTTGGGTGGGTCAGACAAAGTTGGTCACTGACTACTATACCAACGAGACAGCCTTATTCATTACTAGTTGCGCCCCGCGGTTTCACCCGCATAAATAGGACATAGGATACCTACTTTCTTCCCGATATTCCCACGGGATCGAGACTTAAGGCTCCTTCAAACAGGCGCGACACGCGATATAATCGCGCGCGACACAAGGCACCGCTCGTTGCGCGACTTGAGGTGCCTTTTTGTCGCGCGCGATTTTACAAAAAATCTATTGTTTGGACTAAAAAATTAAAACACTAGTGTTTTAGTATGTTGCTTGTAGAATAATCTGACAAAAATCAGAATGATTGTATGTATATTAGTAGGTATGGTTTGTATTGTAAAAAGAAAGTTTATAGAGAGAGAAGATCTTCATGATCTTTTCTATTGTATCAAATTAGTTGTATTATGTTTTCAACACACTATCTACCTAGCATATATCCTGAAGAATATCATATATTTTTCTGATTTTGTTTAGTGTAGTCGATCATATACTTTTATTGTTTCTAAAACTTGCGTTTTTTGTGTTTAGGTCCCTTAAAGGTATAACATAGCATTGTCCTTATGTAATGACTAATGTCCCATGTATTCACGGTTCTACGGTGAAGGTCCCGTGTGACATAATTACTAGTATTCTTAGCTACTCTTATGTAATACGTACGAGTAACTAGACGCAGCCTGAATACATACTGACTACTGGGAAGGGCTGTCAGCTGTCCACAAGATATTGGCCCTTTGAGACTGTCTTCGGTTTTTTAGGTTTGACGATACAACCATGAGATTTAATGTTCACTTAAATAAGCAACTTAGATGATTCTATTTTAAGCATAATGTAATTTGATCACTTCTAGGAAATTACATAAATATTCCCAAAAACACACACGTTTTAGCATGACTTTTCATGCATTGGCGGCATCAAAAAGTCAACACTAGTGCCTTTTCAGAGATTCATCAGTATCCTATAATTCCCCCTTAAATACACTCTACACTCTCAGAGGGGCTAGTGGCTACCTAATAACAGCCGCATGGGTCGATCGATCAGGTTAAGCTACGCTTGCCGCGGTTAGTCCGTAGATGGGAGACCATCTTTACATACCAAGACCCCTCCGTGCCTCGGAAAGCACGTTAAACGTTACGTGCCGAAGGTCTGACAACCAGCCTTACCAAGGAGTATCGTATTACCCACTAACTGGGTTGTGGAGGTCAGATAAGCAGTCGCTCCATGTACAATACTGGTACTTAGCTACATCCGGTTAGACTGGAAGCCGACCCCAACATAGTTGGGAAAAGGCTAGGATACATTCTACATGTCTGTGTGGTGCCGGACTTAAAGAATACCACCACCCCTTACTTCACGTGGGTGTCGTAAAAGGCGACTAAGGATCGTACCGGAGAATGGGCAGCAGCGTTCTCTATGTATTCCACCACATACCATACTGCGATCGCCAACCCGCCTGCCAAGCGTGGCGATTATGGCAAACCCTCCCAAAATTGGGGGAGGCCTATGTCCAGCAGTGGACGTCTATCGGCTGAAACGACGACGACATTCTACAGTATCAATGGTGAACAAGGTTGACAGCCCTGAGTACCAACCTCTGTGTACCTATGTCGATACATAGGTGGCATGACGAGAATCGTAAGAATCTTTAAAAGGTTTCATAATCTTTATGTAACAGAACAAGCATGGCTCTCTTAGTTTGAGAGAATATTAATGAGGTTTACGCAGTTTTGGATTTATGCTAATTTTTATTGGCCCACAGTTGGTTGATTTCCGTATCTTCGTAAGTATGGATTGGGTACATTAAATATGTACGTAAATACTTCTGCAGTAACATGGGCGTTCAATAGAAAATCTCGCGTCAGAAGTTTGATAAACGCAAATGATTATAATTATAAGATCTAATACCTAAAGATATTGGATATTTTTTATATGCCAATAAATTGTAATTGTTGTTAACACATTAATTTAAGTTAGATTTTTTAATGGATGTATCGATTAAAAATTCTAATCGGTCAATAGGTATCTGCACTATGATAGGTATCAATTATTTTAACACGGAAGAATTTGGTACCTACGGAGACGGAAGTTTAGCCTGAAGTCCACTTCCTATAAAACAGCTCAGCAATTTTCTGAATAAGATGTATTTATATCAACATTTAGTAACAGCCGCACGGGTCGATCGATCAGGTTAAGCTACGCTTACCGCGGTTGGTGCGTGGATGGGTGACCATCTTCCCCCTCCCCTCCGTTTTCCGGAGGAAACCCCTCCGTGTCTCAGAAAGCACCATAGATCATATAAACACAGTATGATCTGTGGAAAGCACGTTGGTCCCCGCTGCTATTTTTGGATCTTTGATAGTCGTTACGGGTCGTCACAAGCCCGAAAGTCAGACATTCAATCTTACCAAGGGGTTTCGTATTACCCAGAAACTGGGTTGTGGAGGTCAGATAGGCAGTCGCTCCATGTAAAATACTAGGTAAATAAATACTAGGTACTTAACTTCTAGGTAAATAAATACTAGGTACTTATACTAGGTAAATAAATACAGGTAAGTAAATACTAGGTACTTCAAGATTCATCGCTCGCTAGATTTAAATGAAAGTTGTTTGTTATCTATCAATGTGTACCGAATATGTGCCAGTTAGGAAATGTGTTCAAATAATAATGTAATTAGCAAAATTGCTTGTGCACAATCCATTTAACTTTTTAATTAATTATGCATGTATAATTAATTAAGCAAAGACATGCATAATTGCTTAAAACAAGGAAAGTATGGAAATCAATTCGGATAATTTCTGTCTAGTGTGGACGCTAGAGACGTAAGTCCTAGTAAGTGAAACTATGTTCAAACCCAAAGCATTTATTCCAATAAATTAAAATTACAGGCAAATTTTGAATATTGACAAGGAGCCCGTCAGTCAAAAAGGTGAAGCTAGTTGCCCATTCCAAAGCCTAGTAGGTTCCTATGGAGAAGAACGGGCAAGAAACTCCATGGATACTCTTTTAAATCAGAATATTACTGAATATGTTTATTGTATGTTGCATGGAAGGGCCACCACTAAAAGAGACGTATTCCACATTGGGCACCCGCTTAAATATATGGCACCTGAGTGAATGTGCCGCTGTGTGTTAGGTGCATTCACTCAGGGCCTCAAGCCTGCTATTACAATAGTGTCAGAATGGTCTATCATTGATTTCATAATTGTTGATTTTGACAAGTTTGGTAATCTACTAATATAATGGCGTCATTATGACTTTCCTAATCTCGTACATAATGAAAAATGAATTACTGACTTACGCGGTAATCTGTAAAAATTTTGACAGTTCCTTTGATCAGTGACCTACCATTAGAACGTCATTGTGCAGTCATTGCTTTTAATTTGTTACGAGTGTCGTATAATTTCTGTGCCATTGACAGACCAATGATGATCAACCATTATGAATTTAGCAGATTACGAATTTTTAGCAAAATGACAATGGGATGGTGGTGGAATCGTGTTGGAATGACGAATTTATAAAAATAGCAGACTAGGGCCCCAGGTGCCATTTAAGCGGATGCCCAATGTGGAATACGTCCTAAAAGAAAGACCTTTAGATTTCGTGCAACGACAAAGAAAAGGCATTTATTTTTCTCGTAGAAAGATACTGCTAAATACTGTCCAACCAGTCATTTATCGAATCAGGATCCCCATTATCACTTTGCCAATCTACGAATCCGCCATTCTACCTCGTAAATAACTAAACGTGTGTGCGACCATGTCATCAATATGTCACCTTCACCTTTTATTAGTAAGAGTTAATTGGCTGAACTGTTTGCCCAACGGCCGGCCGACACGGTCGGGCAAACAGCCCGACTGTCTGACTCAACATATTATGTACGTACACTGTTACGACTTACGACATGTGCTGATCGAGTGACTGATAGCTCCTTTGGGACTTGATCGATCAATTAGTAGTTGATGAAAAAGTTTAGGTGTTGAAATTAAAGTAGTAATCTTTTATCTTTCTATCTAATAAGCATATAAATCAAAATTAAACGCTGTTCTCATCACTTAGGAACAGCTGGACCGATCTGTTTTTTTAACGTTCGATTAATTCCGAATAAGGGTTTTAGGTAAAGGAAAATTGGTAAACTCGGTAAAAACTGAGACTGAAAACTTTTTTCTATGTAATTTTTGTATGAATTATTGTTAGAGGGGCCTAAAAAGGCCATTTTGGCAGAATCATAAAAGGATAACATTATGAATCATAATATGGCGAAGACAGTACGTGTTTTTCTTTTTTTCGCTGCTCTACGAAGATATAATCAAAGAGATTGGGATTAGATTTGGATTGGATTGATTGGTATTTTAAGACAGACAAAAAAAAAAATAACTGAAAATTCCTTCACCAATGGGATTTGACAAGAACTTAACAGTTAACTGTCCATTATAATTCATAATGTTATCCTTTTATGATTCTGTCAAAGTGGCCTTTATAGGCCTCCAGGACGGGACAACGTCAGCTTATACATAATCTCATTAAATTATCGATGGAATGTTCTGGTAGAGTCTGGTTCAATATACCTACAGGGTCAGTAATAATAAATAATATAGATGTTGTTGGACCTTTGGGGAGAGCCTTACACTTTTCTTCCAAGTAAATAGTTTTTGCTTGATCTCCGAAAAAGCCCTAAACGATATTACAACGTAGTTAAATATCAACTCTGCAAACATATCAATAACATATTATAGGCATACTTCACCCCCTAAACCAAGCTAAAAATGGACCTTTCAGGCGTGCGTCGTAATGAGCCCACACTGTCTTAATTTTTTATTACTTAACAAGTTCAACGTAACACGAAGGTTGATTCCTAAAATAAACTTCATTGTAGTCGTATGCGCACGTATCTAAATTAAGATTAAACCACTTATACTTAACTTGGGCGCAGCAAAATGACTAAAAAGGTAATCGGACTGAGTAGCACCGGCGCCGGCGCATACTTACTGCTAAATATAAGATAAACATGAGCCCTATGTAGGTAATGTTCATTATGTACTTTTTAGTAGTAAACTAACTGCGCCCCGCGGTTTCACCCGCATAAGTTTCGATCCCGTGGGAATATCGGGATAAAAAGTAGCCTATATGTTAATCCAGCTTGTCAGCTACCTCCATACAAAATTTTATCAAAATTGGTCCAATCGTTTGAGCGTGAAGAAGTAACAAACCTATAAATACATACACACACACACACAAACTTTCGCCTTTAAAATATTAGTGTGATTGTGTTTGTAAGAGAAATATATGCTACTGTACTAGAACAGTGATGGCCCATGTGGTATCGGCACCGACTTCCGAGTTGTAAGTCGTAAGTTCGAACCCAGACAGGCACTTTACTATGTGTATTTAATTTCATCACCATCAGTGCTCTCAAAATGGCGAAGGAATACGTCGTGAGGAAACCGGCATATTCTAGAACAAAACATTCAAAGACATGTGACGCGTCACATGTCGTCACATAACCGTTAAAACCTGATTATCACCTTCAAAGTCCAAAGTATGAACGACTCTTAAAAATCGGACTGATCAGTTCCGAGAAAATCTTGCGCAAAAGTGGATCCATCGCCGTTTTTTGGAAGCACACGCCTTTTGTAATGATTTTCGCCGAAATCTTTCATTACTCGAATAATTTTCCTGTTTCTTTTCATTCACAGGTTATTTTTATTAGTTTTGTATCCTTAACAAAAATAAGCAGAAGTATTACATGGACAGTCATCATCATCGAATAATCTTCAGATATATGTCCTTTTATAATTTCTAAAGTGACGATATTATCGTAAACGTCCACGTCCATGAAATGAATGGAAATATAAAAGCGTCTTCATACATTTCCATACATTTTACTTCCCCGTGTCATCGTGATGCCGTCGTGTTCGTCCGCGATAATATCGTCATGTTAGCAATTCTAAAAGCGCATATTAAATCATCATCAACTTTGTTGGGGTCGGCTTCCAGTCTAACCGGATGCAGCTGAATACCAGTATTTTGCTTAGAGCGACTGCCTATCTGACCTCCACAACCCAGTTACTGCGCACTGCTGGCAAAAAAAGCACATTCCATATTATTAAAAAAAAAATTGTAGCGGGAAAATCACTTTACGGATTGATCTTTTGATACGCGCTACCAGGAAAGTACTTACTGCAGAATTACAGGTAGGAAATATTGATTGACAGGTCGTATCTGTAATTAAAAGGCATGGAAACCACGCAAGACAACCACCAGGCAAGGCAGGAAAACACGTTAATCCCTTGGTCCCGGCTGTCATTCTTAGACCTTTGACAGTCTTTACGGGTAGTCCTAGACCTTTGACAGTCTTTACGGGTAGTCCTAGACCTTTGACAGTCTTGGCAATAATTCCTTCTGCACACGTGGCTTCTCTGGCACCTCATTAACGGCATAACTATATAAATGTCTATTAACTGCTCTGAAATTACGATGTTTATTTTTTATTTATTTTTTACATACTTCTTTGACATAATCGTTTTATTATCTGACATTATATACAGACAACTCTTATTTTTCACCTCTTATTAGTGGTTGTAATGGCAATCATATCACTTGGTTTTAGTAGGTTTTTATATTTTAGTTTTTATTTATCCTTTTGATAGATTCTTATTTTGTAAATATGAGGACTTTGTCTAGATCTAAAAAATGGTCTACAGATCTAAAGATCTGTAGACCATTTTTTATTTTATCATGTACCTGATACTTGTTGACAGGCCTACGCTGTCCTCCCACACCTACTGTAATTTGAAAACATTGTAAAAGCCAATTATTTTTAAAAAGAGTAACCGTGGAGTTTCTTGCCGGTTCTTCTCCATAACAAACGACCAATTGGAACCGTGCACCTAGCTTCTGACGTTTCATAAGTGCCCATGTAGGTTTATGTGAAATAAAATATTTTGTTTTTGAGTCAGAAGCTCAAAAGTCTGACAACCAGTCTTACCAAGGAGTATCGTGTATCGTGTACTCTGAGTTATGGAAGTCAGATTATTAGGCAGTCGCTCCATGTAAAGTACTGTTATTTAGCTACATCCGGTTAGGCTGTAAGCCGACACCAACACAGGAAAAGTCTACGTAGATTGATTGAGGTTATTTTGACAGAATTTTCTTAACCATGTAATGTAGGGTATTTCTAAGTTAAAATAGGAGTTCGTTGTACAAATGTATTGTAGGCCGACCGCGCAAGCCAGGCAATAACATATATTATTGTTGTGCGGACCACATCGTTGTTATAATCTAAAATAGCAACGAGGATGGCGAAATTTGACGAATTCGACATGAAGAACGGGAATTGGTAGTCGTACTGGGATAGGCTGGATATGTACTTTGTCGGGAATTTTGTGAAGGACGAACTAAAATTACCAACATTGATTGCATCCATGAGTGAAACGGCGTATGAATTACTTGTGAATTTGTGCAGTTGTTTTATTCATACAGACCACAAACCCTTTTCTGTTA